>CM022764.1:16966107-17566107 GCA_012411365.1 Ameiurus melas | reverse complement strand
CTACATCATTGAGTTCCACCAAACTAAAGTTAGTCTACGACTTCTTGTATGTTGTACTAATGCTAGTAAAAACTGTAATGTCACGTGATGACAAATGAACTGATTAACAGGGACAACGTACTTATGCAACACAGTGATTTTCATTACATGAATTTAATAATGCTATTTTCATTACATAAGCTAAATTATTCAGCTTAAATTAGGCATTATATAATTGTTATCTTATATTGGGGTGTACAAATATAACTTTTCTTTAAATTGCCCCCAGCAGGATGTGAACTCTGTTGCTTCTACTCTGTGAAATTTGACATCAGGCTAACTAGAATCACACTAGAACATCAATTTGTCAGTGTAGACTGATTCTTTCAGTCAGTAATTTTTTTTAAGATATAACTGATGCACTGTCTTTCTGCCTGGTGTATTGCTCATGATACTGGTTGCTATAGAGATTAGTTTTTGTCTGAAAGCTTTGTTAGTGATAGACAGTTTTAGGTATGTTTTTGAATCTTTTGCCTCTGATGTGTAAAAAAGGGGGGAGGGGGGGGAGTAATAAAGACTTGGTTTTTATGGGTTCCCATAAGATAAAATGATTAATCAAAAACATTAAAATAAAAAAGGACAAACTTGGTATGATTGGTCTGTCTGTATCTGACAAAAAGTTCAAAGATATACTTATTTACTTAACCAAGCAACTTCCTCTGAAATCACATTTCTTAATCATATTCTTGCAGGAGATTGACAACTCCTCCGGCCGCTTTTTCATCAGCAGTATTGGCAACATCACACAGCTGTCAATCATGAACCTGGACATCAATTCTGATCCTGGAGAATACGAGTGCAACGCCACTAATATTATTGGCACCTCTCGTATGACCTCAGTCCTTCGTGTGCGGAGTCACCTGGCTCCTCTCTGGCCCTTCTTGGGTGTCCTTGCTGAAATCCTCATTTTGATCCTCATCATTGTCATCTATGAGAAACGCAAGAAGCCTGACGACATTTCAGATGGTGAGTGAATATGTAAGATCAGGCTTTCAATATTGAAACTGTTTTGCACTTTTTGTACATTATGCAGTTATTTTGGATAAAAGTTGAGGTTAGGATATGGTCAATTGTATTTTAAGATCAAATACTGTATACGCATTTCTCTATAAATAACTTGACATTTTAATAATTAGGTGACTTTCTTGGGACTGATTTGACAGACGTGTGATGACATCACACCATTGTTTTGTCCTGACAGCCTTTCAGAGTATCCTCTGTGGAACTGATATTGATACACTCTCACACTTAATAATTTAGTTAAAACAGGACCACCCTACACACACACACACACATGAGGTCACTCAAGTGGCTTTAATCCGACAGGAGAAATGTCATTAAATTATTAATTCTGTTGAGGTCTAATCTAAAGACACTTTACAGTGAAGATTAGCTCCATTTACTCCTTAACCTACTAAATAATTGAAGGCTATGTAGCACATGTAGCTTTCTTAAAGCCAGAAATGAGAAAAATGGGCCTCTGTTGACTGGATTTACATGGGTCTTGCTGCAGTTTTGAAATGTGCTGCACTTTCCGTTGCGCTGTTGAATAGTGCCATCTGGTGGCAAGAATACTTTTTTTCATGAACAATCTATTGCTACATAAAGTGTTAGTCTTTAATATTTAGTATAGTTTTTTTCATACTATAACACGCTTTTCTCTCCCCACTTTGCATAACCAAAAACACTGGGTGGTAAGTGAGAGAACCTGCATGGTGTTTAAGTTTGCTGTCCATCCAGACATCTTACACTCTACTGCATTATGTTTCTGCTATATACTTTATTTGATATGGAATCTTCCTTGTTTATGTTTTGAGTTTAACGTGATATCATACAAAATTTGTTTTACTCACTTACATGGTCAAATGTTATATTTGTGTTGACATGAGCATGACATTGCTACATGCTTTACATTTGGCCATTATCATTCAATTTAAGTGTTTGTAAGAGAGCCAAAGAAAATCATTCACACAAACCATTAATGCAAATGTTTCATTACTATCATACCTTTAACAACATTGTTTTGAATTATCTAAAAAATATATATTTTAATGTGAAGATGATATTTTGGTTTTACTAACCTGTAGCCCATATTATTAACAATCCTGAAGATATAATGACTGACATTGTGCATGATCCAGTCCAGTGCATTAGAACATATCTGAAATGTTCTAATGCCTTCAAATCTGTCATACGCTTTGCTTGTAAGACTTGTTAACATTGCTAAAGCTCCTTGTCTAACATGGATAATGTTTTACTTCCTAATCTGCTCAAGATGATGAATCAGCTGGGCCAATGTAAGTATCAGACCACCTATTTGCTTTTATATACCAAATAGCTAGCGTTATTAATAGTGGGTACTTAACAGACCTCAGAAACATTTATTTTCATATAACAATAAGGTCTAATGTCTTTTTCTTTTCTTTTAAATATGAATCACCATATAAGGCATTATTATATGGTGCTTCATACTCAGAACACATTATTCTGTCCATAGCAACCCTATGTCTCACAAAACAAACTATCTTAGTTTAAGGCCTTATTGTGATATATTATGGTTGACAGTTTTTACTGTATTAATATACAGAAGAGGTTAAGATTGGCATAGAACTTTGCGACTATAATTTTTACTTTATGTGTGAGCCTATTAAAGTTAATATCCTTTACACTTTTTCTCAAGGCGATTTCAGTAAAAATTAGTGATGGCATTGCAATACAGCAGTCTTGTGGTGCTCTTTGAAATGCTGAATGATGCTTTGGTGTCTCCCAGAACAAAACAAAAAAAAAAAAAAAAAAAAAAAAAAAAAAAAAAAAAAAAAAAAAAAAAAAAAATAAAATAATTAAATTATTTTTTTTTAAAAAAAAAAAATTTTAAAAAAAAAAAAAAAAAAAAAAAAAAATAAATAATTAATAACTGATGAAAATTACCAAAAAAAAAAAAAAAAAAAAAAAAAAAAAAACAAAAAAAAAAAAAATAAAAAAAAAAATAATAAAATAAATTTAAATTTTTCCTTTTTTTTTTTTAAAAAGAAAATTTTTTACAAACATTAAATAATATAAATAATACTAGCTTAATTAATACCTGCAGTTGAAATGGCTTAAAATTATGAGTTCATCTTTATGACCAACTATTATCTATTCTTTTTTGTTTCATTTAGATGAAGACATTCATATCATGACCATATGAGCGTAACACAAAGGAGTTCACTATTTAAGAAAGCATATATTGGTGTTAAGAAAATATTGGTGACATTCAATATATATGAGTACTCAAGGCATGCCTTATGAATGTATTAGCAAGAGGTTGTCTGAAGAGAAACATTACTAATAACGGTGTAAATATTATGAATATTTTATTGCATGATTGTGTTGCTTTCAATATTTATCTTTTATTCACAATGCCTTTTCTTTTTCATATCACACAATATGAATGTGTAGTGCATGCAATAAATTAACCTGCTGTTTGAGAAAGATATAAGGTTATATTTGTGTATTTCAGAGTGACACCATGTAGATAATATTTATATTCCACACAAATCTTAAAACTTTGTGTTATAAGTCAATATGCCCCATGTTTCCGGTATGACAGTTTTTGTGCAGTTTATCATTTCACTGCATACCTTTTGGTAAGGTGGCTTATCATTTTATCAGTTAACTTTATAGGTTTCAATAATGGATAAGGGCTTTACAATGTCCTGTACTGTTTCATTTTTTTTGCACATACTGCACATGAATTAATTTATGTATATATCATACAACTGGAAATATCCATAGTTATTTGAATGTTATCCATTCTGATGCACTGTGTTCAGAATTCTGAATTGGTAATGTCACTTTCTAATGCTAAACCATGTCTATCTATGACTTAGCTTTTTACATATGCATACTAAACAGCATGGCTTTTATCCTATGCAATATTTGTTCAAAATATATATATATATATATATATATATATATATATATATATATATATATATATATATATATATATATATATAATATATATATAGTAGAATAAGCAGAATAAGCATTTTTTACTAATGGCTTTTGGTTGTGTGTTAAAGCTTTACTATGATAGGTTTGCTATTGATAGCAAAGTTCACTGTTCAGAGTAAGAATGAGCCCTGAAATATCCAGCTTCACACAGCACCATTCCATCTGCAAGAGCTCCCTGCAAGTGCAGAGGCCCGACTCCACAGACAAAAGAGCATCAGATAAAGTGGTTTGTCATAAGACACTTCCATATCATTTTAAACAATTAAACATTCTAATGTTATCATTAAGTGTCTGTTGGGTTTTTTTCCTTGTTAACCCATACCTTAATTTTTATTTATTTATTTAAGGAAGGATGGGAATAAAAAAGTAAGCTTAGCCTGGAAACAATAGGTTCTGCTTCAGAAACATGCTAATCCAAATGTGCACCTCGTATATACTACATAGACATTGAGTATGATATAAGTAACTATAACAATACGACTCTTAATATATAATTAATGAATATATACCTACCCAGATGTCAATAATTATAACTAGATTGTTTGTTAATTTGGAGTTATTTAAACAAAGATGTATATGTTGTTGTGATCACAGGTGTTTAATGGCTACAGTTGCACTCTGTGGAACAGCAGCAACTCCAACAGCAATTATAACCGCATAACTGAGGGGGTCATTGCTGTCCAACATTGTGCCTACTAAATAAGCTACACTGTATCAATACCAGGACTTCATATAACACAGTTTTTATTGTATAGAATGTTTGTGAGTCAGACGATATTTGCATTTTGATTAATACAATAATAAGTGAGTATTATTAATTATCGTTGAACATATTTACTGAAATCTTTACCACTGGTCCGAAATGGCAAAATAATAATGCTAAGAGCTGTATGACTTGAAATTTAAAGCTAATTTATACGTTATCCAATCAGCCAATCAGGTGGCAGCAGCACATTACATAAAATCATGCAGATACAGGTCAATAGCTTCAGTTAAGAAGACATCATACATCGGAATGCATCAGAATGGGGAAAAGGTGTGATCTCTGTGACTTCAACTGTGGCATGGTTGTTGGTTTGAGTATTTCAGAAACAGCTGACCTCCTGGGAATTTCACACACAACAGTCTCTAGAGATTAAACAGAATGGTGCCCAAAAACAAAAAAACATCCTGTGAGTGGAGGGTCTGCAAGCTGAAACACCTTGTTGATGAGAGACTAGAGAAGAACGACCAGACTGGTCTGAGTTGACAGGAAGTCTCTAGTAACTCAAATAAGCACTCTTTACAATTGTGGTGAGCAGAACGCACAACACATCAAAACTTGAGGTGGATGGGCTACAACAACAGAAGACCACATCAGGTTCCACTCCTGTCAGCCAAAAACAAAAATCTGTTTAAGAATAATTTTTTAGAATCTTCAACTGTCCAGTTTGGGTGAGCCTGTGACCATTTGATGGTAAATGTATATAAGTCACAGGTGAGTCAAATGTAAATAGTAAGTAAATCTTTATTTGTATAGCACTTGTCTGAACCTTAGTTACAATACTTCACAATACTTAATAAACCACAATCCTTCACATGAAACACATAAAGCAATAAAACTGCCCATAAAGTAAAGCTCAATGGCATGATAAAACATCATAAAACGTCATCAATCATTCATTCATGATGTGTCAGTCCATTACAGGGAACCATGCACACACACATTAAGACACTCAGTCAATCTCTGGGCAATTTAGCAGAGTCAGTCAACCTACTTGCAGGTTTTTGGGAAGGGGAAGGAAACAGGAGGGAAACCCATACAGGCACAGGGTGAATAGGAGCGGCGATGTGGAAACCTACCTGCTGCACCACCATGTTGCCTGTATAAGATTAAATGTAATAGCAAAAAAGAACTGTGGACTACAGTTCCCGGCAGCCACTGCACCTCACTGCATCATGGTCACATGACCACCTGCCCCTGAATCACATATCTGTTAAGAGCACTTATGTGTACAGACACAGTTTGCCTTGCACTCCTTGTCTTGTGTTTGTCTTTCTTTACCGTTGTCTCTGCGGTTGTGTTTATGGTTTTTGCTTTATGTTTATTGCTAGTCTTAGTGTTTTGCCACTAGTTCTAAGTTCCTATTTTGTGTTTGGTGGTGTTTGTATTAAAGCTCTCTGCACTTGCATCCATCTCCACCTCTAAATCGTGACAGGAGCTTCCCTGTGTAATTCCTGGTTCACACCAAACATTTAAAATTAATCTTAAAATTCACTTTTAACCTGTGCGAAGTAAATATGTAAATTTGATGTTGATACCTAATGACTTATATGACTTATATCACTTCTTCACACCATACTGCATGCAGATATGATATGTCTTTTTATCATCTTCAACATATTGCATATTACATAACGAGTCACTTTATGAAGAGCTCTCACACCCTTAGTTTATAAACCCGATACAACAATTTATGGAGATTTGAATCAAACCAGCACATAACAGTGATAATAATAAGTAAGCCTTGTGAATAAGTACAGTGCTGTGAAAGAGTATTTGCCCCATCCTGATTTCTTCTGTTTTTGTGTGTATCTCATACTAAATAGTTTTAGATCTTCAAGCGAAATACAACATAAAACAAATGCAACCTGAGTAAACACTCAATACAGTTTTTATTTATTTTTATTTCAATTTTTATTGAAGCAAAAAAAAAAAGTTATCCAACACCTATCACCAATGTGAAAAACAAATTGCCTCCTTAAACTTAAAATCTAGTTGTGCCACCTTTAGCAGCAACAACTACAACCAAACGCTTCCGATAACTGGAGATCAGACTTTCACTTAATTCTAGGACTAGGACTAGTCCAAAGACATGCATTGTAGGTAGACTGGTGTGTCCATAATGTATGAATGGGTGCATGAATGTCCCCCGCCTTGTGCCCCATGCCCCATGGGATAGGCTCCAGGTTTCCCGTGGATAAACAGTACAGAAAAAGGATGGATAGATGTACTTTTCCTTGTGTCTGGGGTGATACCATCAATGGTACATGTTTTGTACATTTACCTGGAATGTGTATGTGGTGCACCTTTAATTAGCTTTTAAAGTAAAGCTTAAAGGTACATACTGTATTTGTACCTTATGCTCCAACCAAATGTGATTGATATCAGCATTGACATTATGAAGGTATTAAAAATGGGGGGGGGGCATCCACCTACTTCTAAATCCCAGTTTAACCCCCAGTTACATATACTGCTATTCACATAAGGACAATCATTACCAACACATTTATACATACAGTGCCCTCCACTAATATTGGCACTCTTGGTAAATATGAGCAAAATAGTTGTGAAAAACTGTCTTTATTGAAGTATATTCCCGTTGATATTTCACATTTTAGAACTCTTGGGTGATTAGTAGCAGGAAATTGTTTAACCACGATTTTCGGTTTCGCTGGGGTATAAATATGAGGTAACACATAGGCAAATTACCTTAGTCATTCATGTGCGGCAAAAGGTTATTGAGCTTCACACTATGTGAAGTGGTTATAAGAAAATAGCACAAGCATTGAAAATGCCCATTTCCACCATCAGCGCAATAATTAAAACATTCCAGTCAACTGGAAAGGTTATGAATCAACCTGGACTTTCACGTGTGTCTATATTGTCTCAACAATATGTTAAGACTTAACACTCTTAACACTGTGAAGAGGATGGTTCAAGTGGCCATAAAATCTCCAAGGATCACAGCTGGAGAATTGCAGAAGTTAGTTGAGTCCTGGGGTCAGAAAGTCTCCAAAACTACCATCTGAAGTCACCTACATCACCACAAGTTGTTTGGAAGTGTTTAAAAAAAAAAGCCTCTACTCTCATCCAAAAACAAACTCAATCATCTTCAGTTTGCCAGACACTACTGGAATTTAAAATGGGATCGAATTCTATGGTCAGATGAAATCCAAATAGAGCTTTTTGGCAATAAACACCGAGGTGGTTTTAGCGGACACACAGAGAGGTAGCCATATGGAAAAGTACTTCATGCCCACGGTTAAATATGGTGGTGGCTATTTAATGTTTTGGGCTGTTTTTCTGCAAGAGAATCTGGACATTTTCTTACGATACATGGCATCATGGACTATATCAAATATCAACAGATATTAAATGAAAACCTGACTGCCTCTGCCAGAAAGCTTAAAATGGACAGTGTTCGGTTCTTCCTCCAAAACATACATCAAAATCAACACAAAAATGATTTACAGACCACAAAATCAAGATCCCACCATTGCCATCCCAGTCCCCTGACTTGAAACGAATAGAAAACCTGTGGGGTGAATGGAAGAGGAGAGTCCACCAGCGTGGACCTTGAAATTTGAAGGATCTGTAGAGATTCTGTATGGAAGAATGGTCTCAGATCCCTTGACATGTATTCTCCAACCTCATCAGGCATTATAGGAGAAGACTCAGAGCTGTTATCTTGGCAAAGGGAGGTAGCACAAAATATTGACTAAAATGGTGCGAATAATTGTTGCATGCCTATATTTAACAAATAATTTTTTTATAAAGCTGTGTTTTGTTTGCAATTGTTTGATATTCATGAGAACAGAGTATTTTTGTGATTTTTTTAAACAAAAGATCAAAAGGTTAAAGAATAAAGATAATTTTTTCACAGCCTTCTTTGCTCAAATTTACCAAGGGTGCCAATATTAGTGGAGGGCACTGTATGAACCATATTCAACAGTGCAGCTGTTTGTCAATCATAGTCTAAGGTCATCAAATGCTTAATTACATAAAAGGGAGTAGAGCTATACAACATAGACAAAGTATCATAATGCAATTGTAATATAGCTTATAAGTTAACAGATTCATACACCCATGGTTGTTAATATTCTTGTTAGATCATGTGACTGCTGTGATTCATCAAAACCCTAACAGAAAGTGGGGCTTCTGAGATTGGTCAGAATCACAGGCGTCACTGCAGTGCAGAATAGTAAAACTGAGTATCCAGGGCCCCGGGGTGGAGAGGGGACCTTAAGGGGCCTAGACTAAAAAGTTTACATGTACAATAGATGGGAAGGGAAGGGAGAACCGATAGATCGCATGTGCACACACTTAGTACCATATATAACCATCAGAAAGGAACTTAAGAAATCAAAAACCCCTTTTCAAAGATCCTGTAAAGGTGTGCAGTGCGCAGATATTTGTTGTTGTTTGAACGCTCATAGCACACGCAGTCTTCTGTGATACGAGTACTGCAAAGGTCAACATCGCAAAAACGATTAACAAATAACATATTGCGCAACCCTAATGGAGACCTCTAAGCCTCTACCCCAAACCCTATGTAATCACCTCATGAATCGAATATAGTGTGTTTTATTCTATGTTCCCACCGTGTGGAGTATGCCATAATCCCAATCGAACATCAGCAAATGGATAGCCTACACGAGTCTGGCGTTTTTGTAGCACCCCTCCTCCCCTGTTTGGTTTAGGTGGTTCGAGCTTATTTGCTGTAGCAACGTGACAGAATTTTTTCCTCGTGTACGTTCACACAAGAAGAAGAAACACTATTTGGATTAGCGATGGCGCTTGGTCGCATGCACCTTAGATTTTTTGAGCTTCAATCCTGCCCTTTACGGAACACTTGGGAACACGCGGCGCTTTGTCATTGAAACGCTCCTCGTCGCTCCGATACGTCAGTGCTCCAGCATCCAGCATATCTCTCTAGGAGCGCGTTCATTCTGCTGTCACATACCCGCTACCTGGGAATATTACATGAGGATCCAGCTGCAGCAAGATGCACCTGCACAGATTTGTGTTTTAATACCTGTGAGTGACCAGTCATCTGCTTCGCACTAAAACGCGTCTGCTGTCGGAAACCTAAGGGTTATGCACGCGTTTGCCCTTATCTAACTCTGACCGCGAATCGTTCTCTCGCTCGTGCCCACCATCGCTACGTGCGCTAAACCAAAATGGACAGGTTGCATTCTTCCATGCGCAAGCGTCTCTACAGCTTGCCCCATCAATTCGGACATAAATCGGACGAGGGCGACGTGGACGCGCGGAGGAAGAGCGTACGCATGAAGTCGCTGGCGCCGTCAGTCTCTCCTGAGGCCGCGAGAGGCGAGCCAGACGCGCTCAGTGCGCTCAGAGGCAACGCAAACGGCGACTGCCGGAGGTTTAAAGGAAGCCTGTCGTCCGTCACCAGCCGCCATGGAGCGGACGCCGAAGCGCACGAGCAGAAGCGCCTCATCGCCGAAGAAGAATTCGACAACGGCGGTGGAAGTCCAGAGGAGGATGGAGCGGCGGAGGCGGGCGCGCGCGGCGGCGCTGCTGGTGGCACGGAGAGCCAGCGCTCGGCCTCCGATGAGCACGCGACTTTCATCAAGTTGGAGGACGTCGAGCAGATGGCACCCGACGACGAGCGCCTCTACCAGACGGGCTTCGTGCACAGGCAGCTGGGCGCCATGCTGCAGCCCGGAGTCAACAAGTTCTCTCTTCGCATGTTTGGTAGCGAGAAGGCGGTGGAGCGCGAGCAGGAGCGAATCAAATCGGTCGGGTCGTGGATCATTCACCCGTACAGCGACTTCAGGTAAGGATTCACCACAGGAGTGTGTTTCTGATTCATCATTCACCCAAACCCGTCTGTCTGCTCTTGTCACTATCACCACTACAGATCTGTTCCATGTGTCTACACGCAACATGTGTGTAACTTCTGACGGTTGCCTTATTTTTTTCTTATACCACATAGGCTTTTGTTTTCACTCTTTCCTCTTGGCCATGCAGATGGTTTATTTTGGACAGAATTTGTGCTGATAATTTGATAATTGTCAGAAATAAATAAATATTTTTGATTTAACTGTGATTTTGCTGTGTAGTAATTACTGCCTGCATAAATGACTGACATGCTACTTGTCCTTCAACAAACCAGTAATAGGACACAGAAGCCCTGAAGCATCCGTTTCTGCCAACCCCTTAGAAGAATGGCAGATTTATTTTTTATATTTTTAATGAAATCTTTATAAATAATAGGCTTGTGTTGACAATATAGTGAATATTTCTTGGCTCAGGATAAAGAGACTTGGAAAAACGTCCAGCATTATTATGTTTCCAGTTGGACCAAGCAATGAGGAAGATGCACTTTTTCCATCCATTCCCATGTGCTGTGGGTGTCCACTAGCAGTTGTGCAAAACATGGCTATGAACCTAAGAAACAGTGTAATCAAAATGGGTTAGCACAACCACAGGTGTTATTAGGAGCAAACATCAATTTATTTAATGGATCTGCTCTTGTATGGATGGAGTAATTGTAACAGTCAGGTGATTGAAATGGACCACATGGCTTTAGCACGGTCATAATGGACAATCTAAACTAAGTCTCCCAACTTGTGATACTGTGATTAATTCACTGTTTATGTGTGATTGTGTTATTTATTTGTGGATATTTCAATATGCATACACTTTGGGGTCAGAAACAAGCTGATGGAAACAGAGTTGAATTAAAATGGGTTGAATCCAGCCTTTTTTTCTGTTACCATATCATCATCATGTACAAGTCTGCCCATATCTTGAAAGAAATCCTTTAGTTTGTAGGGATCTACATAGATCATTTTAAAGGTTCACCCAGAGGGACACATGGAGAGAATCTGTAGATTGTCAGTTGTGACCTGTTTTCAAGGAGAGGATATGTCTTTTGCTGTATCAACTCACTGATGTGTCTAAAAGGGACATTTCTTCCAGGCCTTTTTTGTTTACTACTTTAACATGAATAGAATTTATAAATAACATACTATGAATTTGAGGCTGCTGACCTTTTAGTTTTAGTTTTTTGTTTATAGTGTCATCCTTCATTCTCATAGTTTACCAATTTACATTTCCAATCCTCTCACTCCTGTCCTGTCTCCCTCACATGACCTTTCAATCTTACCATGTAGAGTGGAGTGGGATAGATGTGCTTTTTTGCCGGAAGGTCCACTTACTGATTTCATTACCTGGTTCAAGCACAAAAGGGCCTGCGGCAAGTATGGACTGTTGACAGGTTAAAGCTACTAGAATATTTATTGTGTATGAGCAGGTTGTCGGATTTCAGCTGCGTGCGAAACATTGGTTGACAAAGCTGATGACTGGTGCAGGCAACAAGAGATGACAGTTTCCCAAAAGAGCTCATCACAAGTGCTGGCATGGGGATTGACAAAGACAATTAGGACCCATAAAATTCTCAGCAGTACCAGATAAAATTTGAGAATGAGAGTACATTTTTGGCAGATGAACAAGATAAAGCTGATTATCATCAAAGGCTTTAGAGCAGGGTTCATGTTCTAGGATTTATAGTGTTGTTGTTGTTTTTTCTACACATAACTTTATTTTACAATCTTTATATATTGCTTTAACGTAAATGCCTAGTTTATGATTGTCCACTTGGCAGGGATTATGTCACTGTGTGCTATTGTAATATACTGTAATATGGCCCAGCCATTTATTTGGATAATTGGATATGTCCTGTAAACATTACACCTTTAGGTGCTATCAATTTTAGGACTAAACATTTAATCACTTTGCTTTTATATTTACCAGAATGTATTCAAATATATTTAAATGTATTAATCCCAGTCAATGGAAATTGCCATCACAATAAAACAGGGATAAAATGGAGTGAATAGAGAAAACTTTTGTGCAGGTGCAAATCAGAACTAATTGCTGTGATATATTCTAGTTTGCATGATCAGTTATGAAGATGTCATACCTTAGAATCATAACTGTATATTTCTGACTTGTGAGAAGCCTATGTTAGTGTGTATGCATTCTGTTTGATCTATTCTGTAAAGATAAAAGATACAAGACAATTTGAACATATCTATCATTAAAAAGCAGTGTCTAAGTGACCAAAAGGCATAATGCACTGATGCAGGCTTTTATGCTATGATGATTTTCCTGATGTTGTGCTTGTGAGAAACCAGTGTCTTTTAATTAAGCAGAATTTTGATTTTGTTTTCTTATTAGCTTAAGGTTTCTGTTGATTCAGTGGTCAAGCACAAATTCAGCTTCTTGCCATCTTCTGTCAGGCATTGTAAGGTAACATTGCATGTATAGGATGATTTTGTGATGCCACTAAAGTTTTCTGTGGTTCCTGAATATTTATAAATGTTCATAGCTAGGAGCTAGCTAATATTAGCCAATATTTTAAGCATGCTAGCTGGAGAAGGATAGTTTGGGGTTTTAAAAAAAAGAAAAAGGGAAAAAAGGGATTTCTGAAACTATAAGAAACAGAAAATATATACGAAAGGCTATGACCAATAACCCCAACGTTACAGTTATTTAAATATTCACACATTTCTTCTGGAGAACGTTGTTCTTACTGAAATACAATATTTTTTTGTTAGTTTTTGTTTTTGTTTGGATTATTAAGTGCTATACAGTAAATAGGAATGGAAATCTGTAGGTACATAATACAAAGAGGAATTTTCTTACTTCACTGATATATTCTAAATGATGCTCGACCCAGGGTGTATACACATCTTTACTGACTGAAAACTGAATAAAATGTGGAGAAAGAAGCAATAAATAACATGAGTTCTAATGCAGGTTTAATGATAATACACCAGACCAAAGTTATGATAATCTTAATGAAATATCTGTGGGCTGCTTCTTTTCCAGTCACGCATCGCAAATGCTATAAATAGACTAGTGAGTACTGCTGTTTCAATATATTTTGTATTTGGTTGAATGTACAAATTATTTTGGCAAGCTTGCTTGACTTTGGGTCCTTATCACTCATTCTCTGATAACAAATCTGCTTAGTTAATCATATTTGCATAGACTAAAATAAAATAAAAGATCATAGCTAGGAATCATGCATGTGTTCTCTAAGAGATACAACATTAATCAAACTGATGGTTCATCTGATGATACACTCAGGTGCAGAGGGGAGGTCTGAATCACAGACGCTTGCGTTCAAGACTGCGTGAGAAGCATGGCTTACACTAAAATTTCATTGGAAAAAAAAGAATGCTATGAAATTTTTACCATCTTGTTTATTTTACCCATCACTCGTGCAATTTATCAATCAAGTGAATAAAAAGTATAGAAAATTGTGTCATCAGTGAGGGCATAAAGTGTGTTTTTCTATAGTAGAAAACATATTTATGTCAATGAACAGTAGGTGTATTTTTGTTTCTCCGTGGAGCTCATCTATTCTATATGATGTTTGGCTAACCTCTCAGAGGTGTTGAACCTTCCAATAATTGAAACTATAATGTAACTATATAATCATGTTTTCTCACTAAATGACAGGAATAAAAAAAAGTTATAGTAAAAGAGGTTATAGTAAATACTTCCTGTCTTAAAAATAGTGGGTTAAAAATGTTACCTTACTAATAATTAATTCAAATTAATTAAATGATCTCATTGATAGCTAGGAATTAGGCCTTAACATTTGTTGTCTAAGGCATTTCATCACACTTTTGATAGGACGCTGCTGGTTAACTTAAAAGGCCGGGCCGATTGATTGGGCCCCCCGTCACACACAGACAAATTAAAAGCTGAAGTTCTAGCAAATATGCTGTTTTGGACCTTTGAAGATGCAACTATAAGCAGTATCGACCCAGCAAAGCTGATCAAAATATTTCAAAATATTTTTACAAGCAGTTTTCCTAAACTTGTCAGTAGTTTATTGTTTTGTAGGTTAGTATAACCTACAGGCCAGCAGTGTGGTTTTGTGTTTTTGTCTTGATTGCTTTCTATAATTTTCTATAACTATGTAAATATGTATTGCTTTCTATAACTTTAGGTTTAATATTAAAGCAACTACAAGTTTACTCACTTTGGATCAAGTGCAAGCCTAAGAAAACATGTGTCTTGCAGGCTACACATATTTTATGTGGCTAACTTACCTTCATTTGGATGACTGTTCTAGCAGTTTTTTTTTTGTGCAAATGTTTGTGGAAACCTGACCATAATACCCATATGTGCCCTTTGATCATCTCATTCCAGATTTAGTCCACCTTGCTATAACACTTTTTCCATTTTCTACTAGATTTTGGAGCGTGGCTGTAGGGATTTGCTCATTCAGCCACAAGAGCATTAGTGATGTTGGGTGAGGAGGCCTGGGGCATAGTTGGCGTTCCAGAGGTTGTTCATCCCAAAGGTGTTCAGTGGGGTTGAGGTCAGGGCTCTGTGCAGGACACTCGAGTTCTTCCACTCCAACATTGGCACACCATGTCTTCATGGACCTCACTTTGTGCACAGGGACAATGACATGCTGGAACAGGTTTGGGCTACAGCATACAACGACATGCTATACAATTGTGTGCTTCCAGTATTTTGGGAAAGGCCCACATGAGTGTGATGGTCATGTGTCCACAAACTTTTAGAACAATTCAAATTGAGCCATGGTTTCAAGATTGTAGGAATAACAATAATGCTGTATATACCACAGTGTGAAACACAAAGGTGTTACACAGACATGAAAGGGATTGTTATATTCTCTGTACACCTGTTTGGATGAAAGAATTGTTCAGTCATAAAATTTGGCATTATGCTGTCATATAAATGTAAGATCTTTTCCATAGAATTTGTCTGTACAATTACTGTTTACGCCCTTCTCTTTATATTCACTGTCTAGACCATTAAAACATCTGTCAGAATGCAAGTGTCAGTGATAAATCCTTTATAATCTGAAAACTGAGAATAATCTGACAGCTGCAGTGACACTATGTATAGACGCTTTGTTCTTGGGCCACTAAAGCTCATTTTATGCGATGTTGAATAGAAATGCTAAATGTTTGAAAAGTGAACCCGGCAATCATGATCATAATCATAATCACCGTTGATTGTCCTAATTGCTTTGTATTTCTTTAAAGCTTCCTGTAATGCAAGGATTTTTCTTATCATTGTAATGTAGATTAACCGTCCCAGTATAATTAGTGTTTTATACATTCTTTGTGGACTTAATGCAATATTGTTAAGCTTGAAATGAATACTGTTTGGATTAGCCATGTCTAATTTTTGCAGATTTGACTTGGATAGATTAAAAAAAAAAAACTATTAAAAAATTGAGCATCAATCTGTACTGGTTTATGAAGTGTATCAACCATCTGTGTGACCAGTGCCTGCTAAATGACAACACAACACCACTGGACAAGAATTTATTATATAAACATATGGCCATATGGAACATCATGGTGAGCATGAGTAATTAAAAACTTCAAAACTTGTGTATGTGAAGAAGAACTGACACTCTTATCTAATAATATCATAGCATGTGTCTTTTTTTTTTACTATTATGAGTGGCTTAGAGGCCAATGAACAAACTGGAGGATAAAATAGACATGAAATCTAGTCTTGGGATGTTTACTGCTTTGTGACTTATGAACTGAGGAAACCAAATAGCTTAAATCTCTTGCAGGACCGTGTGCTAGTTAAAGCTGGGTACAGAAATTATACTGTCTTTTGTGTAACAGTTTTACCCTGCAACAGATGTTTTAATGATACAATAGCAGTCTTGCATGTGGTGTGTTCAACTTAAGTATGCTTCATTTACATACGCATCAAATATAGATCCAGTTACTGATGCCACAGTGGAATATTCAAAATACTTACTATATTTTTTAAATGATTGTGTGATAATTATTTACTTAGTAGAATAAATTTGATTGATTTGTGTCAATGGTTTTATATCTGTCACCATAAAACACACCCTTATTTTCTTGTATGTTCAATAATTTGTGCTCTCTTTGTCTAATGCAGGTTCTATTGGGATCTGATAATGCTGCTTTTGATGGTGGGAAATCTGATCATCATCCCTGTGGGCATCACATTCTTCAAAGATGAACATACACCAGCCTGGATTGTTTTCAACGTGGTCTCTGATACCTTCTTTTTAGTGGACCTAGTCCTGAACTTCCGGACTGGCATTGTGAAAGAGGACAGCACAGAGATCATCCTGGACCCACAGCAGATAAAGGTGAGATACCTGCGCAGCTGGTTTGCCGTGGACTTCATCTCCTCAATCCCTGTGGATTACATCTTCCTCATCGTTGAGACACGGATTGACTCAGACTTCTACAAGACAGCCAGAGCTTTGAGGATCGTTCGCTTCACTAAGATTCTGAGTTTGCTCAGGTTGCTGCGACTGTCCCGGCTCATCCGGTACATTCATCAGTGGGAGGAGGTATGTCTGCACTACTGCCACACTAACTGTGTGAATAATGTGTTTCTGTATTAAACCCTAGAACAGTGGTTACCAACCCTCGTCCTTGAGATCTACCTTCCTGCAGGTTTCACCTCCAACCAAAATCTAAGACACTTGTTTTAGTTGATCACAAACTTCTTAAGGCATTGAGTAGATGATCAGGCATTATTTTGTTTTAATTGCCAAGGTCTTTCAATCCTATCAGGCCATTAGTTCATAAACCAAAGAAATCTGTGTAAAAAGGACAGAGGGATATGCATCCCAGTCTGTGTGGAATTCACTAAACAGCATGCACTGTATATACCTAATCTTTTTCTTTTTATCACAGATCTCTCACAGACCATTAGCAATAGCGGCAAAGATATATACAGCATTATGTAACATACCACATCCATGCATTTTTCTAATCTACACTAGCTTAACAGCAATGTAGCCCATAACTTGGATTAATCCTTAAATAGGACCTGTACAGCATGTTGCTGTCAGAATCACAATACTGGTCACATTCTTCCATTTCCCCAGATTTTCCACATGACCTATGACCTGGCTAGTGCTATGGTGCGTATAGTGAACCTGATTGGTATGATGCTGTTGCTGTGCCACTGGGATGGTTGTCTGCAGTTCCTTGTGCCCATGCTTCAGGACTTTCCTGCTGACTGTTGGGTCTCCAAAAACAAAATGGTGGTAAGTGGAAACCAACAAATAATTTATTAACCACTGTGCTGAAACTTCTATCTTCTATATGTTGCAAGTTTTAGACTTTATATATAAAACTATATTCACAGACTCATATTGTCATGATTCTGTAGAGGCAGCAGATGAAAGTGCAGATTTTATTATATAAAGAGCAAAACAAAACAAACAAAACTTTGCAAACCATAAACATAAAAAAGGCAAAACAGACACACTATTAACAAGGCAGTAGGTATTGTCACAGTAACCGATTTTGGACAGAGAGCAGGATTTAAGTAGGGGTGCTGATAGGGTTCGAGGATAGCCAGCCAGAAGAGATGTTCCTCAGCTGATTAGGGTTCTTACAAGCACCACCCACCAGAACATGTGACGCTCCCACCTGGCAATGAGGCAGAGCTATCTGCTCTGCACAACTTAGGGGATGGCTCAATGTCCAAGATGGAGCATGAGTACGGAGTGACGGCCATTGCGAAGCAGGAACATAGCCCAAGGCAGAGCCAGAGGGGCAGTGATGTCCTCCCCGGATCCAGAGGGAGAGTAGCGATGTCCTCTGCAAAGCCTGATGAGGGCACACACCCCGAAGCAAGAGAGGGGAGCGGCACACACCGCAAAGCAAAGGGGAATGGTGATGTCCTCAGCAGAGCGAGGAGGCAGAACAACAACCTCAACAGAGCAAGGAGGCAAATGGACGTCCTCAGTGGAGCAAAAGGCGGAGCGATGTCTTCAGCAAAGCAGGAAGGGGGAGCGACGTCTGATGTGGAGCAGGGAAATGGAGTGGCGTCCATAGCAAGTCTGTGATCTGTAGTGGTGTCTTCTGTGAGGCTGAGGGAAAGGGGAACGTCCTCAGTGGAGCAAAGAAGCAGAGTGACCACCAAAGTGGGGCAGGGAGGTTTTAGTTAGGTCAGGAGCCCACCTCCTCAAAGAATTTCTTGAAGGGGTACATGGTGGGGGGCCCCCCCCCCGTCTTGCTACCACTGCAGGCGGGTCCTTTCCATCCAAAATATGATTTATGTGAAGTTGTGATTTAGACTACATTTTAGTAGATAATTTCAAAATAAATTTTAATGATAAATACACTTCCTAAATATTTTATTACACATGGCCTGTCATAGATTCTCATAGGTGGTGACACTTTCAACTTTTGTTTGTTCCTTTAGGACCATCATTAAAATCAAATATCTGATCCACTTAAGGCACCTGCAAATGCTGCCTAAATTCCAAGGCTATCATTAAAAACATGAATATAAACATAAAAATGAGAATAATTTACCATTTTTGCATCCTTTTTTTTAATCTCTCTGACTCTTTTTATATTCATGATGGTTCCTTCCTATATATCCCTGGTCATACCTCTCTCCTTTACCTCTTTCTTTCTTTACTCTATTGCTGCTTCTCCTTTTCCCATCTTTGTTCCTGTGATTAGTTTTTTACATGTTAAATGATGTGCATACAATATATTTATTCTTTGTGTGTCATCTCTCAACCGTGTTTCTCTCTCTCCCACGCCCTTATCTCTCTCTCTCTCTTCTCTCTCTCTCTCTCTCTCTCTCTCTTTCTCTCTGTTTCTCCTCCTCCCCCCACCCCCTCTTTCCTTGCAGAATGATACTTGGGGTCAGCAGTACTCCTACGCCCTGTTTAAGGCTATGAGCCACATGCTGTGTATTGGGTATGGCATGTACCCACCCGTGGGCATGACAGATGTGTGGCTGACCATCCTCAGCATGATCGTGGGTGCCACCTGCTATGCCATGTTTGTGGGCCATGCCACTGCCCTTATTCAATCACTAGACTCATCTCGAAGGCAATATCAGGAGAAGGTTAGTGTGATGTGATTATGTTAAATAATGAAAAAAAGTAATACAAGCAAAACTAATCTCATGTTTCATAGTTGGCATGAAAGGCACCATTGTGTAGTTACCCACATGTTAGGTATACTATGTGTAGCTAGTACATTATTAAAAAGAGGTTCATGTTATGGTAGTTGATTTATAAAAACACTTCCTGTCCTCTGTGGTGTTCAGTGTACACTATTTTGTGTTCTACACTAAGTAATGTTTGAGTGTTAATTAATCTGTTGCCATTTTTAATAAGATGAAGACACAGGAGCTTTGACCTCTGCTGTGTCAAAAGTCTTGAGTCAATTCTGCCCCCCTTGCAGTTGCTATGGCAACATGCCTTGTTGACACAGGATAGTTTTATTGATGGAGCGGCAGCTTCCTTGTGGATATACCAGATAGTTTGTGCTGTCCTATAAAACAGGGTTCAAGAAGGAACACAGCATATTACTTTGTACCTTGACAATTTTTTTATTTCACATCATGCAGAAGGCAAAGACACGTCTTGTATAGTGATAATACTCAATGTTCATTGATCCTGTTTTACAAATGATATTCTTTACAGCACTGAAAGCTTAAGAAAAAGTGAAAGAGAGCTGAAGGAGTTACCAAGAAGTTTCAAGAGCTTCCTAATGTTTAACAAAGTTAAATGTTCATCATTTACTTTATTAATTTTTTTCATCCTTTGATTGGAAAGGCTTCCTTGATGGCATTGTTATTAGCAACAACCTGCTGACAATAGCATTACTCCTAGTCCTGAAAAGGTCAAATTCCAATGACACTTGTTTTTTTTTTTCTCTGATGCTGTGAGTCATACTTAGCCTAGTTTATCCTGACAGTTTTGTATGTGGCTTTACTACCCTCCCCTGGTCTCAAGAGTCCAGCTCAATAGCGCTGTCTGACATTATTTCCTGTTGTCAAGTTGTCCCTGCTGGCTTTGTCTTATGTCCTTAATATGATAACATTCATATTGGAATATCAGCAGCAGTACAGAGAGAAGCAACAAGGCTGCATAGAGCTCTGGTGAAAGCAGACACAGCTGACATGGCAGCATGGAGCATGAGCATGGAGTGAAGGACACAGTAGAACCACTGCAATCAGTAAGGAGTTCATGAGAAGAGAGGGAGAGAACAATTGTCGGGGGTGGAAACACCTTGTCGAGAAAGCTTATGAAACAGAAAGAGGGGGTAGGAAAGAAAAAAGGAAAATGTATTTTTCTGTGGAGGGAGCCTGTAGGCAAGAGAGTGATAAAATGGCTAGGAGAGAAAGGCAGAGTGAGGAGGAAGATGATGTGCAGAGAAGGGCAGGAATATTTCAGGCCTAAAACAATCTCTTTTGCTCAAAGAATAAATAAAAAATAACTAGAGAGTTGAAAAAGCAAACTCTAACAATGCCCTAAGTCCTTTTTAGAAGTTAAACAAGTAGGCAGAGAGACACAGAGAAGCAAAAGATGGTTGTTGGTGTGAAAACATTGTATTATGGTAAAACCATGTAAACATCTAGGTTGCCTCCTACAATTTCAAAGCCTGTTGCTTTTAGTCAGTAGTTATGTAATATAGGTCCCAATCAGTGTAGCATTTTTAACCATTTTTAAGAATTTCGGTGAGTTGTGTGCTGGCAGCGATACCCACTGCACCACAGTGCTGTCCATTTTAATATTTTGTTTCAGCCAATAAGATGCTGTTTTATTAACACTAGCATTTTCTTTGGCATACAATCTCTGCAGTATAAACAAGTGGAGCAGTACATGTCCTTCCACAAGCTTCCTGCTGACATGCGCCAAAGGATCCATGACTACTATGAGCACCGTTATCAGGGCAAGATGTTTGATGAAGAGAGCATTCTTGGAGAGCTGAATGAGCCACTCCGAGAGGTTAGCCTTGAATCCACTCACCTTTCTCAATATGTCTCGTGTAGGAGAATACTGATAATCTGTATAGCTGTAATCTCAAAGACAATGAATAATCTACTTAAGATGTATTACTTTCCAATTTTCTTTTTCCATTCTCTTTGCACATGAAGGAGATCATCAGTTTCAACTGTCGAAAGCTGGTAGCCACCATGCCTTTGTTTGCTAATGCGGATCCCAACTTTGTAACCTCCATGCTTACCAAGTTACGCTTTGAAGTCTTCCAGCCAGGAGACTACATCATTCGGGAAGGCACCATAGGAAAGAAAATGTATTTCATCCAACATGGGATGCTAACAGTTCTGACCAAGGGCAGTAAAGAGACAAAGATTTCAGATGGGTCTTACTTTGGTGGTAAGCGGATATTCATATTATTGTTAGACAACTGGTCATAGATTGCTTATATGGTGGAGAGAGGATGGGGAAAAGACTGCAGAGAAAGATATCATGTCAACAATATTAAGTGAGAAACTATACAGTTATGTGAGCTTTTAGACAGATGCAGTACATATTCGATGTAAAAACATACTTTATTTAAATATGATAATTTTTCACGAATACAGATTATATAACAGTATTTTCAAGGGGAGGAAAAAATGTGAAATGAGAAGATTTGGAATCACCTGTTATATGGTATTAGAAGTTAAACACATAAAACTTATTCTACAGTAGTATGTCCATAAATCATGTGAGATTATTGGTAGTGTTATATTGCAATATATCAATAGTGATAGCCATGAATGGCCCTAGTTGTCATAATCACATTTATTTGCCATCTCTGTCATCATTCAGCCATCAAAAATCTACTCAAATTCACTTGGCTGCCAGCCTATACAACAGCACAAGATTTTACATTAGTATAGAGCAGAAAATAATGGAAGCTGGCCATATGAGCCAGATTGATATGCTCCTAGATATTGTTTTTTGTGCTCCTCACTCTCTATTAATACAGTCATGGAGTTTAGGGATAAAAACTCACACACATTCAGTAAGCACTTTAACATAATGAGCCTTTATTGGTCACATACAGTAGAGCACAGTGAAATTCTTTTATTCACATACCCCAGCCTGTCAGGAAGCTGGGGTCAGCCATGATATGGCGCCCCCGGAGCAGAGAGGGTTAAGGGCCTTGCCAGTGCTGGGGCTTGAACCCCCAATCTTCCAATCAGTAATCCAGAGCTTTAACCACTAAGTCAACATGATCGAGGTATCTGGATTTATGGAGCCTACACCAGCAACATTGGGTGCAAGGCAGGAGGATTACACCCCGGATCTGACGCCTGTCAATCACTACACCCAATGCCACCCATTTAGGAGTGAAAGTACTTCGTATAATTAATAAAAAAAAATTTACAGTGTCATTTTTCTAAATTAAAAATTTCTTAATACCTTCAAATTGTATTTCATTGTTTTTCATTATATTAACATAAACTTATTATAGCTTGTCAACAGAGTGACTATTGTGCAAGACAGGTTCGCCTCTCTTTATGGTCAGAATACTATATAACTGAGACGCACTTCGTACCTGGCAGAGCAGTGCTTTAGGGGGATTAAATTCGGAGGTCTGGATACTGATGTATGCAATTTCATATTAATGAATAAAAATCATATACATATAAATAAAACAATATACCTTGTGAATTATAGAAATTAATACAAACCTGTACACACCAAACTACTGGCCACATCATCATAGAGAGCAATAACTACTCTCTTCTGTGTACATGAGATAACAGACACCCACGAATGTCTAATGTTACATTGTTTGACCATCGTTTCCACTGACTGTGTGGTCATTTATGCTCTTTCAGTTGCTGTGGTATCGTCAGGATACAGAATCTTGCATAGTTATGCCTCTTAGTAGCTCTCTGCTACTTGAGATCTCAAGTTTACAGCTACAGCTAACAAAGTTACAGCTTGATTACAGCTTTCTGGACATTCATTTTGTTATATCACTGCCAGATTTCTATCTATTTTTTTTTTCTTACACATCATTTGAAGTTGCAAACTGTTCAGTAAAATCCCTAGTGTTGTATTTACACCCAAAGTGTTCATTTGAGTCCAATGGACTTATATAAACACTGTAGGGTGTAAATTCAGCACTGTTGGTGTTAAATCAACACTGGTGATTTTGCTGTGTGCTAGCATCATGTTAGAATTGTTTTATGTAGGTATATGCAACAGACTACATTCTTTAAAATTAAATTTACACATTTGAGAAGTAGTGTGGTGTACAGTTTATAGTACTAGAATGTCTATGTGAAGTGTGGTAAAAGGATGATCTCACACTACCATTGATTGTTATTATGGTCATCATTACCATGACAACAAGTATACAGAGTTAGCAAATACCAACATGATCCAAGTGAACAAATAAACTGGGCTCATTAGGAGCACTGATAAATGACCCATAAGGCCATTACCAGAATGATATTAAATGGGTTTTTGAGCTATACCTTGTATATACAGACCCATCCAAAGGTATTGGAATGGAAAGGCCAATTCTTTGTTTTTTCTACACACTGAAGACAATTGAGTTTGAGATCAAAAGATGAATATGAGATGATAAATCTGAATTTCAGCTTTATATATATATAAATCTATATAAATCTACATGTGGTAAACAACTTAGAACATGCCACCTAAACCCAAATGTCTTCAGTATATAGCAAAAACAAAAGAACTGGCCTTGCTGTTCCAATATTTTCCAAGGGGACTGTAGCTGTTTCAACCTATAACAGCATTCATAAGTGATGGATGAAGATCTGTTTACTGCAAAACTGTGCTCTGTACATCACAGCCTTGTGATCAAACATATCAAAACCCAGCAAGTCTCCAAGAACAATCAGTAGCGCATTCTCACCTAATGATGCATTCCAGTCAAATACTGTAGGATCCAACATATTTTATTTTATGCATAACAATTTTGGTAGGGCTCCCTTTAAGTTAGCTGTGGCTGTTGTTTTTTTTTTTTTGTAATAAGCTTAACTGTGCAGACAGGCGGTGCACTGTTTCAACAGTGTTATCAGCTGATCCTCAGGGGCAGTGAATGAGCACATTTCAGGAGCCTTGGGAAATTCCTCACCCGACATCAGTTAGCCATTCATGAAATTAATTTTCCTCGACTGTTGCTCAGTGGGACTTTGAAACGACTTTCAAATAATAGGTGAACAGAGGAGTGAAAGGAAAATAATGGAGGGATGATAATGTTAGATGGTGTGAAGACTTGTTATCAGGCTTTTTACTTCAGGTTTCCATTCCAAACTGTTCTCCAATAAATTAACTGTTTTAGTTCAGGTCTGGAAAAGCATCAGTTATGTTTTAATGTCGACTGTTGAATGGAATTTAAAGGAGCGATGCTTGGCACTAAGATGGCAATATTGATGCCTCACAGATGGTGAGAGAATGAAGATTATACAAATATTTTCTGGAAATTCTGGCCCACCTGTTTAGAAAATGAACAGTAGTCTTATTGGTAACATTCTCTTCCCTGAAGATCAGACAACTATAGATTTATACAAGAAAAAAAATACATTTTACAAAACATATGCCTTCTGCCCAGACTCATCTGAAGTTACTACATGATCAACAAGCTGCTCATAATCTCTCCCCATAAGTCCTGTGCATGAAAGAGAGACATGAGATTAAAAAAACACACACACACACACACAAATACGCACACACACACACATACAGACAAAAAAGCTGGACCATAGATTTAATGAAAACTTTCTCACTTTGTCTCATGCTTTCTCATCTTTATCCTGACTTTTTCTGTTTTTTCTCGTTTTGTTTTTTACAGTTTTCCCCTCTGTCTCATCTTTGTTTCTCTCTTTTTCTGTCACTCTCCCCCTCCTTCCGTGTGTGATAGTGAGTATGTGAGCATCGATAGAGTGGCTTTTTCTCATTGTTGTTTATTACTGTGGCCATGACGGATGGAGAGAGAGTGTAATCCCTTAGGCCATTTCTGCTGCTCTATCTTATCCAAACATCCCCATTTCATTTTGGCTCCAGGTTGATGAAGGGCCATAGGCAAATTATTTACGGTTTTGTGTTTTCATTCATAAATGTACAGCTTGAACCAATCACCAACATCACCTGTAGTAAGATATAATGTAATGTATGCTTTGTAATTATATGCATTCACTTAAACAGGCTTTAGAAATAGCATATAAATGACTTATGCATGCTTTCATTTTATGTAAGGCTCAATTACACTGTTGACAGGTTCTCTACAGCTTTCCTTCACTCTCCCTCCCACACTATTTACATACCTTCTGCAATTATTTTACGATCTTTACTCCATGATACAATTGTCACAGACCTGATCTTTGAACTCTAACCTGAAAAGAGATTTCAAAATGTATTTTTACGTGAAGGGCGCACGGTGGCTTAGTGGTTAGCATGTTCACCTCACACCTCCAAGTTTGAGAGTTCGGGTCCCACCACTGCCCTGCATGTGCAGAGTTTGCATGTTCTCCCCATGTTGCGAGGGTTTCCTACCCCAGTCCAAAGACATGCATGGTAGGCGATTGGTGTTTCCATAGTGTATGAATGTGTATGTGATTGTGCCCTGCGATGGATTGGCATCCTGTCCAGGGTGTACCCTACATTGTGCCCGATGCTCCCAGGGATAGGCTCCAGGTTCCCCATCCCCCTGTAGGATAAGCGGTATAGAAAATGGATGGATGGATTTTTACATGGATCATTGTATAGCATTTAGTGAATTAGACATTAAACTATTGTTTGTTTTTGATATGTTATAATTTTAATGTTCATCTGCCATGATCCTTCTGATTTTAATATAGATCTTAATACTCTGTACAGAGATCTGTTTGCTGACTCGGGGCAGAAGAACAGCCAGTGTGAGAGCAGAGACATACTGCCGTCTATACTCTCTATCTGTGGACAACTTTAATGAAGTGTTGGAAGAGTATCCAATGATGCGTCAGGCTTTTGAGACAGTAGCCCTTGATCGTCTAGATCGCATTGGTGAGAACAGTCTTTCAAGTCGGGTTTGATCTATCTCCTGTTGGTAAACATCACTTTAGTTAAACCAAGACTATGAGGTGTATAGTTTGTTAACTTGATTTGTTGATTTGCAGTTGGACAGCTGCTCAAAGCAAATTTGTGCTTCTGTGTTTTAGTCATTCTTTTATACATAGATAACCACAAAGTGTGGGAAAAAAATAACAAAGCAAACATCAGTATTATATTTTTAGATGCATTAATGCTTTTGCACTTTGTGATGCATATCTTGTCCACTAGTTTCAGCCATAGCTATTGATATTGAGTTATAGAAGGTCATAGTACCAAAATAGATGAATACTAGATAATCCCAGTAACAAATTCAGATAAGATTCTAATAACAAGATGAATTTTTAATATAGTATAATGTAAGTTATAAAGTGTTGTCTAAGTATTATGTAAGTGTTGTATGTTGTTTCTTTCTTCTTTATTGGCATAGGTAAGAAAAACTCTGTTCTCCAGCACAAAGTGCAGCGAGATCTCAACTCAGGTGTGCTGAACTTTCAGGAGAATGAAATTATCCAGCAGATTGTACAGCACGATAGGGACATGGCTCACTGTGCCCACCTAATGCATAACCCCTCACCAGGTTCTCACACAACCCCAGCTCCTTCCTCTCACACTCCGGTTATCTGGGCTCCTCTCATCCAGGCTCCACTCCAAGCTGCTGCAGCCACTACCTCAGTGGCCATTGCCCTTACCCGCCACCCACATCTGCCCCATACACTTTTCCGGCCTCCGGTACCCATTCTGAGTTCGCTGAAAGATCCACCACGGCATTTTAAAAGGTTCCCTGTAGTTTCTGGTGTTACTGCATTGGGTAGCTCATCCTCAGTAAGTTCTCAGCTTGGCTCTGGAGTGGAGACACCTATTTTGGATACACTGAGAGCCAAGAATTCAGCAATAGCTTCCGTGTCTCCATTGCCTTCTGCCTCAAGTTCTTTGCCGTCTTCCACAACAACCACCATCACCACCATCACATCCAGCATCAGTGAAGCCTCCACCTTCTCCCAGAGACCTCTTAGCACCTGTGGTTCTGGATTCTCCAGTGTGGCTCAGCTCCATCCCCAACCTCAGCTTCCACATGCTTCCTTCTCCAGCATTTCTGCTCCACTGCCTGGCTTCTTCCAGAAAGGGGCAGTAGGACGAGACCTGGCTCAGTTTGCTATTCCCTCTGCCTCTACTATCACTCCTTTGATAGCCCACTCCATTAGCCCTATACTGACGCAACTGCAGTCCACTCAGCCCAAACCTCTTCAAGTTCAGTGTAGTCAGGAGGTGAGCAAACCAGTTAGGGCAACCACTCCGTCACCTTCTACTGGATCCCCTCTTTTCTCTGCAAATCTTTTGGGGCCAACTGTCCCAAATCCCCAGACTCAGGATCCTCAGAGTGGTGATAATCTCCTACAGCTCTCCCATGAACCATCTGCTTTGGCTTCACTTGCTCAGTATGGCTCTGGAAATGCTTCCCCTTCTAGCACCCCACCAGCCTGGAGCCCTACATTCCCGAGTCCTATGGTGCAGAGGAAGCAGACACCCATTAATAGCAATCCCTCGAGTACCTCAGGATCTCAAAGTTCTCTCCTGTCCCCTCAGACCCTTAGTCCTCTGCCTTCCCAGTCACAAGAGAGGGTGGGGTCTCTGGTTGATCTCCCTTCTCAGGACGTCAGCACTATTTCCTTATCGCTTCCTTCCCCACGACCCTTTGAGAGGCCCAAACTATTAAGACAAGGCCCACATGTTCCAGATCAGTCACATCTGGTGTCAGTGTCTGGGTTCAGCCATGCTTCTTTCCCAACCCCTGTTACCAAACCCTATAGTTCAATACCTGGCCATGTGGCCCTGTCAAGGCAGACTTCCAAAGTGTTCCAAGCCCAGACTGGATCTTCTGGTAGTCCTGGGTCTCGAGACATTGCCATTCCAGGGACACCAAGCTTACACCCCAAACTCCCATCAAACTTATGAGAATGGATTCTACCCTTGTCTACTGTACAGACCATGTTTTTATCAATGAACAACATCTATCAAATAACATAATTTTTATGTCTAAGAAGATGTTTGTCTACCTGTATTTATAACAGTGCAAAGACTACTTCTCAATTCATAATGCCAAATGAAGGGATAGAAAGGTGTCTGATGATTGAATGAGAGTGTATGTAAGTGTGGGTTTGTGACTGTGTGGTGAATAAGTGTACTATTTGACTTTGTCTTCCAAGTTCCTTTAGCAATTTTGCAATACTAATGATGGTAACATTATATAGGGATATGCAACGAATAGAAGTTTCCAAAAACAACAACAACAACAACAACAACAACAACATTAAACCAGTACAGTAATAACATGGTTATGGGTGATCCTTGGGAAGTATGCTGGGAAAGAGATGCAAATATACTTCTTGCTATATATCATGTCATTGTGGTGAAAGAACAGTTACTAAAGATCTCACGTATCAGGTTCAGAACACAAATTCACATGCACAGACATACACATAGTCATGTTATTAGACCTTCCCATATCTATTCTATCTTGCTAACCAAGGCACACTGCTCAGCTCAGTATCTATGGCCTTTCCTTTTTTTAACAGCACTGCCTTAGAGCCTGAACAACCAGGGAATGATCCCCTCACTTCCACTGCAAAAGAGATAAGATAAAGAATGTATTGCAATCATTTTATATGTGCTTTGTATGTGTTCTTGTGAGGTACTTAAGCAATAAAACTGTATGCTTGATTTTGTACCTGCACAGAGATTTGTACATTGCAGCTTTCTTCCTAGCAAAGATGATATATGATATAATGTAACCCCATTTAATGCCAAAGCTTGTGTTTCCAGAACTGCAACTGTAAATTTGCATTGTGATTGTTTTAAAATTCATGGAAAATACAGCATATTCCACACTGTGATGAATTGGCAGATCCTGTCCATGTGCCCAGTGTTCCCGGGATAGGATCCAGATCCACCGCAATTCTGACTAGGATAAAGAGCTGATTGAAAATGAGTGAATGATAAATGAGCATATTCCACATTTTGCATGACATTATTTCAGTAACATTAATATTTAATATCTATTAGTAAAGACAATTGTACTTTGTCCCAACCAGATATTTGACAAAAACATACAATAATTATTGTATGGTTTGTCAAATATCTGGTTGGGACAAAGTACAATTCATAAAAATGGCATAAAAAAGTCTTGATTATAATACTAATAAGACTTTTTTATGCCATACTCATAATAATTGGCGTCGAACTATCAAGTGCCCTTCCTGTAAAGCATTGGTTGTTCTGCTTGATTATGCAGAGATAATGCTGAATGTACTGCACATGATCTCAAACCTGCAAGACTTGAAATATTTAAACGGGGAACAACACAAACTCAGTCCATAACCATTACTGCCCAATAAGTTCCATTTCTGTATCTTGAATTACCTATATCTTGAATGACACATATTTGTTTGTTTGTATGTTTATTTGTTTGCTTGGGGGAAAGATTTAGAAATGTCTTTACATTGCGTTTATTAAGCATGTTTGTAGCATTCATACTATTATTACCTTTTACACTACCTCAAGTCTCCACAGTTTCATCTGCAGTGATGTGAAAAAATAAGCACACCCCATGGAAATTGTTGCCTTTTTTTGACATATTTGGACAAGCAAAAATTGTATCATCTATGAAACAGTGCCTATTGTTAAAAAAAAGTTTATATATTTGAACAAAACCACAAGGGAAATTAGCTTTTTCAATTATTTATTCAACAGAAATATCAATGATTAATATTCTTCTGTGGAATAAGTAAATACACCCTTGGCCTCAGAAGCTATTATTGCCCCTTTAGCAGAAATAACTTATTGTAGGCGTTGTGCATAATTATCCATGTCTCTAACATCAGCTTGCTGGAATTTTTGACCACTCTTTCATGCACTATTCTTTCAGTTGCACGATGTTTGAGGTTTTTCTTGCATGTACTATGCCCCACAATATTTCAAGGGGATTCAAATCCTGGCTTTGACTAGGACATTCCATAGCCCTCCATTTCTTCTTTTTGAGCCATTCCTTGGTGAATTTGCTAGTGTGCTTAGGATCATTATGCTGTCAAAAGCTACACTTTTGATTCAATTTTAACTTTGATTCAATTTTACACTTTTGATTCAATTTCTACACTTTTTTTTATTCAATTTCTACACTTTTGATTCAGTTTTAACTTTGATATACTGCAGAATTCATAGTTGAATAAATGAATGTAAACTTTCAGTCCCTGAGGCAGTGAAGCAACCCCAAACCATAACATTTGCACCACCGTGCTTCACAGTTGGTATGAGGTGCTTCTCCTGAAAAGCTGCCTTTGGTCTGCGCCAAACATGTCTGCTGTTACTGTGGCCAAACAATTCTCTTTGATTCATCTGTCCAGGGCACATTATTCCAAAAGGCCTGGTCTTCGCCTATATGCACATTGGCAAAGTGTAGTCTTGTTTTTATGTTCTTTTTAGACAGCAAAAGCTTTTTCCTGGCACGCCTCCCATGCAGGTAAAATTTTTGCACTTTGACACCAATAGTTGCAAGACTAACTAGCAGATCCTGTGATGAAATTTTGGGATTCTTGGAGACTTTGCATCTGATGCTCTGCTCTTGGGCTGAATTTGCTGGGATGGCCAGTCCTGGACAAATTGTCAGTCATTTGAAATCTGCACCATTTGTAGATTATTTTCCTTTCAGTGGAATGATGTATTTAAAATAATTTGGAGATCTTTTTAAATCCCTTGCCAGACTCATAGGCATTCACAAGCTTTTTTTTTTCTTTAGATCTTGGCATGATGACACCACACACCTCTATAACAAAGGGAACACCAGATATTATCTATGAGGGGGGTATAAATAAGACAGGTTCCACCTACACTCCCTAAGGAGGTTCTAATCCCTGGCACCCATCTTGAACTCCTGAATCTAATTTTAAGGTTTTTTTCAGGTTTTTCTTTTCTTTTTTTGTACTTACTTTTTCCATGTGACTGATCAGGGGTTTTTTTTTTTTTGTAACTTTAAATTGTAAAATGTAATTTGATAGAGTGTATCACTGTTATTTATAGGCACTGTTTCAGGATCAAATGTTTGCTTGTCCAAATATGTCAAAACATCCAACAATTTCCATGGGGTGTCTTTATTTTTTCACATGACTGTATATACAATATCTTCATGAGAAAAAGAATTATAACAGTGACAAACAGTCCTAGATACTTATCTAACTATTCTAACATCAATTAACCAATTTATCAGTACTATGGAATAATATTAAGTACTCTGTGTTGATTATTATGTTATGTGCTTAATTGTGTGTGAGAGTCTAAGTATGTGTGCATGTGGGATTATACATGGGATTATACATTATATATTTATTATTTTTATGACACATGTATAGTAGCATTAACAACTTGCTGCATTGTTTGTTTGTTTGTTTTCGTTTGTTTTCTATTTAAACATTTAAGTGTTATTCTTCTGGAATGACTATCAAGAAGGTCCTGTGAAAAAGGTCACTTGCATCAAACTTCATTTCTAAATGATTGTGTCACTTTGAGGTTTCCTTGCCAGCATCAGTTTACATATGTTAATACCTTGTTAATAAAAACACCCCAATGTGGAGATTTTTGTATTTAACAGTTTATCAAAAAACAGATTAACTGCTTATTTAACTGCTTATTTGAAAGGAATTTGAGGGGTTGGGGAATTTAAAAAATGCTCTTTTTTGTGCCATGACCATTTAGTTCACAATTTTTCTCAGTCACTTTCAGTAACTCATGGACATTCATCCACGTGTTATTGGATTTTTTCATCTTTTGCATCATTGCATGCAGAGAGCATGTATGAAGGTCATATCATTAAGAAGCAGTATTCTCTTTTAGATATTGGGGCTTTATTTAGGCTTTAGGGACTGTCCTAGGGCATCAGACTTCTGACATTGCTTCACGAGGGGATAAAGATAACATTGTCCACTTCATATACACCACCAACGTAGTGCTGGATCAATATTTATCTCACACGCCAACGCCTCTCCTGAGCTGACTGAATGATATACTAGAATATGTAGCCTACACTGCATATACTTCACAGTGGCGTGAGATACAAGCTGGAGGGTTGTTGAAAAAATGGATAATAGACAAAAAAAACAAAAACACAGATTGAACATTATGGATACATTTAAATATTCCTAGTGTGACACATTTTTAAATGGGGGAAAATGATGGGGTCTTTTTCATGCATGTGTTCTGTTTTACAGAGAATTTTACTAACACACGCTTCCTTCTTGAGGGGACAGCAGTACAGTGCAAGCAAAGCTAAGCCTTACTCCATTTGCATACAAATTGCCCAGCTGATCCCTGTCACCCTGACACTGCAGTTTGTGAACAAGTACAATTTTCCCCTGCTAACAATGGCAATGATAAAGCACTTCCCTTTTATGATAAAGATCCTCAAAAGTAAGAGCATACTGATGACCATGACGCACTGAGGGAATTTATTTATCATTTATTTTTAAACGCTCCTGTGGAGGTTTGAGAAATTGCATGAAGTGTACCTGGTACATTCAAAGTGATGTGAATATTAATGGGAAATCCGAGTGCTGACTCATTCTGCATCTGAATTGGTACTTGCATGCACGTGGATGGAAAAACTCATCACTGATATTTTAATTCTCACTGCAATTTAGTTGTCAATAATCAGAAATCTGGATTTAGAAAAAAAACATGACTATGAATACATTTTGGAGTGCTGCATTGTATTTGGTGTCTAATTATACACTGCCATCTAGTGTTCAAACCGCCATACCCCCCAAACTCCCAAGGTCCTTTCTTAATAAAAATATAGAAAATATTCATACTTGATAATGGTGTTGCAAACAAATTTATTTGAACTGTAAAAGTTGGTTTAGATGATATGTACTAACATTTGAAGTAAAGTGTGGGATAACAAGAACCGTGTTAGGGTCATGTCACCAATACTGCAAACTATATATGGATAGAGATACATATTTATATATATATATATATATATATATATATATATATATATATATATATATATATATATATATATATATATTTTAATCCAGCATGGATTATGCTGACAAACAAAACATTTTTTTTTAAACCAAAGAATAATATGTGGAACATATAATGAGTGACATTGTGCTGCTATGAATGTCAACACTGTTTACAAAATACTCCACTAGAGGGTGATACTTGGTTGTCTGAAATCAAATTCTCTTTTCCCAAATACCAGTCATGCTAACCATCTCCAGACTTACAATCCTGGAAGCCAAGAAAGAAACTAACACATATAAGGTGATCATCAGTTTAATGGGTGGGTCCATTAAATGGAGTGTTCAGTGTGCAAAGAGAACAGCTTTAAGAGTATGAGTTGAAAGAGGGGTGTGGCAGTATCACAATTTACTTGGTGAGCATATACAGGCAACGGCCTCACACACTATAGCACTAAACAACAGCCTATACAACAGCCACAACACAGCATAGCAACAAACTGTTGTACGAACTTCAAGTATAAGCACTGTAGGGCTAATGAGTGCAAATCTGGTCAGTTGGTCAAAGTGCTTTGAGATTTCTTTTTGGTGGAGTTGAAGAGGAAGCAAATACAGTGTAAACAGCATCATAGAGCACTCTGGAAATACCACTATGCATAGCAGGGGCTTCATTTACACTGTCGATATATCAATTAGATTAAATCTATGTAGAAAGAAACTATGGGAGTTTGGGTTTATGGGGAGTGGCACAGTTCTTATTCATGGTGCTCAAGGTACCAGAACAACACGCATAGTGTTGGTGTAGCCGGAGCCAGGACGCCAACCAGTGACAACAATCACCACATCACCAGATTGGTAGAACTTCCGGGCTTTACCTGGAAAAGAAAAATAATGTTATCCATTAACAACTTCCTGAATCTGTAGGCCCAGATTTCATGGCCAGTGTAAACTTCCGGCTAAATAAATTGACACACCAGTGCTTTATTATTCAGAGCCCAAAAGTCTTCTTTATTTCTCAGCTACTTTCACACTTAAGGATGAAAACCGCAAAACCTACAACAACTCAGTAGCGCTTTTAAAGAGATATCTAAAGATGTACTGTGTCCTTACCCAGCTCCAGGGCAAAGCTGACACGCAGGTCCACATCCTCAGCCCACACATCATTGGCAGGCTTGTTGTAGAGGATGGGGAAGATGCCACGGTACAGATGGCACTGACGTGCTGTCTGCTCATTCCGGGTCACAGCCATGATGAGGGCACGAGGCCTGTATCTAGATAGCAAATGAGCAGACCTAAAGAGAGAGAGAGAGTGAGAGAGAGAGAGAGACTCAATACATAGAGTAACTCAAAAGAGTAACTGTAACAGATACAGAACTATGGTAACTTTTTTTAAACGATATCTACACTGTCAATATTAACTAAAAAAATCAAAGTAAGCAATAGTAGTATAAAACTACATAATATTACATATATACACTTCTGTTGTATTACATCCGCTGGTAAGCATTTTGATAGTATAGTATGTATTAAAGTGCATCTTGAATGGCCTTCGTCAAGTAGACCTGTATACAAAGCTGCCTGGTTGTACCACAACAGCTGAGAAGTTTAAATTAGCCTGCAAAATGTCAGGGTTCAGGCCAGCAAAGGTCAGGCTAAGCATGAGGGAGAATATTTCACATTGGCATAACACAGGGGTTTGTATGTATGTCTGTGTGTGCACTATGTGAACAAAATATGTGAGAGTTACATACAGTATAAAAGTGCTATTCAAAATGCTTATGGTATAAATCTGAACATGCATAGATGCACTGTCTCTCTGTTTGTACCTTCCAGATTTGGTGAGAACAATAATGGCACTGGCACAGCACTTAAAGGAAGTTTCCACAGCTCCTATGGCCACAGATTCACAGGGGTCACGGGTCAGGTGTGTGGTGCGACGCAACTCCTCAAACATTTGCCTGTGAAACATGGCTGCCTCAGCCTCACGGGCAATCTGAACCCCACAAGCAAGTAAGGGAAGGAGAGGAAATCAGAATAATCTAGCTATTGAAGTCTAGTATGTACTGATATACACAGCCTGAAATTTGCTTTCATTGTATTCTAAAAATTGGTATGACATCTTGCTGAATTTAGACTTATAAATGTGAAACTGCAACAATTTCACAATGCAAAACACACAAGCTTAATATCAAGGTTCTTGTGAAGTTCAAACATAGTAGAGTTGTATCAAACAATCAAAAACCTTTAACAGTGTGCCAGGCTGTGAGTAAAGTTGTTGGACAGCTCCTCAAACTCATGCAACAACAGGCACCATCGCACCACAACACACAAGCTTTGTGCATTTTCCAAAGAAGACTACAACACACTGATAAGAGAACGAGACATGGACTGGTTAAAGGTGAGACAAATTGGACACATAGAATAAATGGCTATTACTAGAAGCCTTTACTAATCACTGTGAATTAAGAAAGGTTTTTAATAGATTTTTTCACTTTCCAAGTCAAATGCAAACAACCAATATATACTTCTGAAGCTGCTCACCCCACATCTTCATTACAGTACACAGGACAGACTGTATGACATTTTAGTGGCACTTTTAGTGATGGAAAGTAGGTGAAATTAATATAATAGACATGATTCCTCACAACAGTTTCAGAAATATTGTTGCATATACACAACTCAGCTAGACTAAATGCAGTCAAAATGCATTCAAATGCCAGACCAGGGTGACAACATCACACTCACCAGGTGCTGTGTCAGCACAGACTCAACAGGGTACTGGCCCTTGGCTGTCTCTCCACTCAACATGATGCAGTCAGCACCATCCAGCACAGCATTGGCTACATCACTGCTTTCAGCACGAGTAGGACGGGGCTTCTTAATCATGCTCTCCAGCATCTGCCATTCAGAGGAACAAAGTGGTCAGTCAGAAGGAACCAAAATTCAATTGCTCTATCTAGTTATTTATTTTGAAGAAATCAAAATCTGTTGATAAAGTCATGTTTTTGTTTCTTCACCTGTGTAGCACAAATTATAGGCTTGCCAATCCTGTTGCTACATCCAATCATCATCTTCTGAGCCAGGAAGACCTTCTCTGTGGGGATCTCGATACCCATGTCTCCACGGGCAACCATGATACCATCGCTGGCCTCAAGAATCTCTTCAAAACTGGGGAAAGGGTGCAAATAATGGCAAAACAAAACAACAAATTCACATAAATCATCTCATAAAAACTAGGCAAAACAAAAAAACAACATGTTTCAAATCAAGAATCTTATTAAAACTGGGCAATAGAGGCCAATTAAAAATGTATTAGAGGTTTGTTTTTTTTAAATTAACGATCTCATCAAAAGAGAAACAAAATTCTATTTTTTTTAATGAAAACAAAAAATAATTAGTGCTGGACTAAGAAAACTCTTAGTGGAACAGTGGCATTACGTTCTCCTGCACACTCACTTCCGCACCCCCTCATGGTTCTCCAGCTTGCTGATGACCTTGATGTTCTTGCCCTTCTCACCAAACACCTTCCTGACAGCATGAACGTCAGCAGCCTTGCGGATGAAGGAGGCAAACACCATGTCCACCCCTTGCTCCACACCGAACTGCAGGTCTTGGATGTCCTTCTCAGACACAGCGGGCAGGTCTATTTTAGCGCCAGGCAAGTTCACACCTTTTTTGCTGCCCAACATTCCACCATTCTCAATCTCACACATCAAGTAGTCACCACCTGGATCAAAAACCACAGAAAGCTTTAGACAAAGAAGTATAAACACAGAGAAAGTGAATGTCTAAGCATTAGTATTTCATTTTAAAAACCTTGGTTGGTTATGATTTGGTTTAAACTGAACTACTTGCTGAAACTGACCAATTTCCAGGACTTTCAGGGAAATGAGGCCATCATCAATGTAGATCTTGCTGCCCTGCTGAACCACCTTAGTGATATTCTTGTAATCTAGCCACAGGGTTTTCTCATCACAGTTGTCTTTGTATTTGTCATCCAGGGTCAACTTGAGTTTATCACCCTTGTTTAATTTCACCTCCTCAGTGCCACTCTGGAGAAGGGACATATAATGTAAATATAGACAGTTAATGAATTGTATAAGAAGTCTCAATCTTACTTAACTCTCTCTCTCTCTCTCCTCTCTTTAAAGTATCTCATAAAGACTGTGTTGTAAGATCAGTATTATTTTAGGCAGTGACAGTTCTAAGCAAAATGTTTGACAGGAAACAAGAAGTAGTATGCTAAGGATCTAAGAGACACACTCACGCCCTTGATGAGTCCAGTCCTGATTTCAGGACCTTTGGTGTCCAGTGCAATCGCCACAGGTCTGTACTCAAGGCTTCCGGGTACAAAACTCTCAGTGGCTTCACGCACATTCTTGATGGTTTCAGCATGGTACTAAATTATAAAGAAGCATGTCCATCTCACTAAAGTGCTAAACTAAAAAATATTAAATAATACACTCTGTCTGAAAACACGCCTTTGATCAACATCAATTTTCCTATAACAACTCTACAAGAATAACATTTTTTTCCATGTGACAAAACATTACAAGGCAAAAATGTATAAAAAGCTTTCACTGGGAAAACATGTTCATGTGTCTATTGATAATTACATCATACAAGTATATGAAGTATCATTTATAACCATTTGTTAATGTTTAAATTCAAACATTTCAGACACATTGGTGTGTGTAGATGTACTGTATATACTGCATATATGAGAGCACTTACAAATGTTTGCCAATTATTCCCTGCTTGTTTTAATTGTTCATCGATAATTAAATACCTATGAGGAGTCTTTGGCATATTTAAAAGATGCTAAGAGTATAGTGAACTGTAACTGTATCTGAGAAGTCAATCGTGGAGGATACTGTATATTGCATGTCTGCACAGATCATATTTCCTATGATATAATTAGTTGACCAGCTGACTGCCACACTACAAAGATTTACACAACTGCTGGTATATCAGAAGAGGTACAAAGTCCCTCTCAATGTCAAAATACTTGAATTTAAAATAACTGAGAAATCACCCTAAGTCAGTGTTGTTTCCAAGATTCAAAAAGGTGAAGATGCTTTCCCTCTCTGGAAAATGTCAGTGGGGTATTCTCCGCAAAAAGTCTTAAATATAAAACTGCTGTCGTATTTAAGAACAGCCCTCTAGTCATATGATTGGGATTCACTTTACATCAGAATTCAAGCAAAAGAGTAGGTGCATGTTAACATGTAAATAAATTTCGCTTTTTAGTTTTGTATAAATAAGGTTCAAATACATTAACTGGACAAGACAGAGTATAACTTAGTTTCAGTATTACTGACTGCAACTTGTACCTACAACTAATAAACAGTGCTGCTGACCTTTAACTGGTGTTGACCTATAGCTGAAATATCAAAGGTATCATATGAAGGTGTAATGGCAGAGAATGTTTGATGGAAAGGCCAATCCTACATCCAACTCTTTCATACTGAGGTTTTACTGTGAAGATATCCACATATTTTTTTTAACCATGAGGAACTGGTAATAATTCAATGAGAGCGCCAACCTCATGACTTCCATGTGAAAAGTTCAAGCGTGCAACGTTCATGCCCGCCTTGATCATCTCCTTCAGCTTCTCCACAGAGCAAGAAGCTGGCCCTAAAAAATGTATAAATCAAACTTAAACATGAGTTTTGGGTTAAAAATGAGAACAAATACACAATTTAATTAACTACATTTATATTCATTTAATGCCACAGTATGTAATGGAGTATGCATAATTGGTGTGAGAAATTAATTTGTATGTAAATAACATAATAATAATTTTAGGTGATTAAGTGTCAGTGTTTTGCTGACCAATTGTGCAGATGATGCCAGTGTTGCGAGACACTGTGGGCTCAGAGTCAATGTCCAGCAGGCACAGGTGCTCCAGGAAAGTGTCTGCCATAGCAGCACGGAGCTGCTGAGAGTGAATGAGGGAAGAGCTCATATCCTTAGCCTTAGACATTATTGGAGCAGTGTCTGTTGGAAAGTCCTGCAATATGAGAAAGCATGACAATCTTAATCACTTAATCACCCAAAAATGTATGTGAAAATAAGGACTCTTTTGTTCAGAAAAATTTAATCCTGTAGAAGATATATTTTTAGACTATGCTAAAATTTTACTATAAATTTACTGGGGAAAAATACATGCTGATTCACATGAAATTCAAAAAGCTACCTGAACTAGCTCTATTAACTATTTAGCTAAGTGTGCTAAACTGCTTAGACCTTGTTAAGGATTGACTGCTTATAGAGGTTTGACTTTTAATAAAAGTGGTTAGTTTTATGTTCAAATATTTATATTCAAAGATATAGTTTATAAACCATACATATGATAGTCATTGTCCAATCTACTGACCCAATCTATATTTCTTCTCAGGTAAATTTAATTTTAAAAAAAGAAATAGCCTTTAGAATAGTTAAAGGCATTTGTCTGTCGAAAGATGTCTGTCTGAAAGTGAAAAAAGCTACCAGCTAGACATAACAGACTAAACATATTATATATAATTATGTGATGAAATAATAAAAGCTATTTAAAAAATTGGCAAGGAAAGAGTATACACAGTATATCTTATAAACACCATGTAATTGTGCAAGCTTTGCTGTAAAATAGGTTGATAATCTAACAACTAACGTTGTAGAACACCCCACAGCATTTGCTGAGCTAAAAATATCTTAAAACAGTGTGATCATATTGCTTATGTGGCTCTTCAAACACTGGTCATCCAAATGCAGTAACTGTCACTAAAGGTTAAGTAACTAGAAGCCAGTGGCAATGATATTAGCAATGTGTGCAAAGAAAGGGCAATGTGTTTAAATGCATGACTCCACATGAACTCACTAGAAGGACTAAATGTTACATTCTTCTGTGTGTCAAAAGTTAAGATTATTCTGGTCAGCAGAATGTCACGTGTCACGGTATTTACTGCACTTACTGCGTCACAATATTGTCAAGGACATGATTTGTCATAATAGTCATAATAGTATTGTCATAAAAATGAGGGTTACATAATAATAATAATAATAATAATAATAATAATAATAATAATAATAATAATAATAAAAATAATAATAATTATAATACTTGTATAGTTTAATCTGTAATTTTAATATGATATCCCTAGAGTTGTACATTTTCACACGTTAGGCTCAGTAAAAACGCATAGCAGAAACTCTCAAACACTAGCTATATTAAAATATCATTATAGTAACATTATATAAGCGCGCGTTGTATTTACAATATTACTGTACCATCGAGGTTTTGACTTTTAAAGGGCGATGATTTTTATTTGAATCTAGTTTATATAGGTAAAGGTAGTCTATTTCTGCAAATACAAATACCCTGAATCATAAATACTCTCTGACCTACCGGAGTCGCTGGCCGGTCACAAGCAGCTGAGCGCCGTTCCCCAGCGCGCGCTCCTAATTTAACACCGTTACTAACCGGTACTACTTCCCAGAGGGACAACACTGTATCCTTGCGAGAGTGTTCATGTTTCCATTCCCTGCTACAACCATTAGTTCCCGGTCTAAATCAAAAGTCTAGCAATTTAAACAATGTGTCCACTGAAAAGTTATTTTACATTTTAAAATAAATAATTAAATAATTAAATGATTTTGAATAAAGCAATATTTAGACTATGAGCTGGAATGATACGTCCAAGGTGTTCGAAAACCTCATCTGCGATTAATTATAGGAAGGCAATGAAGCTCGTGATATTAGTTGGATGATTACTGACAATTCTGGGTCTAGTTCTAATGAGGTTTTTATGCAGTGTGACGTTCACATGAACCGGTTAATGAAAAAGCAAAGCACTGGCGACACTGACAATTCAGGATGTTCGGTTTTGTAATAAAATACCAGACTTTTGTTATAAAATAACAATCATATATACTGTAGGCTACCTTTCAGTTATTACCAATGTAAACACCATCTTTTGGAAATAAAGCTCCAAAGTCATCCTCGCGCCTGGGCAGCATGCAGGTGCACGTGTGACTGCAGGTCAGCCATTTATTACAGAAAGTTATCAAAAATATAATGGAAGAGGTTATTTATTTTAGAAATTGAGAAGGTGTCCTGTTGTTGAAAATACCCTTTAGGGTTGTTCATTCAGAAAATATTTAATATGGCTTATTGGATCTGAGCAGAACACAAGAGTTAACTTTGCTCATTAAGTAATCTTTGCATATTGTCTATGTGCGTGCTTTACAGTATGGCTACACTGTACAAAATGAAGATTTTTCTACACATTAGGAAAAGTGACAAAAAGAACAACACAGTGGAAGCTACTTTACTTGAATCCAACCATTTAGGCAATATGTTCCGTACGTTTAAAAAGTATAGCGATTAAAATCGCACAGCTGCATGCATGATTGATCATGGAGATGGTCCAGTCCAGAAACGTCCCTGGCTTGGCATTCATTACCTGGATGCGCATAATTTCATGCCCTATATGTATGCCTACTGAGGTTCAGCCTGACTCCTATACATTACAGGTCTTTAGAGCCTAATATTAATACATCAATTGTTTTTGTTAAATATATGGTATAAATTCATTGTCTTAAGGTATACACTTATCCAGCACTTTATTAGGAACAACTGTACACGTATTAATTCATGCAATTATCTAATTAGCCAATCGTGTGGCAGTAGTGCAATGCATAAGATCATGAAGATACGGGCCAACAGGTATAATGTGCGCATCAACTATCAGAATTGGGGGGAAATATGATCTCAGTGATTTCAGACATTTCCACTAACAGAACACGTCATGCATGGTACATGTTAAAACAGAATGATATTAAAAATATCATTAAGTCCAAGTTGATACTACTTTTAGGCCTGCTTGTATTTGTGTTATTGAGGTTTTGATTAAACCAATTCAGTTCAAGTGACCAGTCAAATAAGCTAATAACTAATAGGTCAATAATAAATACAATAACTTGGTCATTGTGCTCATACAGTGAGGGAAAGAAGTATTTGATCCCTTGCTGATTTTGTACGTTTGCCCACTGACAAAGAAATGATCAGTCTATAATTTTAATGGTAGGTTTATTTGAACAGTGAGAGACAGAATAACAACAAGAAAATCCAGAAAAACACATGTCAAAAATGTTATAAATTGATTTGCATTTTAATGAGGGAAATAAGTATTTGACCCCCTCTCAATCAGTAAGATTTCTGGCTCCCAGGTGTTTTTTATACAGGTAACGAGCTCTTAAAGGGAGTGCTCCTAATCTCAGCTTGTTACCTGTATAAAAGACACCTGTCCACAGAAGCAATCAATCAATCAGATTCCAAACTCTCCACCATGGCCAAGACCAAAGAGCACTCCAAGGAAGTCAGGATGTCAGGGACAAGATTGCAGACCTACACAAGTCTGGAATGGGCTACAAGACCATTGCCAAGCAGCTTGGTGAGAAGGTGACAACAGTTGGTGTGATTATTTGCAAATTGAAGAAACACAAAAGAACTGTCAGTTTCCCTTGGCCTGGGGCTCCATGCAAGATCTCACCTCGTGGAGTTGCAATGATCATGAGAACAGTGAGGAATCAGCCCAGAACTACACGGGAGGATCTTGTCAATGATCTCAAGGCAGCTGGGACCATAGTCACCAAGAAAACAATTGGTAACACACTACGCCGTGAAGGACTGAAATCCTGCAGCACCCGCAAGGTCCCCCTGCTCAAGAAAGCACATATACATGCCTGTCTGAAGTTTGCCAATGAACATCTGAATGATTCAGAGGACAACTGGGTGAAAGTGTTGTGGTCAGATGAGACCAAAATGGAGCTCTTTGGCATCAACTCAACTCGCCTTGTTTGGAGGAGGAGGAATGTTGCCTATGACCCCAAGAACACCATCCCCACCGTCAAACATGGAGGTGGAAACATTATGCTTTGGGGTGTTTTTCTGCTAAGGAGACAGGACAACTTCACCGCATCAAAGGGACGATGGACGGAGCCATGTACCGTCAAATCTTTGGTGAGAACCTCTTTCCTTCAGCCAGGGCATTGAAAATGGGTCGTGGATGGGTATTCCAGCATGACAATGACCCAAAACACATGGCCAAGGCAACAAATGAATGGCTCAAGAAGAAACACATTAAGGTCCTGGAGTGGCCTAGCCAGTCTCCAGACCTTAATCCCATAGAAAATCTGTGGAGGGAGCTGAAGGTTCGAGTTGCCAAACGTCAGTCTCAAATCCTTAATAACTTGGAGAAGATCTGTAAAGAGGAGTGGGACAAAATCCCTCCTGAGATGTGTGCAAACCTGGTGGCCAACTACAAGAAACGTCTGACCTCTGTGATTGCCAACAAAGGTTTTGCCACCAAGTATTAAGTCATGTTTTGCAGAGGGGTCAAATACATATTTCCCTCATTAAAATGCAAATCAATTTATAACATTTTAGACATGCGTTTTTCAGGATTTTTTGTTGTTATTCTGTCTCTGTCAAATTTGTCAGTGGGCAAACATAAAAAATCAGCAGGGGATCAAATACATTTTTTCCCTCAATGTAATAAAGAAATCACAGACAATCACAAATGGTTTATGGACAGCTGGTGGTCCTCGGAATGTTCTGTCCTGTAGATGCCCCACTCTGTTCCCAGAAGGTTGTCAGTAGACTAAGTAATTCAAGCATTGTTGTGTTTTTTGAATGATATCTCAGTACCTCCACCCTTAAAACAGAAAGAGAAGATATAAAACAGAAGAACAAACAGAACATAAAGAAAGAGTGTAGAACAGATGAAAAAAACAGACCAGAAAATAAGAGTATAGAACAGAAAAGATCAGATAGAGATTATAATTGAACAGAAAGGAACAGATCAGAGTAAAGATAAGAGTATAGAACAGTAAAGAACAGATGTATAGAAGATAAGAGTATAGAACAGAAAAGAACAGATCAGAATAAAAGAAATATAGAAAAGAACAGAACAGAAGATGAGTATAGAACAGAACAAAAGATAAGAGTATAGAACAGAACGAGTATAGAACAGAACAGAAGGTAAGAGTATAGAACAGAACGAGTATAGAACAGAACAGAAGATAAGAGTATAGAACAGAACAGAAGATAAGAGTATAGAACAGAACCGGATAACAGAAGATAAGAGTATAGAACAGAACGAGTATAGAACAGAACAGAAGATAAGAGTATAGAACAGAACGAGTATAGAACAGAACGGAAGATAAATGTATAGAACAGAACAGAAGATAACAGAAGATACAGTGGTGTGAAAAAGTGTTTGCCCCCTTCCTCATTTCCTGTTCCTTTGCATGTTTGTCACACTTAAGTGTTTCGGAACATCAAACCAATTTAAACAATAGTCAAGACAACACAAGTAAACACAAAATGCAATTTGTAAATGAGGTGTTTATTATTAAAGGTGAAAAAAAATCAAAACATCATGGCCTGTGTGAAAAAGTGATTGCCCCCTAAACCTAATAACTGGTTGGGCCACCCTTAGCAGCAACAACTGCAACCAAGCGTTTGCGATAGTCAATGGGGCTTTACAGGTTGGAGAATTTTCCTCATCTTTGCAGAATGTCTAATTCAGTTACATTAGAGGTTTTGGCATGAACGGCTTTTTAGGTCATACCACAACATCTCAATAGGTTCAGGTCGACTTTGGCTAGCCACTCCAAAGTTTCATTTTGTTTTTCTTCAGCCATTCGGTGGTGGACTTGCTGGTGTGTTTAAGATTATTGTCCTGCTGCAGAACCCAAGTTCGTTTCAGCTTGAGTACCGAACAGATGGTCGGACATTCTCCTTCAGGATTCTTGGTAGAAGCAGAATTCATAGTTCCTTTTATCACGGCAAGTCTTCCAGGTCTAAAGCAGAAACACCCCCACCACCATACACTACCACCACCAAATTTTACTGTTGGTATAATGTTCTTTTATGAAATTCAGTGTTCCTTCTACACCAGATATACTTGCACACACCTTCCAAAGAGTTCCACTTTTGTCTCATCGGTCCACAGAATGTTGGAGAAATTGAGATGAAGCTTGATGTTCTTTTGCTCAGCAGTGGTTTCTCCTCTGGACACTACCATCTCCATGCCATTTTGCCCAGTCTTTTCTGATGGTAGATGAACGTGATAACTAGAGAAGTGAGGCCTGCAGTTCTTTGGACGTTGTTGTGGTGTTTGTGGCCTCTGACGGGTTGTAATCGCGCGCTTCGTAGAAATTTTGGGTATTCCCTCTAGGTTCACCCTGTTCATATATGGTTCTACTGTGATAATGGTTCGCTCACTGTGGTTCGCTGGATTTCAAAGCTTTGGAAATGGCTTTATAACCCTTTCCAGACTGATAGATCTCAATACTTTCTTTCTCAATTGTTCCTGAATTTCTTTGGGTCTCGGCATGATGTGTAGCTTTAAGGATCTTCTGGTGGACCTTACTGTGTCAAGCAGCTCCTATTTAAGTGATGCCTTGATTGTGAACAGGTGTGGCAATAATCAGGCCTGGGTGTGGCTAGAGAAATTGAACTCAGGTGTGGACAACCACAGTTATAGTATGTTTTAACAAGGGGAGCAATCACTTTTTCACACAGGACCATGATGGTTTGGATTTTTTTTCACCTTTAATAATAAACACCTTCATTTACAAATTGCATTTTGTGTTTACTTGTGTTGTCCTTGACTATTGTTTAAATTGGTTTGATGTTCCGAAACACTTAAGTGTGACAAACATGCAAAGGAACAGGAAATGAGGAAGGGGGCAAACACTTTTCCACACCACTGTAAGAGTATAGAACGGAACAGCAGAGAGTAGAAGAGAAAATAACAGAAGTTCTGTTGTTTTCATTACAGAAACAAAAACCTCGTGATGAACAGAATGCGATCTACTCTGTTCTGTTCTGTTACCGGAGACAATGGGGTACATTTTGCTCATTACGCGTTTTTTCGCTCCTGTTGTGTTGTGTAGACTCTATACGGTTTTAGTCCCGCTGCTGTGAGTGCGCACCCTATAGGTGGTCTCGTGACCAGGCAGGGGCATGCTGCGCATGCGCACACTCCAAGCGTTGTCAGGGAGAAAGCGGCCAGCACAGCGAGACATCAACAGCGACAAATGCGAGACAGGGCCGGGCTATCAGCTGACACGGATAGACAGAGAAGCACACAATGAAACCTTTTAAATAATTGCCCATTTGTTGCCATTTCTATCGTGGTCTTTTTACGTGTTTCGTTTAATTAATGACACATAAAATACGGAGAATCTTCACTTCCCTATTCTCAGAAGGTAAGAGGTACAATTTACCTTCATGGTGCTGAAATAGATTGGTCCCGAGTTGGTTTTTATCTAGCTCATTGTCACTGAGGAGCCCTTCGCATGTTGAGATTTGGGCGTTTGCGGTGCTGCACATTAGGAATCATTCAACAGGGCAAGCCGAAGAGATGCAGAGATTAATTTTTTTATTAAAATTAGAGATTAAAATATTTACTAGACACAGTTGATGTTGTATATTTGGATTTCTCTCTCCTTTGTGATAAACCTGAATTATTATTTATTGCACAACTGTGGATCAAACATGGTGTGGTAAAAAAATTTTTTTCATAAAAAAAAAAAAAAAAAAAAAATTTTTTTGGATTTTTTTTGTTGTTATTTTTTGATTTTTTTTTTGATATTGTTGTTTTTTTTTTTTTTTTTTATGTCCTTTGTCTATGTGTTTGTTCTTTTCGTGTCTATGTGAAAAAAAGATCATTTATTTTTTTTTTTTTTGTTTTTTTTTTTTTTAAAATTAGAAAGTGAAAATAAAATAAATGAAGGGAAGCGCCCCCTTTTTTTTTTTTTTTTTGTTTTTTTGGGTGTTTTTTGGGGTGGTTTGGGGATTCAGCGGGGGGGGGGGGAAAGAAGCATCATCTCCATGCTGGTTGTAATGCTTGACCTCATCACAGTGTCTAAACCTGATCTCAACATACTGTGCTTGGCAAACTCCTCATCATTGGAATGGAAAAGAAAGGCAACAAAAGGTCACTGGAGCTAAATCTATGATCAACATGGTAAAGATCCTCTCGCAAAATCTTTAAAATATAAAGCCTGAGATACATAATGCTATTAATATTATTTTTGCTCAGTTGACTGTTTGAAATTTTTAAACAATTGTACAACATGGAAAATAAATTGGAGAAATTCAACATGACACATCTTAGATAATTTTGATTATGTGTGCAATATGTTAAGCTGTCCTACTGTCACGCTCACCTAGTTGAGTAGCTTACTTAAGATGGTTGATACAAGTATCAGCTGAAGAAGGGACGGGGATAGGGAGGGGAGTGAAGATGGTGAGGGCAAGTAAATCACTGACATTTAAGGAGACAGAGAAGGACACAGCTGACCTGGTTAACCTGTCTGCCTCTCAGAGTGTCAGTGGGCAGTGCTGGAGTGATGAGGAATCAGATGGGGACATTGACTGTGAAAACATCATCTATGGAGCACAGGTATCTCTATAAAATGTAGCTGAACTGTTGTTTGTGTAATACAGTTTAGTCAGTTAAACATAAATTTTGGTTTCTATGGACCTGAGTGTGGCTGACTACACTGATCAGCCATAACATTAAAACCAGTGACAGGTGATGTGAATAACATTGATTATCTCATTACAGTGACACCTTTCAAGAGGTGGGATTTATGAGGGAGCAAGTGAAAAGTCAATTCTCAAAGTGTTGTAAGCAGGAAAAATGGGCAAATATAAGGACCTGAGCAACTTTGACAAGGGCCAAATTGTGATGGCTAGAAGTCTGTGTCAGAGCATTGCCAAAATTGCTCCAAAATGGTCTTGTGGGCTGTTAGAGCATTGCCAAAATGGCTCCAAAATGGTCTTGTGGGCTGTTAAAAATATGCAGTTGTTAATACCTACCAAAAGTGGTCCAAGGAAGAGCAACCAGTGAACCAGTAACAGGGTCATGGGTGCCCAAGGCTCATTGATGCGCATGGGGAGCGAAGGCTAGCCTGTCTGGTCCAATCCCAAAGAAGAGCTAATGTAGCCCATATTAAAACCTTGGGTCCCGGCATTCATATGGATGTTACTTTGACACATTCCATGTACCTAAATATTGTTGTAGAGCAAGTACACCCCTTCATAACAGCGGTATTCAATAATGGCAGTAGCCTCTTTCAGCAGGATCACGTGCTCTGCCACACAAGAAAAATGGTTCATTAATGGTTTGAGAAACATGACAAGGAGTTCAAGGTGTTGGCCTCCAATTTCCCTAGATCTCAATCTTATCAAGATGGACAAACAAGTCAGATCCATGGAGGCCCCACCTCTTTGATAGCTTACAGGACTTAACGGATCTGTTGCTAATGTCTTGGTGCCAGATACGCACACCTTCAGAGGTCTTGTGGAGTGCATGCCTTGATGGGTCAGAGCTGTTTTGATGGCACAAGGAGGACCGACACAATATTAGGCAGGTGGTTTTAATGTTATGGCTGATTATGGAGTTGTATAAGCTGTTTGGATTAATGCAGGTGGAAGTGGACTTGTTACCCGACCCTTCATTAGAAACAAACCCACCCACATGCAGAATTCCACAAACGCAAATAGCAGATAAATAGAGGATACAGACTAGACACATTCCTTGAATGAGAAGAAACCCGGATGACAATACTGTTTGAACTGTTTGCTGTACATCACTCAGGTAGCTATTTCTAAGGGTAGAAAGAAGAAATGCCGATTTCCTCTACTATACAGAACAAATAAATGTTTCCTACAGGGTAATTATGCTGCTGATCTCTATTGCCACCCGCAATTGGACACAGATGTTGGAGCTGTGAAGGATATCTACTCTGACAATGCTGTTGGTGTAAGGTACTTAAAATAAGTTTAATATATTTGTTAATTAATATAAGGCTAATATCATCAGAGCTTTAGCTCAAATGTACCTTTTTCTTTTCAGGGAGTATGAGGCAATTGATGATGTGGACATCGACTTGCACATAAACATCAGCTTTTTAGATGTGAGTTAACCTGATTGTATCTAAGATTCCACTTTGCAACCTTGGCCCTGTGATATTTCTGTCAATGGTCATTGTTTTCTCCTATTTATCACATTTTGTACAATGTAACATTTATAACATGGATAAAAACCGTATGTGTGAAGCTGTATGGGGTACTGAAAAGTAGAAATTGCAAATATTAGCAAGTCAAGTGCAAATGGTCTGCACAGAGCCTGTTCTCAGATGTCTTGATTGATTTATGTCATATACTGCTTCAAGCAGAATTTTAAAAAATTCACTGCAGTGAAAAAAATAATACCATGATAAACTTGTTTTTAGTGGAGCATTTGAATTATTGTTTGTTTATCTTAGTCATTGTTGCTCATTTTTATGAAGATGCCAGTAATTCTGGAGGACATTGTATATCTGTGTATTATCCAACAGGAGGAGGTGGCCTCAGCATGGAAAGTCAACAGAACAGAACCTATTGTTCTACGCCTTCGATTTTCTTTGTCTCAATACCTGGATGGTCCAGGTAGGATTGACAACTATATGTAGGTTTTCTATACACTGTGTATAGGTAACTGACTTTTTTATATATATATATATATATATATATATATTTATTTCTTTAATTTTTTTTTTTTTCATTTCACATACTTATTACATGTGCAATATTCTGTGTTCACCTGAAAAGTTCATTCCTTTTAGAGCCGACAGTGGAAGTGTTCCAGCCTTCATGTAAAGATAGCTTCAGTGTTGGTGTACAACTCAAGAGGTGACCAGCTCTCTTTTAAATTTCTGACATTATTATTATTATTACTAGTTAGCTGATTATAGTAGTAATAGTATAGTGTATATAATAATAATCATTGATGATTACTCAAATGCATTTCTTACTTTCCTTCCAAGAATTCTAAGCACATTCATATCAAATCAATGGAAACACCTCAGTAATGAATTTTTGAGAACTCAGCAGAAGAAGAGACATAGCTGGTTCAAAGCTGGAGGAACGATTAAGAAATTCCGGGCTGGCCTCAGCATCTTCACACCAATAGCCAAGTACCAACAGATAAGCATATTTACCCTCATTTGGTCTCACGTTGATAAAATCCACCTCAATCTAAAATATTTTTACAAACTTAAAATGGCATTTTATGAGTTAGCATTCCATTCATAGATGTTTTTTTTTTTTTTTTTTTTTTGTTTTTTATATATTTGGGCAAACCGTGACCAATGAAAGAAGTCACAAGTTATAGAAATGTATAAGTCATTAACACTCTATACCTGCAACATCAGAACAATACTAATTCTTTTAATGGTTGCTTCTGTCCATTTTTCCAGGTGTCCTAACGTACCTCTGATCCAGGGCCCTGGAGAGAAGGGGAGGACATCAGGACCCGAGCCGAGAGTGAGCCGCCTTATGAGCCGCTCAGCTTCCTGTACCATGAAGATGCCAAAAGGAGACCTACTCACATACGCACCCAATGGACAGGTGAAATACCCAAACCCACATTCTTTCACTCCTAATTTAGGAGGAGAAAAACTACTTGGTTTTATTATTCATTGCATTACGTTCATTACATTGTCATATTTTTTCATTACTGTATATTGGCATAATATGTGTCAGTGACTTTTGCGTAATGAATTCATGCTCTATGCTTCGATGGAGCACAAATTGAATGCAGTGACTTATTCAGTGTAAGTTGAATGGCATATGACCATGGTTCTCAAAGTAGGGTCTGGGGGCCCCCAGGGGTCCATAACGCAGAACCAGAAGCTCTGGGATTTTCTCATTTTGTTAACCACCATTATTATTATGCCTATAAACAATGTCAACTGGAAACTAATGACTAATCTAATTTTTAATTTAAATGGAAAATTCAGAAATAAAAAAAATCTCTGCCTCTAATAAATAGCAAAAAGATTATTGTACACATTTAAATAATGCACCTATTTTTGAACAATTTGCTTGTAAAATAAATCTCTACTGAGGGGCTCCATGAATGTACAGTTATACAGTTAAAGTGGCCTCTGACAGTAAAATCTTTGAGATCGACTGGTCTATGGTATATGGTCACCTAGAAATAAAGAAACTTTTTGGGTGTTTCTGTAGAATGTGGCAGTCCCTGGCTCCAGATCCACAGTTCAGATCACCACCAAGCAGCTTATTGAGCTGTTCTTCTCTTCACAAGCTCTCCTACACTGCAAGAGTATTCCTACTCTGGAATACGGTTTTCTTGTACAGGTTAAAAAAACAACAAAAAAACGATCCTTTATAGGGTTGTATTTTATTATATTGATGCCTGTATTTGTATCTATATACATGAAATTTGTCTACTTTTCTAGATTATGAAATACTCCGAACAGAGAATTCCCACCCTGAATGAGTACTGTGTGGTATGTGATGAGCAGCATGTCTTTCAGAATGGATCCATGCTCAAGGTATAAACGAGTAACTACAAATAGTTGTAGTTTTCCTATATGCTGTAGACATTTTATTGTTTATATTTGAACTACTTGCGGTCTTTGACTTAATTTGTCATTCGAGATGAATTTATGTATGAAATCTACATGTCTTTCCAGCCAGCAGTGTGTACAAGAGAGCTGTGTGTGTTCTCCTACTATACACTGGGAGTTATGTCAGGGGCTGTTGAAGATGTGGCAACGGGAGCCGAGGTAATGCACATATGTCACACACAAATATATTGAGAAAGCCTAAAGAGTTCTTGAGTTTGTCCTGCTTTGCTGAAACTACATCAGCCTGATCAAAGTGGCTGTTTGATCACTTTCATGCAGGTGGTCGACTTGCTGGTAGCAATGTGCAGAGCTGCCCTGGAGTCATCTCGTAAAAGCATTATATTTGATCCCTATCCATCAGTTGTGGACCCTTTCGATCCCAAGGCTTTGGCCTTTAACCCTAAGGTACAGGATTTTATCTATCACAATGACATCCTGACCGTCGTCATGACCATTATATTACACTATGTGAAATAACAAATTGATTGCACATACATTCTTTTCATATCACCTTATAATAATCTGTTTGCTTTCCTTTTTTGACAGAAACGAAGCTACGATAGGCTGCAAAAAGCACTGGACAGCATCATGTCAATACGAGAAATAACACAAGTATGGAAAGAGCTGTGCTATCAATATGACAAATTTACCTTTGATCTCAAAGAAACCTTATATTTGACTTATGACTATGGTACCTGATCTCATCTGGTCTGGAAAAAAAATGACCAACATTGTCACATTCCTATAGGGCTCATATGTAGAGATAAAGAAACAGATGGACAAATTGGATCCACTTGCACATCCTCTGTTACAGTGGTAAGAATAAGACTCGGTTTAATTTGCCAGGCTTGTTACACATACAAGGACATACAGATAACTGACAACACTGGAACATTTACAAATGTGCAAGAAGCACAAAATAAATAAAAGAGTAAACTGACTTAAAAGAAATAGTTTATTTTTGAGATCAAATAATTAATGCTTAAAATTCATTATAAAATAAAGGTGTAAATAATTTTGTATATGTCAACATTTTTACAGACATACAGTAAGTGAAATTGGCTTTGTGCAGTGATAACAGGTAAACTGTTGTACAGATGTTGTAATGGTGCAAAACAAAGTTGTGTGCTAATGATATATATTCAAAGCTGTGTACAGGAAATTATTCAACAATATTTTTACTCTTACATCGGGGGGGGGGAGAGCCCCACAAAAAAAAAAAAAAAAAAAAAAAAAAACACGATTTTTTTTTTTTTTTATTTTTTTTTTTTATTTTTTATTTTTTTTTTTGGGGAACCCCCCCCCAATTCATGCCCCCTACCCACCAGTTTCTGTTGCTCAGTAGCCCTCCAGCCAAAGAGGCTCGATTCCGTACAGCTAGGAAACTATATGGCAGCACTTTTGCCTTTCAGTGAGTGTATTAATATGATATCTAAATCTTCACTGTTGTGGTCACAGTGAAGATTTATAATCTGGCATCTTCATTTGATCTACAGTCAGCTCCAGAATTATTGGAACTCTTGTGATAGATGGGGGAGTGGAAGGTTTTCTAAAAAATAAATAAATCAATAAAACTTTTGTGGTTGTGCTTAATTTGCATAATCTGTATTAGAAGAGGGGGGCATGGTGGCTTAGTGATTAGTACATTTGCCTCACACCTCCAGGGTCTGGGGTTCGATTCCCGCCGGGGCCATGTGTGTGCGGAGTTTGCATGTTCTCCCCGTGTTGCGGGGGTTTCCTCCGGGTATTCCGGTTTCCTCCCCCAGTCCAAAGACATGCATGGTAGGCTGATTGGCGTGTCCAAAATAGTCCGTAGTGTATGATTGGGTGTGTGAGTGTGTATGTGATTGTGCCCTGCAATGGACTGGCACCCTGTCCAGGGTGTACCCCGCCTTGTGCCCGATGCTTCCTGGGATGGGCTCCAGGTTCGCCGCGACCCTGAAGAGGGAATAAGCGATAGAAGATGGATGGATGGATGGTTATGATTAATTTGCATAATCCATATTAGATGAGGGGGCATGGTGGCTTAGTGGTTAGTACATTTGCCTCACACCTCCAGGGTTGATGGTTCAGTTCCCGCCGCAGCTCTGTGTGTGTGGAGTTTGCATGTTCTCCCTGGGCTTCAGGGGTTTCCTCCGGGTACTCTGGTTTCCTCCCTCAGTCCAAAGACATGCATGGTAGGCTGATTGGCGTGTCCAAAATAGTCCATAGTGTGTGATCGTGCCCTGCAATGGATTGGCACCCCGTCCAGGGTGTACCCTGCCTTGCTCCAGGCTCCCCGCGACCCAGTAAAGATAAGCGGTATAGAAAATGGATGGATGGTATTAGAAGAAGAAACTATAATAATGTACTGGACAATTCCACAAAGCCATTTCCCTAAAAATATGAAAGAAGTACATTCTTTAATTGAAGGAATTCTTTCAAGGAAAATTAAATAAATAAATAAAAAACAGACTAACAAAATGTACATTTGATTAACAAAATGTACCTGAAGAATGTCCCCCATTCATATTTGTTACGTTCACCTAAATGTTTATAAATTCTGGTCATCCTTGACTTCCTGTGTCACTGGGTAATATTAGATGTGATACCAATCTGTCATACCAAATTCCCTTCATTCCTGTCATTCATCACCATGGAGAAGATTAGAGAATAAATGGTTGGTTGATAGGATGGTTAGAGTGGCAAACATTTCCCCAAGTATGACAGAAGATATTCGCATTTTGGGATGCTATTAGGTACTAATTAGTAGCAAATAAGTCACTTTTGGCATGTTGGAAAAAGTATTGTTACTTCTAACCATAACTGGAGGATGCTTTGACTAGCACCTGGTTCTATTGTCAGATGAGATCAAAGTAAAGCTTTTTGGCAACAAACACTCAAAGGTGGGTTTGGCATAAGAATAAAAATGGTTATACCGCTAATAAGCTACTCCCCACTCTTAACTATAGTGGAAAATCTGTGTTTTTCCTCCAAACCCCCTGGAAACCTTTTTAGGATGCATGGCATTATGGACTCCATGTACTGTATAAAGACTTCATTAACTATATACACGTGTATCATGACTCCATGAACTGTATAAAAGGGCTCTTATTACAATAGTAACATTAACAGTACTACGTATCGCACTACAAATCGTTATTCTCATGAGGATGCACAGTCAAATATGTGGGGGAGTGCAAGAGAACAAAATTGTTGTGTTCTCAAGGATATAGACTTTTCAGTTTTTTCTTTTCACACTATTTTCAAGTTTTTTTATTTTTATTTTCTTAGAATAAATTTACTTCAATTAGAGGTTAGATTTCTCTAACATATCCAGTGTGAGATTGAGTTAATTTACCACAAAGATATTTTTTCATAACCTTTTACCCACCTTACCAAGGGGAAGCAATAATTCAGGAGATGACTGTACATTCAATATCATACAACAAAAATTCAATATAATGTATGTTTATCTCTACCTATGTGTATTAGTGGTTCCCATATAGAAAACTGGCACTCTATTCTACGAAATGGTCTAGTTAACGCCTCCTATACAAAGCTGCAGGTATAGTATGTCCTACCTTGGCAAAAAAAACTGATAGAGAACTGTTGGAGTATTAAACTATCACCTGATGACTTCTTAGGATACCATGTTCTACAAACTCTGTTGTTCATATGCATCTATATGTTTGATATGTTTTCTCTAATACAAGCTGCATGGGGCAGCCTATGGGAAGGGCATCTACCTCAGTCCCATCTCCAGCATCTCTTTTGGATACTCGGGTAGGACAGGCTTACTAATGTATTGTAGACTATTGTAGTGGGGTCAGACTAAACAGTGCACTTTGAGGAATAGTTTAACTAAAATGCTTTTTCCTAGGCATGGGTAAAGGACAGCACCACATGCCCACAAAGGAGGAGCTAGTACATCATTATAATAGAGTCAACACCATCTCACAGGTGTGTGTGTGTGTGTTCATTTGGCAGCTGAGAGTTTTACAAGTTTTTCTTGGTGTTCTTTATATATATATATATATATATATATATATATATATATATATATATATATATATATATATATATATATATATATATATATATATATATATATATATATATATAATATTAATAATATTTTTTTATTATTTAAATTATTTAATTATTTGTGTAAAGCAGCGGTCACCAACCCTCTTCCTTGAGAGCTACCTTCCTACCTTTCTTTATTAAAATTTCAGCATGTGACAGCTGCTATGACGCTCATCTGGAAACCACCAATAGCGCCACATAGGAATACAGAAAACTCATGAGACAGCCACAGATATGGTAGTGGTAGTGTCAATGGAAAACGTAAAAGAAACATGCTAATGGACAGAAAAAATATCCTTGTCTGAAGATCGTAATTTTCTCCATGAGCCTCTATCCCTCTGATTGATGGCATATGCAGAACATAGTAATTTCCTTTAATCACAAGTCTATTGTTAGAGGATCTTCATCACATAATTTGTTATGGAGAACACATAAATTCACAGTCTGTTATAGAACTAAACATAGATTTTGGGATAATCTCAGTGTGCGAGTACTAATCTTAAAAGGCCGCTTTAATCACACTTAAAAATTGACTTTAGACAAATCAGTAGTTTAATCTGTACATCTGTCATGACGTGACTGATATTGAGGATTGCGATATTCTACTTCATTTATATTCATGTTTTTTGCAGAGTCTCCCAGTGCAGTCGAGGTTTCTTCAGAGTCGGAATCTCAACTGCGTCGCTCTTTGTGAGGGTAAGATACAGCCATAATGAACTTCCAATATCAAGAATTAAAATAAAAGCATTTTGAATTTCATCCATACCCTTTTTCTTTTCGTATATACACAGTAATAACATCCAAAGATCTCCAGAAACATGGAAATATTTGGGTGTGCCCAGTACCTGACCATGTCTGCACACGCTTCTTTTTTGTGTGAGTTTTTAATCAACCTACATTTTCCTGTTCTTCTTAAACAACTAACTCATTTTTCCTGCCCACAAATGCTAACCATACCCATATGTATGTTGAACAGGTATGAGGATGGTCAAGTGGGAGATGCCAACATTAACACACAGGAAGCCAGAATTCAGAGAGAGATCTTGCGGGTGATTGGGACTCAGTCGAGTTGAACATCATGATTTGACTCTTTGAGAGACAGACTTCACCCTGCAATGGGTTATTGTCATCCCTCTGATCACTGTTGCCAAATTACAATGTGGTTGTGAAGAAGCAAACTTTTTAAATTTTTTAATAAGGTTGTTTTTGACCTATTTTTTACACATTCCACCTTTCTGTGTTCCTTTGTGTGTGTGTGTGTGTGTGGGTGGGTGTGTGTGTGTGTATTTGTGTTTTATCTTGACAGTATTGCTCTGATTGCATACTTTGTTACAGTATGTATTCAGAGGTTTGTTGTTTTACTCCTTCCACGTGTCCACTTAGGGGCTCTGTTGCCACATTCAAGCCTTGTCAATATTAATGAACAGGTTTATTTGTTGTTTATGATTCTGACCCTTTTCTACCACTGAATTTGTTGTTCTTAAATGAAAAAGGTGCTACATTAGATGTCAGCATAGAAGGGGTGCTAAAGCTGGTATTTCCAGAAGAGGCCTGATAAATATGCTACATAATGACCAATAAAAAAAAATACTGTAAGGTATTATTCTGTTAAGTACTCAGCTATGTTCACTTAACACCACTTGCTTAATTTTATACTTTTAGAAGTCAGTACAATCAAATGCTGACTATAATTTATTTTTGATTAGGCTCAATCCTGAGCTGTTTTGAGAGATATGGTCTGTTGTTTTTAATGGTACTGAAAAAAACATATTATAAAGGTGACATAAGCCTGCTGTACACTTTATAGTAATGTTTCTGAAGCTGATTACCTAGGCAATATCTGTAGCATCAAACACTTTACACAACTTAATCTGTGCTGTACAGCAACGAGACACCTGCAGTGTGTTTTGTCTTAACATTGTAGATAAGCATACAATAAATGTATGATCATGTCATTTTCCTCGGAGGTAAGAAAAAACAATTATGTTTTGTGGACATGGCCCACATTTGTATTGATACTCTTTTTTTTTTTTTTTTTTTTTAAATAAAATAATAGCATGACACTGAAAATTACAATTGTCTGTCTGTGTTAAAAGGAGAGTGTTTGTATGAATGTAGTACACATAGCCGGTGCTGTGAATAAATCCAAATGGGCTTTTCAGCATACCTGGCATGGTTTAGGCTCAGTCTTGTTTCTCCTGAGGTAGAAAACATCATATATTACAGCGCATTCCCTCCCATATCTGCTTCCTCACTATTTATTTCATTCATCTTTAGTAACAATTTCATCCTGGTCAGGGTCATGGTAGATCTGGAGCCAATCCCTGTAACACCGGGCTCAAGGCAGGAGAAATCACCCTGAATTGGATGCCAGTCCATGTCAGTGCACACACACACATTCACACCTGGGGCAATTTATTGTAGCCAATCTGCATACATGCATGTTTTTCACAGTGGGACGAAACAATGCGAACATGTGGTGAACATGTGAAACTCCACACAGACAGTGATTTGAGCTCAGGATTGAACCAGAGAACCTGGAGCAGTAGGTGGCAATGTTACTCACTGTGTCACCACCTCACCCTCCCTATTTACAATGACATTTTTCATGAATTCTTTTTACTGTAAATCGGGCACCTTACTGTTAATAGTAAACACACAGTAGTTAAACTCCATAATACACAAATATCAATTCTATGTGATACTCTTAAGGAAGGCTTTAAAGAATTGCACATGTATGTGTGCTTTAAAACAAGCTTTGAATCTTTTTTTTTTTTGAAGTTTCATTTTTATTGAACATTTCTGCTGAACACTTCTGATGAACATTTCTAAAGTTTAATTTATATTGAACATTTCTACATTTCTACGTTGCTTTTTAATTAAACATTTTTGCTGACCTTCTGATGAACATTTCTGTTGAACTGCTAAGCCTATCTAAATCGCCTTTTCTGTTCTGTCCTCCCCACCATTTCCCAAAAATACAAACAAAATGAGCACTAGCAGTAAATATTCACAGATTTTTTTCTTTTTATACAAAGAAAAACAAAATTGAACCCACAACCCACCCCTCCAGCTCATCATGGCTGCCCATTAACTGTCGCTGGTTATAGAGATATTATAAAATTCAACAACAGGCACCAACCTTTAAGTGGGTAGTGTCTGTAACTCCATAAAGTATGCAATAAAGGGATGCCATTTATGAAAAACCTTATCAGCACAACCATTCATCGTATCTTATTTTCTCGAGTTTCAGAAAAAACATCACGTCCTTTAACCACTGGGAGATAGATGGGTATTTAGCAGAAAAGCTTTGATTCTTGACATACCTTATATGTAAGAGTTCCATCTTCATCAGAAGGTTTGTTATTTCATCTTCTTGCTTTTCTTTTTTAATTAAAATGTCATTTGAGCTCCAGGTTAGAAAATGAAAACCATTAAATCAATTTTACTTCAATTCCATCGGGTACTGTAAACCTCCTGAGTTCCCTGTGAGCCTTCATTTCCTTTTAATCAAATTAATAAGACTTCTAGAAACACCCACTGGAGAGAGCCTGTGGCAAAGCTTTTGTTGTCTTCCAGATAATGGGTGAGTGTGTGCAGCATCTGTGGCATTTGATAAATGAAACAGAAGCTGTAGTCAGAATAGGTCACTTTAATTAGCTGCAGGAGTGTTTTAGGGGGGAAGTGTAATCTTTATTCTATGATGTGCTTATGCAGCAGCCTGCAGATTTGTCATTCTGATTGGTATGAATTGTAAGACATGCTCTGAATAGTAAACCATGGAACCATTCGTTTTATGGACCTTGAAAATACTTTCCCTATATGATGATAGCATCAGTCTATCTTTTAACTATTATGTAACTAAGTTTTCTTAGATATTAGGTAGCACAGCTAAACTACACCATTCTCAAAGTAGTCATATTATTTTTACACTTTGTGCAGTTGCAGCACATTTATAGTGTAATTTTTCCCGATTTATTAGAGATTTTGTCTGTAAATCTCAAAAGCATACATTATGCCACGTTCATACCCTGATAATAGGATGTGTTTTGTATATCAAATAGTTCTACACCGCAACATTCTTGCTGACCTTGTTTTCTGTGTCAATATGAGGGTCATAGATGCCTTACAATCTCTTGGATCCAGGCTGTGGATTTTGTGAAGCAGAACGCTGCATGCCCTTCTGCTCTTCGGGTGAATTCACAGCCTCAAGGCTATCAAACTGGAACAGGCAAAGAACATACAATGAGCAAAGAAGAATACTGCACTGTATAAATATTTTTCCAGAATTTTTGAAGATGCTTGATAGTTCAATATTACATACACACTGTTGTGTTTCTATGCTGTGTGCATCTCTGATTGAACTGCTTTAGACATATTTATTTATGTCATTATTTACATTACAGACACACACACCCAACACACACACCCACACACTCAGATTGACAGGAGCTTGTCAATAAAGCCTACTCAGAATTAAAGTAAATTCTTTCAGCAGGTAATGTTATTTTATTAGGAAAGTGTTTGGATGAAGGAAAGTGTTGCCTGTCCCTTTAAGAGGTCCCACTGAGGTTCTTTCCCTATTTCCCCTCCTGGCCCAAGTCTCTCAGAGCCATTCAGATGCTTCTTCAAGACATTCTGGTGAATCACAATTATCCATGTACATATATATATATGTATATATATATATATATATATATATATATATATATATATATATATATATATATATATATATATATATATATATATATATATATATATATAAATATATATATATATATATATATATATATATATATATATATATATATATATATATATGTTTTGTATATATATATATATATATATATATATATATATATATATAACACACACATATATATATATATATATTTTTACCAGTGCTGAGATTGTGACATGTAAAGTCCAAGGGTTGCAACAAATGTCAAAGCTTCGGTACAGGAACATTCAGAAGGTGTGGGAGAACCTGGAGGGTGAAAGAGTGAATGTGCGTAAAATAGTTGCTTCAATTGGTACATTACCCTTTTCAAATTAATGCATGGTGTAAAAGCGTGTTTGATTAAGTAATAAAGTTATTATTTAAGCTATTGCTTGTTTTCAATATAAAATAATGATTAGTAATTTTTTTATATATTAAAAAAAATGTAAATTGTATGTTGTAATGGAGTGATCAATCATGCATTTAGATTAGAGGTCATAATAAATCTATTATTGGAGAACAAGTTGCTGAGAGAGTAGTGTTTTTGCAGGGGAGCATTGAGCCGATTAAGGTTATGTTACTAGCCTGAGTCGAGCTATACTAAAATTACCATGAGATTGTGACATGTAAAGTCCAGTTGCAAAAAAAGCTTTAAGAAATTAGATTGAAAATATTTTAATTACATTCTCCTTTTCAAAGAGCTACTGGACCTACAGGAGTTAGCATGACAGTCCCCTACTGAGACAAGCTCCAGATCAGAGGAGAACGAACTAGTGGTACAGCAACTACTTGGAAAAGACCTTTCAGGCATTCCTCTCATGTGATTTTTCCTAATGCACAAAGAAATGGTAGACACAACGCTCTATCAACAAATTATTGTTTGGGAAAATAATTAATAAATAAGCTGATAATACCGCCCTCTGCTGGACATGGACCCCCGCTACATTATTAAATGAATGCATTCTAGAGCTAGAGCTAGAGCTTATATTCTATCTAGCTAGCTAACATTATTATGTGATTATTAGTTCATTCTTTATGTTAAATGCTGTTTATGATTTTGCAGAATGAACACAATTACAACGTGGTATCTGTGATTCATGATCTGGTATTCACTAACTGTGACAGTCTTTTTGTGCACAATAAATTTGCATTAATCTCATAAATTCTTCTGAACGACTGAGCAGACTGTCCCACACTGCATAATAAACAGTATGTTACTACAACATTGCTGTTAATACTATTTAGGTATACTGTTTAATGTGCCTTATACAGTTTGGGACAGCCCTGAATTCTTTTTGATTGTGGTCACTCAATGTGGAAGGAGAGCTCAACACAACCTACAGTGAGGGAAAAGAGTATTTGATCCCCTGCTGATTTTGAGTTTGCCCACTAACAAAGAAATGATCAGTCTATCATTTTAATGGTAGGTTTATTTGTACAGTGAGAGACAGAATAACAACAAAAAAATCCAGAAAAACGCATGTCAAAAATGTTATAAACTGATTTGCATTTTAATGAGGGAAATAAGTATTTGACCCCTCTGCAAAACATGACTTAGTACTTGGTAATGACTTAGTAATTACTTTTCATTTTCAATGCCCTGGCTGAGGGAAAGAGGTTCTCACTCCAAGATTTGACGGTACATGGCTCCGTCCATCGTCCCTTTGATGCAGTGAAGTTGTCCTGTCCCCTTAGCAGAAAAACACCCCCAGAGCATAATGTTTCCACCTCCATGTGTGACGGTGGGGATGGTGTTCTTGGGGTCATAGGCAGCATTCCTCCTCCTCCAAACACGGTGAGTTGAGTTGATGCCAAAGAGCTCCATTTTAGTCTCATCTGACCACAACACTTTCACTCAGTTGTCCTCTGGTGGACCCATACTGTAGATTATGAAATATTATTCCACAAGTGGCTTTCAACACCAGAGATTCCACATCTGGTAGGCTTAAATAATTTCAATGGGTTTTATTTAATAGTCTTTAAATAAACAGATGGTTGTAATCTTTTTAGCACTACATAAACACTCTTAGATAAAATGTCAAATTTAGTACCTTTAGTTATGCATGTGTCAATTTCAAAACAACTTATTTATTATCTGAGCATATTTTCCGTATTTGAGTTGACACACGGTGCAACTACAATTCTGACAACAAATCACATCTGTTGCAATTAATGCAGATATAATAAATGTTGTTTAGCTCATTGAGATTTACAGGGAAGTGTTCTACATAGTTTTATCAAATCCCACTACTATTAGAAACTATAGACCCAAATATAAAGCCAGTACATTATTGTCATTTTGTTGCTTATTATTCTGCACAAAGGAACAACCCTTCTAGAAAAAGAATTACAATGCATTACGAAAATAATTTTTTTTAGTTTCATTTTTATTGAACACTTCTGCTGAACACTTCTGCTGAGCATTTCTAATGACCATTTCTGCTAAATATTTCTAATGACCATTTCTGCAAACATTTCTGCTGAACATTTCTGCTAAACATTTCTAATGAACATTTCTACTGACCATTTCTGCTGAACATTTCTGCAGAACATTTCTACTGCACTTTTCTACTGCACTTTTCTGCTGAACCTTTCTGTTAAACCTATCTAAATCGCCTTTTCTGTTCTGTCCTCCCCTCCCTTTCCCAAAAATTCTATTAAGAATAAAACAACAAACAAACTGAGCAACAGCAGTAAACATTCACAGGTTTTTTTTATTTTTATTTTTATTTTCAAAGGAAAACAAAGTTAAAAATATCGAAAACCCACAACCCACCCCTCCGGCTCATCATGGCTACCCAATAACTGTCGCTGGTTATAAAGATATTGTAAAATCCAACAACAGGCACTAAAATGTAAGTGGAAGTGTCTGTAACTCCATAAAGTATACAATAAAGGGATGCCATTTATGAAAAAACATGTCTGTATTATTTTCTCGAGTTTCAGAAAAAACATCACGTCCTTTATCCACTGGAAGATAAAAGGGTATTTAGCAGACTTCCAATGCAACAGTAGGGAACGTCTTGCTATAAGGGATGTGAAAGCAGTAACATCCTTTTGTATCGAGCTCAAGGGAACTGAGGCTTCAAGAATACCAAATACAGCAATCAATGGACAAACTTTAAATGTACCCTGAGAATAGTGGACATGATGGTAAGAATGGAGATCAGGGCAGAAGAAAAACAACGGCCAAGATGACAGGGAGAGCCATGGCATTTATCACACTTGTCCTCTACATCCGGGAACATCACAGACAATCTCGACTTGGACAGATGGACTCTATTTAAAACTGTATAAGTCCAAGACGAGCACAAGAAGTGGTAGGCTGTACCCTCACTATAGCATGTTCCCAACACTCCTCACTTATCTGTACTCCTAACTCCGTTTCCCACGCATTCCTAATTTTGTTACTCGACTCTCTACCTAGCGTCAGAATAAAATCATAAATCCTAGAAATCATTCCTCTCTGATGCGGATTATTTGAAAACAAGCCTTCCCAAGCCTGTTCAGGAGGTGCAATCAGAAATCAGAAATCAGAAAAACATCTAGAAACGAAGTTCCGTATTTGAAAATGCCAAAAGAAATGCGTCAAGGGGAGATCATAAGTGGATGCCAAATTGGCAAAGCTATCAAACACACCATCAGAATACAAAGTTCTAACTTGTTTAATACACTTGTCATACTACACTGAAAATTAGGAGTCCAAACACGATGGGGGAAATAGATGGTTGTTGAATAAAGGACACAAAGAGGATGCACCTACAAATTTAAAGTGCCATCTAAATTGATACCAAGTCATAAGTGTGTTGAGGATAACAGGGTTATCAGTATATAGGGAAAGTTTTGTAGGTAAAGGGAGGAGTAAAGCAGAGCAGGTAAAGAGGATTCACTACAAGAAGATAATTCCAATGTAGACCAAGAAGATCCAGGAGATTGAACCCAGTAACAAAGTTCATGGATGTGCACAGCCCAGAAATAGAATTGAACATTGGGTAATGCAAGTCCTCCACTAAGTTTACATTTCTGCAATAAGGATTTACTAACCCTCGGTGGCTTCCCTCCCCAAATAAATATACTAATTATCTTATCCAATGAATCAAAGAATGATTTGGGAGAGAAAGAGGCACTTGCTGGAACAAGAAAAGAAACTTCGGTAATATATTCATTTTGACAACATGATCCTGCCGATTAGGGAAAGGGGTAGATTACCCCAACTCTAAATGTTAGATTTAACCTCTGAGATAAGGGGAGTGAAGGTAGCTGTTAAAAAATTAGATAAATAACGTGTAATAAAGGATAAATTAATTAATGGGAATTGGCTTAATCAGATTCCTGAAGCTTTCCACTATGAGGTTTTCTGGTTATTGTTAAATACCTCCAGATCCCCATAGGTTCTTTGGTTATGGGTAGCGACGATTTTGCCATCAGAATAAAATTAGAACTACTGAGGAACCATTAGAAATAACACCTTTCATGAAAATATAATTCCAGACAACCCTTTCAAAACACAGTAGAAATCTGTAATGGTTCTCATATTTTAGCAGGGAAATCAGATCAAATCAACCTCAAACAGGAACTAGTTTTCTGTTAACCTAGAGCTTTTAATGATTGAAATTAAATGAAGTAGAAGTATAGATATAACCCGTGAATATTTTAAATACAAGCATTATAAGTACAAAGACAGCTTTCAAATATTTACAGATGGGTCAAAGGATTTACAAACATATGCAAAAGGATCTGTGGTATTCATCACTAGATATGAAATGGGAGTCAACAAATGAACATCTGACAGCTTAAATGTATATACAGTTTAATTTTATGCTATATTAATAGAATTAGAATGGATTGAACAGACCAGGGATAATCACATTTTAATATGTAGCGAACCTGTATCAGCCCTTATGAGTATTAAGTATAGAATAACTCGAAATCATCAATAATTGTTGTATGAAATTTTGTTTACAAACTCAAGAATATGCCGCCTAAGGAGAATTATTACATTCATGTAGGTCCCAGCACATACATAGGGAATGGGAATACAGGGAAATGAGAAAGCTGATAGATTGGCCAAAAGAGGCAACAGAAAAGGACATGTTGATGTCAATATTCAGAAGGGAATAATATAGTATGGAAAAAGATAATGGGAAAATCCATCCATCCATTTTCTTTACCACTTATCCTTCAGGGTCGTGGGGAACCGGGCACAAGGTGGGGTACACCCTGGACGGGGTGCCAATCTATCGCAGGGCACAATCACATACACACTCACACACCCATTCATACACTACAGACACTTTGGACATGCCAATCAGCCTACCATGCATGTGTTTGAACTGGGAGAGGAAACCGGAGTACCCGGAGGAAACCCCCGCAGCACGAGGAGAACATGCAAACTCCACACACTTCATAGGAAAACAGCCTACAGGTTTATGCAATGAATGTAAGGAAGAAGAGACAGTTAAACCCATCTTTATGTCATGCAGGAGATATTCAAAAGAAAGGGAAGAGATGAAGGAGAATGGATATAGAAGAGTGCTAAATGAAAAGTATAATAGGATAGTAGAAATAATGATCAGCGATGGAAATATTTGATTATTTTCCTAAGGAGGACTGGAAGGATGAATTTAATTAACAAGGACTAAGTCAAAGAAAGACAGTAGGTTGCAGTAATGCAACAATTTGAAATGCCAACTGCCCTAATAAAAAAAAAATAAAAAATAATAATAAAAAAAAAAACACAGAAGAAGAGGCTGGCCTGGTTTTGTGCGCATGCGCGGTGGAGTCTCTGCTGTAGCGCGGTCCGGTGTCGGCCTTCCCGTGTTCACAAATTCACCGTGTACTTGAGAGCCACCGCGAGCCTGGTGTCCTGCAGCATGTTCAGATCTGCCCTCCGCCTTTCCTTCTCCGCTGCTCGGAGCATAACACAGGCCCGGCCACAGAATATAGGTAAAATGTTGCATGGCTTGATGTTTGATGTAACGACCTTGTGCTGAGAGCACCTTCTGGATTAGCTATCAGCTAGCTTAGCTGCTAGCGAGTTAGCTTGCGCGCTAATCACAGGTAGACAGAAAATCGTGGCTAGCTGGATATTACTGTTTGCAATTCTGTCTAATCTTTCACCTCGTTTAGCTCTGTTTTAAAGCATATGCTGCGTTATGGTTAATGATATTTCGGCACCAGTTATATTTTGACCGTGTCCTTGTAATGACCCGCTATAGGATTCAGGCCCGACAGGCAAAGTGCATGAGTCTGTCCCTCTCTGTCCCTCTCTGTCCCTCGTCCTTGCTCGTTTCAAGCTCAGAACAGATGTGTGTCTTCTATGTTTAACACACATGTAATGTGAGTAATGTTGTCCCAGTGTATTCTTTTGTCTCGCCTGCTGTACTCAGCAGTTTGCTGGCCAAGTACATGCACTGCAAGATAGTGTCTACCAGGCTACAATCATGGGTGGATAAATGCTGTTAGTAATAACTAGTAATGCTTTTTTCCTCAACTGTGAGTATACCGGTGAAATATGTATGTGAAAGGCTTTTTGAAGCTGTAAGGCAAATCAGTACGTGTGTCTGGTGAAACCTCTTCTCCACACACGAAACTGACTGCTGAAATGCAGTTCCTCCTAGCGATGTTGACCTTGATTAATATATAACAGTCAACTAAATCCGTCAAATAAAGCTCGCCTTTCATGGCCTTGTTGTGTCACCATGTCACACTGGATGCTTTCCCTAACAGGACCACAGAGCTGGGCTCGTCAGCTGGTGGATCGCTGGCCGTTTCCGGAGCCAGCAAAATATTTCAGCAGGCCACACTGAGTACACGAATCCATCCTGCTACAGGGCTGATAAATCTCTATAAATTAGCATTTATCTTAATTATTTAGCTGGACATCAGTCCAGAGAGTAGTTACACGGTTGGAGACATTAGGTCAGATACAGCAGGAGAGTTTACACAGATTTATTTATTTATTTATTTATTCATTTTTACCCTCCATCATCCGATTAATGAACGGACAACAGAGCTTGTTTAAAGAGACGTTGTCCCCGAAGACAAAACGTTTATGGTGATTTGGACAAGCAAATGTGCGTTCAAGCTTAAAATCTTCAAATGTAAATGTTCCTTTACAAATTGTAGTTGATCACTTTTGCCTTAGACTATAGGTCTTAACCCTGATTCGCTCAAGTTACGTTACGTCGGCCTAGATCGTCATTTTTATTCTGTATGAAAGTGATTCAAACTGGCTTAAGATGTATATTGTGCATGGTTACTGTGTTTCTCATTGCATAACATTTCTTTGCTGTTCAAATCTTGCAGAACTTCAAATATTATATTTCCAGAGAGAATTTTTTTGATGTCAGTTAAAGTTTACTGAGCAAGTCATACCGGATACGGCACTTGTGTAGATTACAGATTGAATGAAGATGGGTAACATGCTGCATTGATTTGGACTCTCTCAAATGTATGATTCGATTTTACTGACTCACCCAGAGAGGACTGTTATCAAGTCTGATCCACTGTTAATAAAAAAATAAATTAAAAAAACATTGTGTTTTGGTGACCCGTTGCGTGCTCTCAAAAATTGATGATGTACTAATTTAGTGACGTGTTCCAGAGGAACCTTGCTGTAATCTTCAGCTAATGCCCGCTATCAGTGTACTCTTACACTCCCCTAGCCATAGAGGTAGTGTTACTCCGTTAGAGATCAGATCCCAGAGCTCAATTCTGCACTCATAGAAACTATACAGCGTGTCCTGACGGTTTATTTTTCATCCCTGCTATACATGTATTCCACGTAGGCCAGGACGGCTCATCTATTGAGGACCTGTTATGTTACTGCCCTGACACGTCATAAAGATACGCTGTGCATGTTGCCTTCTATTTAAGGGACCCTGATGTTTTTCACTCTCAGTGAGTGGCCTGAATGCCCTGTTAGAAAACTGCTTTTATTGGGTAGAGCATTTTATAGAAATTTGAACAATTTATCCATTTGTACAACATGTTTGTTGTTGATTCTTGCCCTTTTTTAGTATAGCAGTTGATTCTGATCTTGACTTGTTGTTTTATCTGGTTTCTTGTTGAATTGTGCAGCCTCAACATCAAGTTGTCTTTGGTATATCATGTTCATAAACATCAGTGGATACAAAAATGGATACCGTCACACCCATATGTGGTTCTTCCCCAAACTTTTACCACAAAGTTTGAAAGACACTGGTGTCTAGGATGTTTTTGTATGCTGTAGTATTAAGATATCTCTTCACTGGATGCCTCTGTGCACAAAGCAATGTCCATGAAGACACCAAGGTTGGAGTGGAAGAATTTGTGTCCTGCACAGATTCCTCAACTTCACTGAACACCTTTGGGATTAACTGGAACACCAGCTACACACCAGGCCTCCTCTCTGGCATCAGTGCCTGACCTCACTAATGCTCTTGTGACTCAATGAGCACAAATCCCCACAGCCACACTCCTGAATCCAGTGGAAAGCCTTCCCAGAAGAGTGGAGCGTATTATAACAGCAAAAGGAGACTAAATTAGGAATGGGGTGTTCAGTAAGCACATATTGGTGAGATGGTCAGGTGTCCACAAATTTTGCTATGTAGTGTATTTCATCACTAATTTGGGGTTTCATGCAGCCTGCTGTTTCCCCCACCCCCCCTTATATATAATTTTTCTGTCAGCTCCTTTAGCTAGCCGCTGCTACTCCCATGGCAAGCAGGAGACAGATGAGGAGTTTGATGCCCGTTGGGTCACCTACTTCAACAAACCAGATATTGATGCCTGGGAGCTCAGGAAAGGTCGGTTATGAATAATTAAATATACATTTGTGCTTTGTTACATATTTGCTTTTGGGATTGTTTTGTTGTTTTTCTTTCTCTTTCTCTTAAACCTTTATTGGGTAGATAAGTGACCCTAAATGTTTTGTTTTTTCGTTGAACTGAATATTATCTTAGCATTCTCTGTAAAGGATATGATGATAAAGGGGGAAAACATTTCCAACTGTTCATGCTTTTCAAGACAATGTTTTTCCTGGTTTCTTAAAACCAGATCATCCCGTTTTTAAATGATTTATATGGGTGTATTCATCACTGAAAACAGGAAGTACTTTGGTTTCAAATGACTGTAGCAGTACAAAGCACATTTTCTTACTGCAAGTCCAACTTTGATCAAATTGTGAATCACGATGATGGCCTACATATAATCGGATTGCTAATGAAACTTGGATCCATCCAGGTTTTTGAGTGCATTGACGTGTCTACTGTTCCTGCATCAGTCAGAATAACACGTGCTTCACTGTGTCTTATTTTTATTTTATTTTTCTTTCTTCTTCCAGGTATGAACACTTTGATTGGGTATGACCTGGTACCTGAGCCCAAAATTCTGGAAGCAGCTTTGAAAGCTTGTCGGCGATTGAATGACTTGAGCAGCGCCATCCGTATTCTTGAGGCAGTTAAGGTCAGTACAGTATTTTAAACAAACATTTTCAGATACATTATGGCATTGATGTGGTCATTTTTCTGTGCATTTATTAACTTTGCACTTTGTTTTAGTTAAGATACGACAATGTAAAGTTTTTTTTTAATCCCTAGCATACTATTTACCTTAAGATTCTAATTATGAATGTTTTACTTTTAAATCAAATCCTGTAATTATCATGCAGCTAATGTTTATACAAATACTTTTTTTGCGGGGGGGGATACAGGACAAAGCAGGTCCACACAAAGAGATCTATCCATATGTTATCCAAGAGCTTCGTCCCACGCTTAATGAGCTGGGAATCCCTACACCTGAGGAGCTTGGCATTGACAAAGCATAGACTTCTGCAGTCATGGTGAGTGTTTGCACATGCATACAACAATCATGCCTCTTTTGAAGGGACAGTTTTATGAATCAATAAACACAATCTTCCACAAATGTAGTAGATCAACCAAGACACACATGATGTCCATCATTTGCTTCATTAGTTTTGCACTAGAGCTATGAGCTCATGTAGTTAACAGGTGATGTAAGGATATCTCACCCAAAATATTTTACGTAAACCTGTGGCTAAATTTTTGCATATAATTGTGCCAGTATTAATCTAAGATTAAATCAAATTATCTCTCTTAAGTGATCTAATTTGATCAGTTTTCTAAAATCACAGGAATAGTCCAATTTCAGTATAAAATGGAACAATATTTGCTGAGCGATAATATCTGCTTAACTCTCAGACAAACTGTACAATTACAGTATTATTGGGAAGTCTGGGCTTTTTAAAAATGTTAATATGATCAGATTTGATTTGAAATTGCTTGTTCTTTTTGTTCTATGCTATATATTAGTGCACTTTCCCGTTTCCTGTTCAGTGTTATTCATGTTCATGTCGGTGTTACATAAGTGAAAGTAAGAGTGAATTAATTAAATTCAAATGCAAGAAGGATAACAAATATATAGAGCATACACACGTTATACATATGTATAAACATACATATAATTTTGTGTTAACAAACTGATATGCATGTTATTGATAACAATTTCGAAATGATGAATTAACTAGGCTGAGACTCAATTTATTGGTGTAAATATCATTCTCACTAAAAAGGGTGATGTATCATGAACTGCAACAGTGGAGCGAACAAAGCACTGCAGGTTCAATTTTATGGACGACTAATTAATCTTGAATAACATGCTCTTTGTGTTAATGAGGGTCTCTAACAAAACAAGTACAGCCATGGCACAGCAGCAAATTGTTGTAAAGTCAGCAAAATGAGCATATTTGCTTGTAACATGTCTGTGTTTCTCCTGTGTTTTCTTTCGATAGTCTTCTGAGGGACCGTTGCCATTGTCGGGGCTGAGTGGACCTTCTGTACTTGAAGTCTTTGCCACATGTCAGGATATTTGTGTTATATTTAATTGCCCTGTATAATGTTCTTTTGCTTGTAAAATAATGGTGGACATAATAAAGGGAGATATATATATTTACTGAATCTTGTTTTTGAATTACAGCTTTGTATGAATTTACTGTAACTTTGGTTGAGGTGAATGACCTTTGTGCAACACCAGCACCTGTCATGAAAATACACAGGAATAAACACCTAATAGTAAACTCGCACCACTAGAGGGCAGTACGCGAGTTAGTTTCAAACGGTTGATTGCCTTCAGCTAATTCACGCCTGCACGATAGGTGGCGCTGACCGATAATGCATTTTACGCCTGCACACTAGGTGGCGCAACTCAATATTCGGCCTCGGCTTTGACCACTGAGAAGAAGAATCACTTAAACGTTGGCGCGTAGCACCACAACACAAACTGTTAGAAGCACAGAAACTAACTTCTTATTTTATGTGTTTTCTACCCAGAAAGGGAGGCAGAAATTGACGTGTCCGCAGTGTATGAGTGTGTATGTGATTGTGCCCTGTGATGGATTGGGTGTACCCTGCCTTGTGCCCCATGCTCCTTGCAATAGGCTCCAGGTTCCCCGTGACCCAGTATGATATGCGGTATAGAAAATGGATTGATGCTTGTATTTCCTCATTTCTAAGTCGCTTTGGATAAATGCGTCTGCTAAATGAATAAATGTCAACAGGAATAATACAAAGATAAATAGCAAATTACATTATTTTGTTTAAGTATTGTTTTCCGCTACAAAAAGTCCAACTGTAACATGAAAAAGAATGTTTGCATTGAAACATATGAAGTATTTCAGGAAGAAATATACTTTATACTACAGCATGTGACGGTTTGTTTATATCCTAATGGTATGCAGGTGTGTGTGTGTGTGTGTGTGTGGAGAGAGCACGCACGCTAACGGCAATTTTTAATGCATAAGTAACTGATGCGCACCATTTTATCGGTAAAAGGCCAATTGGATGGAAACAAGCGGGAGACAGAAAATATTGCAAACTTTTTTCCGCACTTTCACTTTGTCGACAACGGAAATGCGCAAAAAATGGATGGAAATTTGGCAAATGATAAGAACTCTGTCCGTTCTCATCTCGCTTCCGGAATACTCTTCTTCAGTGTTCACATTGGTTTTCAAAACAGCTTTGTGTGCTATAGCGCCACCTATCGCACCCTTATGCAACAGCAGAGGCTCCGGGCAGGTGATTTAAAGCTCAAATCTAATCGGACGATCTGTGTCTCGCTAAGCCACAGAGGAAAAAATCGATACACTGGACAAAAAAAGTGTCGCTTTGTCGTGCCGCGACTGATTCGCCCGGTGTGAACATATCCATAGAGGTCTACTGTTTCAATTCAAGAGCATCATCACGCTAATTGTGAAAGAAGTCTAAAAGCCTGTTCACTTCGGGACGTTTTTCGCCGCGTTGTTTTTGTGTTCATACCCAGGAGCGTTGGGACGCGCTGAGACGCGTGATAGTGCAAATTTACTCCCTGACAGTAGATGGCGGTTATTGAGCAGCAGAAATACTCCGGTACACAAGGTGGCGCTGCACACTTTTCCGTTTCTGACATCGCTTATCAATGACAAGAAGAATTGAGCCAGTATTTACTAGTGATGGAAAGTTCGGATCATTTTACTGACTCGAATCTTTGAATCTTTTTTCCGAGTCATTTTCAAAGTCGTAATTTTATGTAACGTCAGCGGCTCCGGGAATGTGAACAAAAGCCTGAATCTCATTCGTCAGCCAGTTTTTGTCGTAATTAAATGTTTGTTTTGTGTATGTGTGTAAAACCTAATAAAAAAATAGTTGAATAAAATTGCAACTACAGATGACAGTATTTTTATTTATGTTTTTTAGGTTATGAAAGGAGCAACTTTCTGAAACCAATGTGAGTGGGAGGGGGGAAAGGAGCTTCATAAGGGAATAACTGTTCACATATAATGTAAATGATAACAGGAACGAACTTGTCTCGTGGACACTTCACAACAAAATAAATGTAACCACAAACAGTTAAAAAATATAACGTTTCATTCATTAATGAATCAAAAATAGCTGTGGAATAAGCAAGATAAAACACTCTGGCCCAATGCTGTTATAGGAAGTTAAATAAATTTGAGCTCAGGTGGAGAGAGCCAATAGGACAAAATGCAACTTTATAGTGTTTGCCTGATACCATAGAAGAACCATTTTAAGTTACACTTTTAAGAACATTTTACTTTCAAGTTCTTTAGAGAGACGTCTATATGTTGCTCAATTTGTTTTTATTTTTGGGAAATGGTGGGGAGGACAGAACGGAAAAGGCGATTTAGATAGGCTTAGCAGTTCAACAGAAATGTTCATCAGAAGGCCAGCAAAAATGTTTAATAAAAAAGAAACGTAGAAATGTTCAGCAGAAATGTTCAATAAAAATTAAACTTTAGAAATGTTCATTAGAAATGTTTAGCAGAATTGTTCAGCAGAAATGTTTAGCAGAAATGGTCATTAGAAATGTTTAGCAGAAATGTAGAAATGTTCTGTAGAAATGTTCAATAAAAATGAAACTTTAAAAAAAAAAGAGAGAGACATCTATTTACTGGGTGCTTTAAAGAACCCAGAAATAGTTCTTCACACATTGCCCATTGGAGACATGTTATCATAAGTTCTCTTAAAAAAACAAAAAACCCTTAGTTAGTGCTTTAGTGAACCAAAGTAAGGTTCTTAATAGTGATGCTGAAGAACCTTGTCCAGTCCCACCAAGAAGATTATAGGGTTCACTTTAACTTGTTTAGGGAGGATATCTTGAAGAACCAATACACTGCTCTGAAGAACCTATAATGAAACATAAAGAACTTCTTTAATCTAAAAAATAAAGCTAAATAAATCCATATAGCTAAATATCAAAAGTAACAGTCAGTATCTGGCTAGGCCACCAGATATATAAACGTAGATATAAATGTAAAAATGTCCTTTCTGCACTGAAGAAAACATGTCTGGAACACATTAAACAGCACCCGCGCTCTGTTATAGCATCTGACCCAACAAGCCACTTTAATACACTTACATGCTTGTTTGAAGAGCTTAATATAAAACATTCTCAGGTTTTGGACATTTACATGGGTACTTGCGATCTCCGCTGTTTCTCAAATGTGTTTAATTCATAGAAATGCGTTTTTCACCATGGTGATGTGACGTCACTGACAGGGGTTATCCACAAGACGTCACAGACCCAACTAATCCATAATGAAATTCGTTGTGGATTATTTTCAATTATCGATTAGTTGTTGCAACCCTAATATTTTTGTGGGTTAGTTATGCCAGTTGGAGCTGGCTGAATCTATAATTGGCTGAACGATTGTTCATACAGATAGAAAAAAATTGTCCTGCGTCACATCGTGGATTATTTTCCTATAGGCTAACAGCACGTCTCGTCATGTTTTAATCTTTATATATTCAACACAATCGAGATTTCACCGGGACCGCGGTTCAACTAATAAACAGTAAAGACATCTTAGTGGTTGACTATCACAGTGCGTATTCTTCACACTTAACCCTCATCACCTGAAATTACACCACAGATCCCTGGAGGTCCCTGAATCCACTATGAAAAGCATGGGTCTAGGGTACTGATGTTCTGAGACACCGATAGAAAGAACACCACTGTGCATTTGACCAAGGAAAGTGTCCGATCTGGCATCTTTGAATGTTAATGGACGCATCTTCGACACTTGTTTCAACAGAGCAGTGTGTGTAAAGGCGTGAGGGACTGCGCTGTGCTGGAAGGCCTACTTGTTGCTGTAGGCGGGCTCTGGCTGTGCGCTGGGGTGTGTGTGTGTGTGTGTGTGTGTGTGTGTGTGTGGTGGTGGGGGTGGAGGAAAGCCAAGGGGAGTGTGGGAGTCCCCATGCACGCGCCACTTCAGGAGGGGAGGTCAGCAAGCGTTTCCCTTTGGCTGGCCCCCTGGTTTTTTTTTTCCTCCTAAATACCTACATCGATTTTTCTTTTGCCTTGGGAGCAATAGAGGACTATCAGAGGCTTATCGCAAGGAATATTAAGCGCTCGGGTGGATGCACACACTTTGGGCGTGTTGATCGAGCACGAAAGGACAGCTTGGTGATCAAAAGAGAGAGAGAGAGAGGAAAAAAGAGGGATGGTGGACAATTCCAGTAGCAGCAAGGCGCAAACGGTGAGTCCAACTCCATGCAGCCTGATTAAAAGCTACTGTAAAATTTCACATCCAACCCCTAATCCCGATGAACAGTTTCTAAATCGAGTTGACGCTTTTGTTTTTACGCACGAGAGCGCGCTTTTAATCCCCCACACAGTTTGTTGTAGTTTTCATGTCGGCGACATAAACAGTTTGTACACGTCATGACTGCACGAGTTTTGTGTATTCTCCGCTCTCACTTCTACAGTGGTTACAAATAACAGTTCCGCCATGAACTGACGCTTTTGAGGAAATTTTGAGGTTCTCTTGTCACACTCTATTCTGTAAAACACACCGCTGTGTGTCCTCACTGCTCGGTGGATTAGATGGTTATGTTGGAAGTGCGCCATACTTTTAATCCACTGCCACCGTTTGGATAGTGGCCGGGTCGGGTCGGGTCTGTTCCACTCGCTCGTTTCTAATCTCGACAGATACGATTACGAGTGCGTGAATACAGTTGATCTGAACGATATTATTTAAATGTAGTATATAGGGATACAGTGTTTGGCCGGAAATCCGGTCATCGGTGCCAAGTAACTTCACGGTCCCTGCCACGGATCAGGGTCAAAGGACAAACCTGTGTTTTTGCTAGCAAAGGCCTGCATGCTGGTTTAAAGTTGTGTTTTAATCATGTTGTAATTTTAACAAGCCAGATATGTTTATAGGCTATTTTTGAGTCGCCAAATTATTATTTAGAGGAGGCTGAATCCATAATGGCTCCCTTTCGGACATGAACGTATAGCCTAGTGGCCATTATTTTCCCAGCCGACATTGCGCGCTCATATTTATATCGGACTTGATGTGTCGAGAGTAAGGAGTTATTATGGGATGCAGTCTTCATCCCATAGATAAATTACGTAACTGGTGTGGTTAGGATCACTCCAAGGAATTGAAGTTACTGCTTTAATTTGAAATATTCACACATGGATTGAGTTTATAAGGTACAATCTAAAAGTACAGCGGTTCGTTCTGAGAAAAACAGTTGACCCTTTTTATGTAAAGACCTTGTTTAAGAAGTTTGAGTGTTGGTGTCCAGACAGAAATACATGAAAATAGGTGGAATGCCAAATCTGCTACACAAACTAATGATGTTTATGTTTTCAGCCCATTTTATCTCAGGACAGTGGTCTGGCAGGAGCTTTCTCTCAGACAGCACTCGGTGCTGTGGCCGGTGTTAAACTTGAGGCAGTTATGGAGCAGCTCCAGAGGCAGCAGCAAGCTAAACTGGACATGGAGAGAAAAGAGCGACACATTAGCGAAGCCCACATCCTGTATGCCCAGCAGCTTGCTGCTCAACACGCCATCATGGCTTCAGCCCGTGCCCAGGGAATACCAGTAAACCCAGAATACTTCAGCAACAGCTCCAGAGAACAAGTTCTGAAGAACAGCCAAGGGCCTCCAGCCAGGGTTTCTACCCAAAGTAGTGTGGAATCAGCACATGATGGGGAGGAGGAGAACAGGAGCAGAGGACCTGCTTCTGCTGGAGAAGAGGATGAAGATGAGGAGATGATGGATGGTGAGGACGGCAGTGAGGATGAAGAAAGCCAAGGGTTGGAGTTTCTCAGAAAGCAGAGCCTGGCTCTTCAGCAGCAGGGGGTGGGAATCACTCAGTACCCCTTCCCAGTCTATGCTGCCTCTCCGTCAGCTGCGAAAAAGCGAGCCCACTCACCTCCACCAAAAGTGAAGGATGAACCAGAGGACAGCCCATCCCCTACTGAGCAGCATTCATTCAATACACCAAATGGCCTTGCTGACTGGAGTTTTGATGACTCCATCAAACAGGTTTGTCTTTTGTTCACATCAGCCTTTTTTTGTATTCATAATCTGAGGACTTTCTCAAAAAGGCACTGTGTCGAGCGAAGTCAGAAAGGGTGTTGTTTTTTTTGTGGGGGTTTTATTTTATTATTTGACTAGACTTTTCTCTCAATTCATAGAAGATTCAGTTAAATATGGTTTAGTGTTTAAAATAGAATGGTCACACAGCAGGCAGTATATATTCCTTAAAATCATTTTCATAAGCATATGCTTCATACTTCAGTCTTGTGATGTTCAGGCAATCTGCCTAGCAGACCAGGCATTTCATTTGCGCTTTCATTGATTCTCTTTTTCTTCCTGCATTTTCACTTTCCTCTGTTCTTCCTGACCAGCGATGCTTTCTTAGAGCAGATACTTGGCAGCGTATTGCTGTCTTGGCTTCTGTCCAGAGAGACATGCCGCCAGTGTTGTCAGACAGAAGAAGAAGTTGTTGGAGGCACGTGCCTCTGCTACAGGAGACCAGTCATAGAGATTACACACTGTGATGGCCTGAATACACAAATATAGCATAGATTAGATTTTATTATAAATGTAAAAGATTTATAAGGTCTGTATTTTTTATTTTTTTTTTTTTTACTCATAGCTGTTGCTGCCTGTACGATTTTAAATCGAAACAGATTGGAGAATTGTTGTTAAAGTGCCATTAACCTAGCATGGATATAAATACAATTTAAAATTACTTTCTTATTCTTTTATATTGTCAATTGTGGGTTCTGATGTTTTTAGCACAAATAAGTAACTTTTTATTTAGCAATATAGAGTTAATAATTTTCACATTTGAACAAAAACAGAGAAATTTAGCATTTGCTACTTTATATTCATGGAAATGTTTTTGAAACACCGGCTTCAGCATTCTTTTAATTTTACTGACCTTTTTTAATTATATTTTTAAACCATTAATCTTCAGTATCTTGTTTTTTTATTTTTTTTTATTTTTTTATAGTAGACATGCTATAAGCTGTGTTTTAGAGCAGCCATAGGGAGCACCCAGCAATAAAGCTATTATGGCAGGAAGTGAGTCTCCATGTAGATGGGCAGCACTCTGATGTTTTGGTCACACCCATGTCGCTATATATTTATAGGATAATGGTGGGTGTGGGCGATATCATTTCCTGTGCACCCCTTGCGTCTTGCCGGATGGAGTTTTGTTAGCTATGTTTAAACAATCAGTATGTGTACACTGTATGGCACATTCTTTTCTTAATATTTAAGCACATTGTTCAAATATATTTTACTTCTCATCTCTTTTCAATCTAAACCCATTTTTGTTGATTTTTATGGGTTGGTTATGGGGATTATGCCTGAACCCAGCAGCATTCTGTGGTCATGTGTGATTAGAGAGAGAGACTTTTCTATGTTAATGTATGCTTCATAGATATCTGGCCATGTGGTTTGGCTCTTCCACGGTGAGAGGAATTTATTGATGACTGAGAATTTGCTCGTCTCCCTTTATTGTCTCCATTTTGTTTTGCCTTCTTTTTATCCTGCCTTTTCATGTCTGTTCTTTAGTATTTAATGATGCTCTGCAGTGGTGACAGTATCAGATTGCAGTGTGTGTAGGGGGGCTGGTTTGATGGCACCGGCTACACAAAAGAGAACAGATGCCACAAATGGCATTTTCAAATGAGGGTGGGGGGTTGAAGCTTTTCACACTTTAAAGGACAATTCAATCAGTAAACACCTACACAATGTCAGGAACTCTGGTAATGTTTGCTTATATCCTTAGGAAATCACCCAATTAATTGGCAGCATTTAGATTAAAAAATATTCAGATCTGCTTTGTTTGTTGTCTCCATGGAGAAGAATTTTCTAATTAAAGTCACATGCATATGGCCGGAGGAGTAGCTTGTTTATAATCATGAGTTTAAGTAATGTATGAAAAGCTGCAGAATGGCACTTTTGTGGTGGAAAAATTTTGTGCAAGAGTGAAACCACAGTGTGTTTTGGACACACGTCAATGCTGGTTGTAGGCTCTTTTTCAATGACGCAACACCCCATCTTCCGGACCCTAGCATGCTAATCTAGTATGATTAATGCTTGTTTAATCGGGCTCACTGGGTACAGAGACACACACGTGCTGAATTATAGCCAACTGCACTTAGCAAGAAGCATGTTACCCTTATCCCTTGTTTTTGTGTTGAAGATTCCCAGATTGATCAATTCACACTAGTCGCCCGTTTTTTCACTAGGAATAGCAAAGACTTGCGTGTCAATTCATATGAACCTTTGACTGCTCTTTACTGCAAAAATGACATTGTTTGGCTTGCTGAATATGATCTGTGTTTTGTGGAAGTAGTTTTTGCAAGAAGGATTGTACTGAAAGGACAAAGGGTTACTTTAATTAAAGGTATGGAAGTGATGTTGCTATGTTATGATATGGTATGTCAGTCTCACAGGACGGTTACATGTAGAATCTTATTCTCCTGCTGTGAAAGACTGTGTGAATAAATGGCAGTCCTTTTATGGGTTGTAGAGCTTGTTGAACACTGTTGCATTATTTAATTGTCACTTTGGCAGCACATCAAGTGTGTGCTGGCAGAATGAGGCAGCTGCTTGCAATCAGCTCTTATTATATTGATGTTTATTGTTCCAGAGGTTAACATGAAGGTCTGGGAACCTGGAAGCATCTATAAATTAAGTTTGATTGCATTTGCATTTACTGAGATGTTTTTAAGAATATTTGCTTCATGTGTGTATTTTGCGTAGTGTATCTACAGTTTAGTGCAAGCTACAGGTTAGGTGAAGCTACAGGTTTATAATAAACTTTATTATAAATAATGACATTTTCACCATGCTTTTATTTTCAGTTGTCATCATGCGCTTCACGTACTCAGTGGTTCAATATGCTTGAGAGGTATTATTGGGCATTAATGCTGAACAACTCTCTTGGGTCCTGTGATTGCTGCTGTCAATGCAAAGTGCAGCCATCTGTGTGATAGATCTGGTCATTTTGTTTAGCAGCCGTCATTAAGATTTGCATTTTTTTTTGCTGCCTACATTGAGTCAGGCAGCATTTTTGTTTAAGCTAAATGGTTGCAGTGGTTAGTCATTCCAAATGTCTCCACCGGAGACAATGCAAACTGTTGGCATGTTTCAACTGCACATGACTTTATAGTGGTGTACCATAAACTTTGTGGTTGAGAATGGGGGAATAAAAGCCAGAATCCCAATTATTTGAGAATAAAAATATTTAAAGGCTTGGGGTGAGTATGTGAGGTATGGAAGGGGTATGGTATTGGTGTATGGATTGTCCAGACCCGCCCAAAGGAAAAATTCTAAGTGGCATTAGGAGTTTCTTCTGAAAGTGAATTCTCAACGGGGGTTTATACGTAAACAAAGAATAGAGGGAGTGGCCATGTTGTCCTGTGATTTGCCATGTGATCCTTTTCTAGTCAAGTTCATTGAACGTAACTGAAGTAGTAATGGACGGGGGTGGTAATTGAGCAGAAAGGTAGATGGGGAAGTAAAGGGGGCTGTTTTTTATTTCCTTGTCCCTTTCCTTTACCGCTCAGAATGTATAGAATGTCTGTCGTCCACACACCCCCACCCCCTACCACTGACGCTTGTCCTGACCTGACTGAGGTTGTTTTCATTGAGAATGGTTAAAGAGACTTGCATTCAAACCAGTACACCATTATTTAAGCATTGTAAGTATATATGAAGTATGTGCTCTAAAGAGTTGCGTTACAGGCCATGAAACAATTGCAGCTTTAGTACCGTCAGTTTATTTTTAGCTGTTCACTAAAATTGCTCAAGAAAGATTTAGTCACTTGTCTGCTATATTACTTGTTTTAAAATCTCAAGCTTTACTCCTCTTGGTCATCAATAAAGAGAAACAAAATCACCATGATTGTACTGGGCAGTGAACTATTCACATCTGTATCCATTTCTTTAAAAGGCTATCTGTTCTTTGATGTAGCACCCAGTCTGTCGTCAAACAGCTGCCGACCTCCAGATTAGCAGGTATAGGCTCTTCTATGGCCCTTTGTCTGCTCTGGCTTTCTTCTGTGTTTAGACTGAGTAATACTGGTCTAAAGTGAATTTCAACACTGTTATTACACTTCTACTGTATAATTTACAGTTAGGTCTTGTTTCTATTTTTTTGCCTACTGATCTCTATATGATGCACTGAACATTTTATCACACTTTTTATATCTTTTATTGAATACTCTATGCAGTATGTCGCATTAAGGTTAATACTGATCAGCATTTGCCTTGTCATGCAGTACCACTGTAAGTGGGTCTGGTAGAGAATATGTGGGATTAAAGTGGCCTCTCAGCAACCAAGTACAGCCAAGAGTTCAAAATTAAAAAAAAAAAGGTTAAACATTTATCAGTGCACCATAGGACTGATTATTCAGTTTAGTTTGAAGATTATATGTTGGTTTTGGTGGAATGAATGGTGCAACTGTGACTCACTGTCTGGATCTACAAATTGCAATCAGAGAAAGGGGAATGTTCGAGTAGTGAAGGAAGATAGAACTGCTATACTGACTGAACATTTCTAAAATATTTTAAGTAATTTATGAATCCGTGTTTGATTTTTGGAAATGTCATAAACTCAACTGCATGGCTGAAATGACTAGATCCTCCTGTGAAGGTTTGTGATTCTGATCAGAGTTGACTTTAAAACATGCTTAGTTAACGTTTCAAGCGCTAGCAATATGTGCTCATTTTCTTCTAAATGCAAACGCTGCTGAGAGTTTCAGCCCACTGTTAAACTTGAACTTTGTTTGATTGAGTTCACACTTTCTCATTTTCTGCTGACAAATTTCAAGAAGGTGTTTATTACTTTAGGTATCAGCCAACCCATTTGAAGTATTTGTTCTTTTTGAATTGGTGTCTTTCTTTCCATATGCACAACAACTATTTTACCTCATTATACATAAAGTAAACTATAGTAACATCCTATTCACATTTCAGGTTGTTACACTGTATGCACGCAACCACTCACACTGCATTCACACTTGGTAACATAAGGTGTTTGTCCCATCTCCCAGAGTAATTATTTGACATGGTCACATGTAGTTTCTATTGAATTGATGTGGGGGATGGGGACTTCATTTCCTCTTTCTGACCCAGATGGTCATCTGGTTCCTCCTCTTGTCTAATTTGCCCTCTTACTATCAGTCTTCTCTAATATAATTAGTGAGGCCAAAGCTTGATAACAGCTTGCACCGTTTATAAATGTCTTGACCGTGAGATAATGTTATATAGTGCCTGTGTGAAACTAATTGCAATGTTGCCTCCATGAAAAATGGCAGTTGAACACGTTTTACTAGGACAGAATGTTGACTTGAGTTTTTATGTACAGGTAAAGGTTCCTGTTTGGTCACATTGGGTGCGTCAGTACTGCTTATCAGTATTTTATAATCAGTATTTAATGTCTTTGCATAAATGTATACTATATAAGCCTCAATGTTCTCACACACACAATACCACACAGTGTGTCTGCCCTCCACGGTTCCCCTGCCGAGCGTCTCCTCTGGTGTGGGCCCAGCTGGTGTGTATTTGCTATAAACTCTGAAGATCCCATTCTCTCCCCAGCTGTGATTCACTTAGCATATTAAAGAGGGGGATGGAGAGAAGCTCCTGTAAAACTGCTTTTATTACCTCTCTGCCTTGTCCTTTCTAAAGCTGCTCAGGGGGACAAACTGGATAGCCTTTAATCAAGCAAATAGTATATGCGCTAAGGAACGCTAAGAGCTTATAAGTGCTTTACGAGGTTTGCCATGAGCACTGTGGACTCCAAGACATCGACTAGTATACCTATAATCTAAATGCCTGAAAACCTCTAGCAAAATATCTGTGTTAGCTTAAGTGTTTTTCTGTTTCATAGATTATTTCATGCCTCTCTTCCCTATAAGATAAGAGTTAATATTTAAAAATAATTTACCATAAAGAATCAGGAAACTCCCTCTCAATGCAACTGGAAGCAGTGGGCTCTATACGATTTAGAGGTCAGCACTTTTGTTTTGAATCTTTTATTTGTCCTCAGTGTGTTTTTCCTAGTTTTGACTTCGTGGCCTTCCTTTCTATCGGGTCTTTAGCTTATTGATGTTTTCTGGGGGCTTGTTTTCTGCGTGTGTCCTCCAGTTTTTCGAGTTAATTGTCTGTCTTATCCTACAGAATGGTAATGCAAGTTGGAATGACGAAAGCGATGGAGGGAGAGGAAGAGGGGAGGCCTCCAGAGACTTTGCCAAGGTAAACTTAAGAGCCGAAAGTCATGGCTGTTATGTTCTTATCAGTGGTATATTGACCCAGTTTCACAATGTTATCTGAAGAGCCTATGTGCCCAGACAGTAATATGTTGTAATGGGGTGAATGCAAAAGGATTGCTCATACTTTTAAAAAGGGACAAACAGGCTGTCAGTTTATGTATTTTATTTAACAAATGATCAATTAATTGTAATTGAAGAAAAATAAACAAGGATTCAAAGAGCTTTACAGTATGTATATCAAAGATGCTGCTATAAAGAATGTCATGTGAGAAAGTTATACTGTGTATATAATGCTGGTTTGTTTTGGGGTTATTTTTATTTTTATTTTTTTTTATGCAGCTTTATGAACTGGACAGTGACCCTAACCGGAAGGAGTTTCTTGATGACCTGTTCACCTTCATGCAGAAAAGAGGTAAGGCAACACATTTCTTTACTCTTTGATTCCTTAACCATTTTGATCTGTCCCTGGAGGAGTATTATATCCAAAAGCTCTGTATGTTCCACACTGCACAATTCAGTTCACACTCTGAAAAAGTCACTGATACCTTAACAAGTAACATTTTGTGTTTGGTGCAACACTCCACCCTGTATATTTTCATCGCAAATATTAATCTTTTAAGGCTAAGGCTCTTTCACATTGAGTGCGACGCGATAAAACGAAGCGAATCGCAGACAAACGGTGCTTTCAAACCAAACGTGAAACGATTGATCACATTAATTCATGCCTGCACATTAGGTGGCGCTTACCGAGAATGCATTTTATGCCTGCGCACTAGGTGGCGCAACTCAATATTCAGCTGATCAGCCTATCGTCTTTGACCGCTGAGAAGAAGAATCACTTAAATGTTGGCCACAATACCAAATGTTAAGAAGCACAGACACTTAATTTTCTTATTTTATGTGTATTTCTAGTAAGAAAATGTGTGTGTGTGTGTGTGTGTGTGTTTTTTGAACAGCACCATCAAGCTGTTTTAGTGTGAATTAAATGTGAAATCTAATGCAATAACACAGTAGTGGGACAAAACCCATTTATTTGTGCAAGTATTTTTTTTTTAATCTTGCTTTGTCGCGCCGCAACTGATTGCGCCCAGGTTGAATCACTTCATAGGGATCTATTGTTTCGATTCAAGAGCATCATCGTGTCATACATTGGCATCGCTTAATCACACTCCATGTGAAAGGCCCTTTATATTGTCTTTCTTCAAAAACATCGCTGGTAGTTTCAGGACACACTAATTATCCTTCTGTTCACTTGTTCATGCTTATTTATAGGTCCCCTCAGTATCTAAATGTCCACCATTCCACACACTTACAGTATACTCGCACTCCACATGACCCAAATAGACATTCTTTTTTAGAGTTTCACTCTAGTGTCCCTTGACAGTGTTCAGAGACTGAACATGGCACACAACTTACTCGAGGGCCAGTCTCAGGAGTTAACTAAGTGGATTCACATGTACTCGTGATTGTCATATTGTGACAATGAGATGAGCCTGGCAGCATCATCAGACAGGCTAAGCTTTCAGGGACACAGCTTGACAAGGTTGTTAACCTCTACCTTAGGATTTAAACTCAACCAGATGGGGAGCTGTTTGTGCCTGTGTGGCACCCCCCAGACCTCTGTGTGTTTGTGTGTAACTGGAGGCGTCAAGAAGCTGGACGTAATAACGGAGGGTGAATGGCAAATGTGTGATCATGCCCAAATGTCTGTCGGTGGGGTCTGCTCCTCATGATTAATGATGTTTGCTTGACTGCTTTAGTGTGAAAGACATGCTAGTTGAGCCAGACAGTGAAAAATGAGGTTCTAACAATCCTGAAGTTGTTCCTGTCAGGCAGTTTAGTGTGGCCCACTTGAGAGAGGAAGCGGAGGGATGTTGTTTTATCGGTTCCTTTTCCTACACACAAAGTGGGGCAGAATGAGGGCCGCGTTGGGATTTGAAGTTTACGTAATGTCGCCTGCGTTGTCTGCAGCAGAATCCACATTTTTGCATATTACACCGATGAACAAACTATTTTATTTCTGATTATATGTCCTCTCACTGCAGCCTCAATTTGCATGGTTGGTTGATTGCAGATATACAGCTTGCAGTCTTTGTCAAAAATGTATCATTTCAGGAATTTGAGTCAGTCAAACATTTCCTCTTAATGAAGCAAAAATACGTATACACACACGCACACACACACTTTGATACTCACGGGCCTCTACGCATTGTCCTAGTTGTCAAAGTGACTGAAACTTGATAAGAGTGGAGGAGGAGAGCAGCAGGAGCTGCAGGCAAGATGGGTGAGGTTCTGTGTGTGTGTGTGTGTGTGTGTGTGTGTGTGTGTGTGTGTGTGTGTGTGTGTGTGAAGTGTGCCTGCATGCTCACACAGTGGGGGGCAGGTGGGGTGTCCACTTGCTTGGGGCCTTACAGAGGTGGGGGGGGGATCAGATAGAAAGGGGTGAGGTGGATTAAGGGGCCTCCTGTCCTCCTGCAGAAGATTAATGAGTCCCTAAAATGTAAGGCCTCACCTTTGATATAAAGGGAATGACACACAGAGGAAGAAATGAGTCAACAGAGCAGTTCAAGAACATCAGGAGACCATAAACAGAGAAAGAAGTATTTTGTTAGATTTAATGATGACTAAATGGAGGAACAGCAAGTAATGTATAAAATGCAGGAGCAGGTAACGTGAAATTCCTGAGAATGGTTGATTTAAAAGGGATCATCTAAGCATTGGACAGAAAGGTTTATGAACTAAATGATAATTTGCTTAAAAAAAGGCCACCCGAACAGGCACACATGCACAAACACATTAACTGTTTAATGTATTAATAAATTGTGCAGCTCATCTTTTGTAGAGAATTCAGCATATGCCTTTTCTTGTTTCTCAGTTGAAACTGGATTTCTGGGTCATGTACACTATCTGTCAAAAGTTTAAAGACATTGACTGAAATGTTTCTCGTGATCTTAAAAAAAAAAAAACGTTTGATCTGAAGGTGTATGATTAAATGCTTGAAATCGGTGTTGTAGACAAAAATATAATTGTGCTGACATTCATTTCTTTCATTAGAAAATTAACATTTTATTTAAATAAGTATTTTTTTTTAAACGGATGACTCGGAGTGAAATATTCAGAAAAGCAGCCAATAAGTGTCCAGCATTGGAGTGAACTCCTTTAATACTGTTTAAAATGCATCTCAGGGAGATTCCTCAAGAAATCGGTTGAGAAAATGCCAAGAATACATTTCTGGAAATTCTAGGCAAAAGGGTATGTACTTTGAATATGTCAATATTTAATTATTTTGAGTTATTTAGGATTTTTTTTTATCACAACATAATCCCCATAGTTCCATCTGTGTTATTCCAGAGTTTTGATGACTTTATTATTATTATTATTATTATTATTATTATTATAAAATGTGGAAAAATAAAGAATGAGTGTGTCTAAACTTTTGACAGGTAATGTATATTGTGCTAATATTAAGTATGGAATATCCTGTTTTTGGATGTTTTTTCTTCAGTTCTCATGAGACTTGTTATTCTCCTCTGGTGCGTTTTTGACATCCTGCCGAATGGATTTCCTCTGTGTTTTTATGTGTTCTGCTGCTCCCCTGCCAAAACTCCTAAACTTTTATGGAAAGGCAAGAATTCCCCCCCTCCACCCCTTCCTAGTTCTGTGCTGTGCGCTCGTTCTTTATCTTCACCTCATTTGATTTCCACAGATCGAGTTAGACTGCAGCCCTGCCCTTTGTGCTCACTGTCTGTTGATATTTCTATTGCTCATGAGGTTGGGCTTTTCGAGCCACTGAAATGGTTGGACCATTTTATTTATTAATTTAAATGTTATTATATTTATTTATTTATTTATTTAAAAGCGAAATCAAATCATGTTTTACATTTTTATGCTTGTCCATTTTGGAATCCTACCCATCTCTGTATTATTTAAAATATTCATTTTAATCTTGTTTTATGTAACACTTGCTTATCTATCAGCAAAGTGGCTTGCTTTGTTGCCCAGTGTTAAACTGCATAGCAACCATTACTATGTAGACTGATGGCTGTCTACAATTAGCTGTCGCCAATTAAATGTCAGTTTCGTATATTCGCTTTTGTGTTGACTGACTGACTTCTTTTGGTGGTAGTGCAGTCTCTTCAAATGGCCTGGATTATAATTTTAAGTGGAGATTATTGCAAAACATTACTTTCAGTGCAATAGTGCACTGAAAATTTTAATACAAATGAAAATACAAATTTACATGCAGAATATTTGAAACAAGCAAAAAGAGGGAGGGGGTGTTTGGCAGGTCCAAGTAAATACCCCCTCCCTCTTTTTGCTTGTTTCAAATATTCTGCACGTAAAGTTGTATGTTTAGCCTGTCCCACTTGCTGCGACAGCACAAATAATATTAGCCAAAAAAACCCCTTTAGAAATATACAATAATATAGCCATTAGTCTTCAACATATTCAGTGTGTAGGCCTTTCTTAAAATTCAACGTTGATTTCCTTATTTATATACAACCTTTTCCCCATCCATCTTCCAATTGTTAATACTTGCCAATTACCACTGAATCTATAAATAAGCTGGAATGAAGGTATAATTTAGAAACTAATCAAATAAACAAATAACCCAGGTTGAATTGATCCGTGTTTTGTCTAAGACATGATATCCCCCTACCATGTGCTGATATCTAGCAGTGAGCAGTTTTGTAAGTGCACGGTGCTGAAGATATGCCAAATGATCATTTTGACGGCACACATGGATGAGCTATCCCGTTTCTAATCCTCAAAGATCAGTGCAGATCCTCTTGTCCTAGCTTGTCCCTTAGCTGTTTGGCCTTTGTACGATTTCAACCACCATATCATCCAGGATGTCTGACCTGATGTTAAACCATGCATTTCCTGTGCCCCTTACCACTGACTCTACAGTAAGAAAGACGAGCATTGTTTAAGTCTGAGCGTGGTATTTCCTTCAGCCGACTGCCATCACTGTGCCTGCTATTACTTCATTAAATAGTGAAGACTTCTTAACGTGGGCAGCCGTTTCCTCACTATATAGGCCAAAGGTCATATTTACTTGATTCTTTCTAATTGCTGAGCAGGGGAGAATAAAGGTGGTGTCAATAAAAAGTTTCTAGTTTTGCTCAACTACACATGAAATGTACTAGTTGATTGAATTTTAAGAGTACCCTTGGAGATGTTTTTCATTTGGTATGGTGTCCCCCCCCCCCCATCCCCAATGGTCACAAACCTTTTATTCTTATTCGCTCTTTGTCTCAGGCTTATTAGTTGCAACCTCAGCAAGGTCAGGTCCTGACTGCATTAACGTGACCTGTCTTCAGACTCTAATCACAGACACTAAAGCCACCACTCACTCTTTTATGTCATTAACCATTCCTGATATATCTTAATGCCCTTTCGCTTATTTGGCTGATTATAGGGGACGTGACCAGTTGAAAAGTTGCAAGCCATAGAAAGGTTACTATAAAAGCTTTCTTGATGGTGAAAGCTCTGAACGCCTTTTTCACTGCATTTGAGCTCAGTCAGTTTTACAGTTATGGTAAATGCCCTCACTTTTGACCTGTTCTCAATCCCTAGCATTGTGACCTGGGGTTAACCCTGAGCTTGAGCCTGTTTACTGATGGCTTGATGAACGGGTAATGTCATCCCAACGTTAAATAACTCTTTTTCAAAGCTTGCCCTTGCCATCCCGAGGGAGTGCTGGACCCTGTCATGCAAGCCTGCCATTTAAATCATGGCATGCTCTCTGGGTAAATGATCACATCATGAATATCAGCATGTTCCTGAGCAGGACTTCAGAGGCAGAGTAAAGCTTGTGGTGCCATTCAAACCTTACAGAAACAGAGCTTAGATTCATCTCTTGGATGAAGGTATGGAGATAAATATGTATAGTTGTATCTTAGGAGATTTTCTTTTGATGTCGGAATGAGATTTATTTTAAAGGTAACTGTAGGCCACATTTTATGCTTCTTTCCCACAAGCAAGAAAGCACATTTGTTAAAGTAGTTGTGCTGATTGAGAAAAAGCACAGCTGTTGTAGCGTTTTCATTGTCTGAAATATTTATTGACCACCACCAGTTGAGACTCATTACAGTCTTTCCGCTGGCTCAGGAAACATCAGTCTATACTATGACTGCTCTTATGGGTCAGAATTAATATGAGGATGTAAACCTACATTACATGCACACATTGGGCAGATATGCTTTTCTTCTTTTATGTGTACAATGTACGGAATGTTTCCCTAGATCACTCCGATGTTTTTGTTTGATTTGTTATTCATTACAGGTGTATTTGTCTACCTGTAAATAAATTTAAGGCCTGTAATCCTAATCTCTTTTTTTTCTTCCCTAACACGCATTAACTTTTATTCTTGAATCGGAATGCTCGTGCTTTACCGTTACTTTTTCACTTCCTGTGTTTCTTTTTATCCATTTATCTACTACACTTCTCGTTTCACCACATATTCAAAACTACAGGTATGTGCACTAAGATTTGTTTGTGTGGATTTAATTGACTCAATCCTTCAAATAAGCTATGTTTTGTGGTCCTATGTACCAACCATGCTGCTAGCACTCACAGCCAGACACGTTTTGTTCATGAATTTTTTTTAAAGTGTTACGAAGATGAAAGAAGTCACTATTGCACTGAGTCATTCTTTTCTTTCAGTTGTTACTGATGGACTTTTCAGTACATATCCACGACTGACATCACGATTCATTATTATAATTATTATTATTATTTTACGCAGGTTTACATTTACATATGTAAACTGTCTGTAAGTTGTATTTGCAAATATGTATGTGCCGTACCTGATCCCTGACTCTTGCACCAGGACCATGATTTGTGTTTCTCATTCAGCGAATCAGTTGAGTTAGTGAGTTTAGCGAGAACCGTTCTGGCTCATTAGAATTGGACTGTCGTCTGCCTTAGATGGTGGCATGACATAGCTACACATTTGGTCGAAGCATGCAACTGAATGGATTCAAATGACTTGAGTCCGTGAAAAGACACACAAAATTTATCTCTATTGACATCCTGAAAAACTGCATTTACCTAATGTTGTGTGCTTTTTTTTTTTTGGTTTATTAATAAAACACACAAACCGTTGTTTGTGATGGATTGCCGGCTATTGTGATAATGCTTATCCGTGACAGGATGTTTGTTGGGGGAGGATAGAGATGCATAGAGTTCAAATATTTATCTTAAAACATCTGTCCAGCCATAACAAATGAAGCTTGACAGGCAACAGTATGGGAGATAAGGAAATAAACACACATGACTTCTTGTTAATAGATAACATAAATAATGTAGTACCTAAAACAGTTTTGGAGCAATGTGATGTACAAAAACATGCAAATACAAACATATAGCTCATGAAGGACATTAATAAACACAACTGTAGTATGAACAAGACAATATGGCAGGTTATCTAACACTTTCTAATATCACAATTTAAATAAACACTGAAATGAAAGGAATAGTAACGCACTTGGTTTTCAACAAAGCATGCAAACAATTGCTTGGTGTAGGTACTCTCATCTAACACACCAGTGGAACTTATAGTCTGGAAAATACAGTGATTAATCTCTAGTCTGGGCTTTTATTGCTTTTATGGTGTTAGCATAGAGTGCTGTCTATAATTCCTGCATGACTCACCCTATATGGATCTACATACAGCCCTGTTAAAGTTAACAGACTGCACTTTAACTTTTTTCTTTCTTTTTTTCACATCAAGTGTACTAGACTACACTAGAGTACAGAGCAGAAACAGCAACTTTCATTCTTTTTATATTTACAGATGCATTTTAAACATGTGATGGATAAAGTGATTAAGTGGGAAAAGGAGAAATGTTACACAAAACTATGGAATACTAGTTTCGAGATATAATGAACAAACCACACAAACCAAAATCACTTTCATGAATTTTTTCAGCATTATAATATTGTTTGAAAAAAATCCCAATTTATTGTCACCTATTTTTGTTCCCAGGCACCCCCGTGAACCGTATCCCCATCATGGCCAAGCAGGTGCTAGACCTCTATAAGCTCTATAAGCTTGTGACGGAGAAGGGAGGTCTGGTGGAGGTGATCAATAAGAAAATCTGGAGAGAGATCACCAAAGGTCTAAACCTGCCCACCTCTATCACCAGTGCTGCCTTCACCCTCCGCACACAGTAAGAACATCTACTTGTGTAAAAGTGTGTCCCTGTAACATGCAGTTAGTCATCTTTGTCAGTCTTGTGTTTAAAATGTTGCAACATGGGTTGCACTGTATGCTTATTATTACTTATGTATACACTTTGTAGGTATATGAAGTACCTTTACCCATATGAATGTGAGAAGAAAGGACTCAGTTCTCCCGGAGAGCTGCAGGCCGCCATTGACAGCAACCGCAGAGAAGGACGTCGGCCTGGGTACAGTAACAGCCTGTACCGCTTCTCTCCTTCCCCCAGTGGTGGTGCCCCTCACCTCCTCTCTCCTCCCAAAATGCACCTGCCCAACTCTGGACATAATGGCTTGCAGAGCACACCAAGTCCAGGCCTTAAAAATGGGACAGGTAATCACAGCTGGATTCACTTACATTAAGCTGTAGCTAGATATTTAAAGCTTTAATCAGGGAAAAGTGTAGCTGATGGGTGACATGGAGGTACCAATCACAATATTTCACCCACTAAAACATTTAACAGGTTTAGAATATGTTAGTCCTGCATTGGTACAGAATAGTCAACGACCAGTCTGGTGTGTGAAACCAGATATTATGGTGGAATACAAAAGGATTGGATATAATGACAGCAAACACCCGTTGTATTTAACTGAAACAGCAATGAGTATAAAGGTTAATCAGATGTGTTTCATGAGTTTAAGCTCCCCCTTGTGTCTAGGTACCAATGTTCTTTAATACAATATTCGGGATAAATATATTCTCATATATTCCTAAAATGCACAAAAAAATATAAATTTTATGTGATGTTTATTAAATTGCAAATTTGACGTTTTAAAATGGTCTAGATCTGAGGGAAGGCTGGTGTGTAGGAAGGTCTTCGGCAGGATAGTTTCTGCACTCAGTTCAGTCTGTGCACTCAAATGATCTCCCCAAAAGAATATAATCATAAGTTTGCTTTCTAATATTTAGGATTACTTTGTGACTCATCTAGTAAATTATCACTGAATGGTAAGGTGTAATTAAGGGATTAGATATAGCAGATATTTTTGTTTAGTGATTCTGATTATGTTCTCATCATGTCACACTCATTCATATCCGTTGTCTTTGGATATCAGAAAGGTTCAGTCTGTATGAATAATTATTTTGTAGTAATCACTCGGTGTTCTTCAATCTCAATGTTTAGTTCCAGAAGATGGTCCAGCCTCCATGTTGCCTGGTAGATTACCCCTGGCTCTGGCACTAGGCCACCAACAACAGCTGGCACGGGCTGCCACCTTGGAACAATTGCGCGAGAGGCTGGAGACCGGCATGGGTGCTCCGGCTCTGGCCACTGGCTCCTCTGCCATAGAGGGGGCTGAGAGAAAGATGGCCCGTCTGGCTGAGGAGCAGCAGAGGCTGCTGCAGCAGGCCTTCCAGCAGAACCTTCTTGCAATGGCATCACAAGTGAACCCTGCCAATCTTCGCCTCAACACTCCCAATACCCCCCGTGGTGAGTCCTCAGGCTTCATCTCATCTGTGTTTTGTGTTTGATGGGAGATCTGAATGCTGTAAAGACATTAAGTGTTGCTAACGCAATGTGTTTCCTTTCTTATGTAGAGGAGAAGCAGGATCTGTCTCTCAGTATATCCTCAAATGGATCAGCCAGTATCACAGTGTCAGTAGAGGTTAATGGGATCATTTACTCAGGTACGTGACAGAATATATCTGCAAAACTTTCATAAAAGTTTAGCATTTCGTTTGTTTTTTTTTTCCCTCCGATTTGCTAATTGGTGACATTTTTGTACAGGATCCCTGTATGCCCAGAAGCCCTCTGGAACCCCAGCTACTCCCATAAGCCAGAGCTCTGCTATCAATCCCAGCATCCCCACTTCCTCTAAAGGTTCTGGCTCTACAGAGCCTGCTGCTAGTGGCTCTTCTTAGCTCCCAGCAGCCACATGGTATCTCTGTCTCTTACCGTACAGAGAGTCCAGTGGTCTACAAAGCCAAGTCTACCTCCTTTTTGAGACATCGGGTTCAGTCTGCTGAGAGTGATATACACTTACAAAGATTAGCTGTATTCGTTCCACCCTCTTGCAGATGACCTCTACCCTTTACCACTCGTCTGCTACAGACTCTCTCAGGACTTGAGCAATCATGAGAATGATCTGATCACAACAGATACCTCAAATGTTTTAATGATAATGTCCTGAGCATATTTCTATGCTCTAGTCATTTGATAGCAATGCAATATATGCCTTTCTCTATGCATTTACACCCAGAGAGTCATCCACCTGCAAACAATCATGGCACAAAATATTCTGCCAAAATCATACAGTGGGTGTTTCATTGTTGGACATTTTGCCATCAGTACTATTCTTTTGAAAAGTTTACCATACTTGTGCACATCAATAGTGGATTCCCAAGCATCCAGATTGGGTCAACTGTTTTACTGTTTGTCTGTTTTGTGGATAGAGGAGTTTCCTGGTTTTGCGCATTTTACTTTATTTAAAATGGATCATAATTCCATCAAATGTTCAGTTGTTTTGCTTAGAAGTGGGGTCACACTTTTTTTTTCCTTCTCATTTTTTACTTTGTATTTACTTGATTTGATTGTGGATTTGTTTTCCTTTTTTTAGTTTCTAGATATCCAGAAGTATTGCATTTCTTTTAAGAAGAGTTTTGAGTATTGAAACTGATATTTACAAACCCAAAACCAAACTTTTTTTTTTACAAAATTTTCCACTTAGTAACTGCAGGTTGGGTTAAAGAAAAAAAGAATCAAGAACATAATGGGTGCTCCACATGTCAATCATTTAGATGGTGGTGGCGTTAGACGATCAATTAGGCTCACAAATCTGGGCCCTTCTTTCCTTTACTCAGTGGAGGAACGTTTACGCAGTTTTCAGAACTATGTATGAATCAAATCAGATATCATCATGCTGAAAAGAAGGACCAGGGTATTTGTTTATAAATAATCAGTGTTTTCTCTGTGGTGAGCTTGTGCTTAAACATAACATTAACAGCCCTCTTTTTTTTTTCCTCTTCATTTTCACTTTTTCTTTTCCAATGCCTCAAATGTCTTTCCATATTGGAAAGCAAGATTCTCAGGAATTTCAGATTGATCTCCATGTTTTTGGGTTTTTTTTTTTTTGTTTTTTTTTTTTTTTTATCTTGGCACCATGGTGCCTCATGTATCAAGGCTAGATATACCTCAGTGGAAGAAAGTGAATATAGCTACCTCAAAGTTACCTTTATATACTATAAGTTAAGATTTAACTCGGAATCAGCTCCTGGTAAATCAAGGCAAATAAAGATATTATAAGCTTTATAAATTACCTCTTATTGAATTCTGAAGTATTCTCAGGTTTCAGGTACAAAAATACCTCACATAGATAATGACATAGTAGGAACATCTTTCTTTCTTTCTTTTTACTATGTGAGATTTATTGACGAATGGATGCTTTATCTTCATTTGCTGTACTTATCTGATGACTACACAGCTGAAAACCAAAGATCATCACACTGTATTTCTACTGTGGTCTCTCTGGTGTTCTAATTTTATTTACACATGGAGCTTGACAAAGTGGAATAAAAGTCTGATTTAATGCAGCAGGTCATGCACAGCATGTCTTGTGGTTTTTTGTCAGCGTTTGCAGTCCTCCACTGGTTGAATGTGTGGAATTTGAAGTAAATTCTGGTGTGCTTTGTTTACGGTCATAAAATAGGCTGTACTCTTGTAAAGGAAAAATGAATTAAACAGAACATGCCAAATGTAACCAGAAAAGACTGCAGTTCATCTGGTTAAAGATTAAGAGACTGTATTATGATGTTTGGGTTCATGATGAAAATGCCAGAGGTTTGATCTGTGCATAAAATTAAATGTCTTATTAAAATACTTGAAGGGAAACAAAAATCATTTCAAATGTATTAAAAACACATTGACCTTTATTCAGTTAAATTGTTTAAATGTTATGCAACAGTGGTTCTCAAAGTGGAGACCAGGGGTCTGAGAAGCATAGCCGGCGGTTTGTCATTTGTATTATTTTGTGGTGGAAGTCACAACCCACCATTATCATAGTTATTATATCTATTATTGACTTAATGCTTGAAGAAATGGGCAGACTGAATCAAGTTTGCTATTTTATTTATATATATATATATATATATATATATATATATATATATATATAATATATACATACATATACACCACACACACACACACATGTGTATGTATGTACTGTATATATGTATGTGTGTGTATAAAGCATAAAACAATGCTGCTAGTCTGTTGCTAAGGATGCTTGTGTGATGACCGGGATTATGATGATAAAGAATTGATTCAGGGTCCTAGTACAGACCACGGTGATTGATATAACATTCTATCTTTGATACTAATTTTGAATTAAAATGGTCAATGGATTTTATACTTGTATCTGGTTAATTTCACCATACTCTAATCCAAAAGTAATTTCTCTGAAGATATTGACTCATTTCACATACAAAGAACTGACAAATGGTGTGAAAGCTCTGGATCACATCAAATGTCACAGGAATATCATCAATAGCAAGGTTTAGTGATTGAGATACTGGAACATGTTATGCCAGTTTTATTAAATAATAATTAGAAACTCATAGCAATTCACATCAGCATATGCACAATGTTATGCCAGGTCATTGCTTTGTAGCTAAACCAGTGAAGTTGACAGATAATTTCAGGCCTTTTTTTTTTTAATTGTTTGGTGCAAGAAGAATTTTGAAGGCAAGCATCTGACCTCAGTGCTAAGTCAGTTGGTAAGCTTGATGAGAAAGAGTACAATGTTTTTCTAATTTGTTTTCTATTTTTTAGAATAATCTACTGTGGAAGTATCACAAACTTTTACACATTAACTTTTGCAAAATTTCAAAGGTGCTTTGTTTAGCAGCACAAGCCTCTAAATTGATAAGGTATATATTGCTCCAAACGTAGGTTTAATGGTTAGGTGTGAAATGAGGCCAGGGTTAAGACTGTCATGTTCTAATCTAGCCATGTATTCTAGGGTTCTAGATCTGCCTTAACAACTTAATGTCTGAAATTTTAGTTTCAGTAATTGTGCCATTTAGGGAATATAATCTCATGTATCCCATAAATACGTCAGATGAACCAGACACTGATTTTCCTGTTTGTATCAGATTTTCATTACAATAATTTGAATATTCAGCAAACCTGTCTCTCTGAGAAAAGAATTTCCAGGGGGGTTTCTCAAAAATTATTTCTCCATACAATAATGTACCTGGAACCTTAACATTCAACACGTAATAAAATTGTGATATTTAAAATAATGAGGCTCTTTTCCACCTACACACTTATTCAGTCAAGTATAAGTGAGTGCCCTCCTACACACCCTGAGTATATTCCTCATCCTCCTCCAGCTCCGAGTCACACCAAGCAACTGACCAGGCTAGGAATATTCCATCCACACACAACAGGGGTGGTATAATTTTCAGGACCTCCTCTTTGTTAATTAAACAGCACACAGGTTTGTGCTATATCCATGCTAGACTTTGCTGGAACTCCCAGATCTGCTGTGGACATTTTAGTTTTACTGCAAAGAACAGAACAAAACATAGTGACCAATATCACACTGTATAAAATGCAAGTAGAATATACACTGTTTTTTCACCCAGTGGACATTGGACATGCATGCAGTTTTAACCATGTGAAACTGAAATTAAAACACACAAACACAGGTGTACACACATCTCCAGCTCTGTAATGTTGTTATTCATTAGCCACTTAAAATGGACATTGTTGACACAGAAAATGTTCCCAGTGGGTTGCTTTAAATGTCATACATTTATAATACTAGGACATGGTCTAAACCAGTGGTCACCAACCCTGTTTGTGGAGATCTACCTACCTAAGGACTTTAGCTCCAACCATAATTGTGTACACCTGACCATTTAATCATTGCGTTAAGAAGTTCTTGATCAACTAAAACAGATGTGAGATTTTGGCTGGAGATGAAACCTGAGGAAGGTAGATCTGAAGAAAGATGGTTGGCAACTACTGCTCTAAACATATGTATACACTGCTCAAAAAAATAAAGGGAACACTTAAACAACACAATGTAACTCCAAGTTAATCACACTCCTGTGAAATCAAACTGTCCACTTAGGAAGCAACACTGATTGACAATCAATTTCACATGCTGTTGTGCAAATGGAATAGACAACAGGTGGAAATTATAGGCAATTAGCAAGACACCCCCAATAAAGGAGTGGTTCTGCATGTGGTGACCACAGACCACTTTTCAGTTCCTATGCTTCCTGGCTGATGTTTTGGCCACTTTTGAATGCTGGCGGTGCTTTCACTTTAGTGGTAGCATGAGACGGAGTCTACAACCCACACAAGAGGCTCAGGTAGTGCAGCTCATCCAGGAAGGCACATCAATGCAAGCTGTGCCAAGAAAGTTTGCTGTGTCTGTCAGCGTAGTGTCCAGAGCATGGAGGAGCTACCAGGAGACAGGCCAGTACATCAGGAGACGTGGAGGAGGCCGTAGGAGGGCAACAACCCAGCAGCCGGACCGCTACCTCCACATTTGTGCAAGGAGGAGCAGGAGGAGCATTGCCAGAGCCCTGCAAAATGACCTCTAGCAGGCCACAAATGTGCATGTGTCTGCTCAAACGGTCAGAAACAGACTCCATGAGGGTGGTATGAGGGCCCGACATCCACAGGTGGGGGTTGTGCTTATAGCCCAACACCGTGCAGGACGTTTGGCATTTGCCAGAGAACACCAAGATTGGCAAATTCGCCACTGGTGCCCTGTGCTCTTCACAGGTGAAAGCAGGTTCACACTGAGCACATGTGACAGATGTGACAGAGTCTGGAGACGCCGTGGAGAACATTCTGCTGCCTGCAACATCCTCCAGCATGACCGGTTTGGCGGTAGGTCAGTAATGGTGTGGGGAAGCATTTATTTTGCATTCCGCAGACCTGAATCCAATTGAGCACATCTGGGACATCATGTCTTGCTCCATCCACCAACGCCATGTTGCACCACAGACTGTCCAGGAGTTGACGGATGCTTTAGTCCAGGTCTGGGAGGAGATCCCTCAGGAGACCATCCGCCACCTCATCAGGAGCATGACCAGGCATTGTAGGGAGGTCATACAGGCATGTGGAGGCCACACGCACTGCTGAGCCTAATTTTGACTTGTTTTAAGAACATTACATTTGGATTACAAATTACATTACAAGTTGGATCGGCCTGTAGTGTGGTTATCCACTTTGATTTTGAGTGTGACTCCAAATCCAGACCTCCATGGGTTGATAAATTTGATTTCCATTGATAATTTTTGTGTGATTTTGTTGTCAGCACATTCAACTATCTAAAGAAAGGAGTATTTAATGAGATTATTTCATTCATTCAGATCTAGGATGTGTCGTTTTCGTGTTCCCTTTATTTTTTTGAGCTGTGTGTGTGTGTGTGTAGATAGATAGATAGATAGATAGATAGATAGATAGATAGATAGATAGATAGATAGATAGATAGAATTTATTTATTTGCTGCTGCGTTATCAGTCTCAGTGAATGTTGGCTGCTCATGGCACACATGAATTTTTTTTACACACCTCTGCTCACTAAAATCAGACTGGCATAATACATCTTAAATCTAGTGTTTGTTGATTTAAATAATAACTTTAAACTATTAAAAGAATATTATATTGTTTGATACATTGTATTGAAATGGTATTGAAAATTGGATACCTTGTCCAATACACCTTTACTTAAGTGTCCAGTATCATTTGCTGATTCTGCCTGTATACAATTTTTTGTTTGTCCAAAATCCTTTTTTTTTTTTATTAAATAATAAAATAAATAAATAAATAAATGCTGACATTCTGTCATTCAGTAGTTTTTCTGGTTCTCACAAAAGATTTAAAAATTCATCCACAGCAGCTTTGTCATCACTATACTCACTTGATTAGTGTTGCAGCGAATTGTTGTGCAGTGGGTTCTCCTCTCTTCTCATGAACACCTGATTCAAGTCCACATTTTTGTTGCCTCTTCACCTCACTTCTTACTGTGTCCATGGTATTCTCATTAGGAAAGAGATTTGTACAACTATTAGAATGTTTTAAGATTTTTCACTGTGCCATTATTTCATTTCAGTCAAAACTGACTGCAGTATAGCATCTACATGATTAACCATGTGTCCGTGATTAACATTAGATGTGGTGTGATATAACTGGACTGAAAAAGCTGAAGAAAGCTTTCAGTTAGTTGTGTATAGAAATATAGTGCCTACCTTGAAAACTTTAGGTGACTTTGAGCCACAATCCAGTACTGAGCCAGTTCTTCTCTGTATCATGGGAGGCGCCATATCACCCATCTGTTCCCTCCCTTTAAACAGACTTTTCAGCTGGTGCAGAAATGGGCATATAGATGAAATTATGAAATGCTGAGCATCATATTTAATTTGAGTGTACTATGTAAATCAAGTGAACGTTACAGGAATCACTTTAGGGTTCGCTTATTTAAGGCAGTTGTTCTGAAAGTCTACATTATTTTATTTCAAATGCCATGCTGTGATGTGCAAAGCCAAACCCACAAAAAAACTGTTTACACTGCCAACCCTACTGCCTACCTGCTCAGTGATTAGCCTCCTCTGTTGGTCAGGATCTATAATATCAGACCTTACTGCTGTCTCTTTTCTCTTCGTTAATGGTGATCGCCTCTCTCCTTTTCCCTAAGTAAAAAATAGTACTACTCAACATAGATATAAGCTATATGGAGTTAAAGGCAGTGACAGGTTGGTAAACGGTTGGTGTTTGGATGTTGTTTAGGATGCCAGTACCTGCTGGGTAGGTTTTACACTATGCACTTTGAGCAGATCATGTTCTTTTTCTTGCTTTAGTTGCTCGGTTGTTCTATTGCTCTCTGTTAGCACAATGCAAATCATGATGTCAGTTTGCATATAAAGTCTGGCCTTGGTTTAGCTTTATAGCTAATGAGAACACAACAGCAGCAGTTACCTTCTAACAGGGAGTCTATGGGCTGAGAGTCATGTTGAGTGCTCATCTTCTGGATGGTTTTCAGATCTTTTAGTCCAGCAAGCTGCAAGAGGGGGTATGCAAAAAGATAAAGACCATTTTATTATTCATATGGTCAGCACTTTAATTAAATATAGTACCCAATCGTAGATTGTGTACCTCATTTTCAAGAGCCGTTATCTTGATATGGGCCTCAGTTTTCTCCGTGTCTCTCTGTGTCATCAAATCCGTTAGGAAAAGATCTCTAGAGATGCACACCAACAATACATTCAGTGTAACAATATGGGTGTGATACAGCAGGGTTGTACTACGATCTCCTCTCAGTCTCAAGTAAATTATTTTAATCTGGAATTGGTCTTAACTATATAAAAACAAAGATGATGATTCCTTAGATTAGAAATATTTTATTGCTTTTTACATGACATCCCTTTTTTTAAAATGGGAAATCAGCTTTGCTCTAGCTCTAGCTCTTCCTGCGGGTGCTTTTTCACGGTACCTTAGTGCTGCAATGTCAGCATCTTTGTTTTTCATAATACACTTTTGACCATAAACCATGAAGGACTTTTCAGTGGAATCAAGAAACAGGAAACTTGATCTGGAATCTTCATCCTATACTATTGAGTCTTAGTGTCATCTTGACCTTGACTGGAAAAAATGGTTGCATTTACTTGGTCACAGTTGCTATGGGATGTGGTTTTGTCTTGGGTTCAACTGAGAAGGTCTTGACTACTAGTTTCTGGTGACAGTTATATGTGTATCCACCTTTGTTTCAATTCCTGATCTCTCTTAGCCAGTTGTTGCTCCAGTCTCTGTACCTCGCTGTTCTGCTGAGTCACCTATAATCCCACAGAGGATCGTAAACCATAAAAAATTATTTTCACCTTCAGTACAACTTTTGCTTTTTCTCACCTGAATCTTATTCACCATTTCTTTTGTACATTTACATTTACCTTATTTGGCCTTTATTGAGACAAGACACAGTTGAGCAGTTGAGAGTTACAGTGGCAGCTTGTTGGTGCAGGGATTTCAAGTCACAACCTTCTGATCAGTAGCAGAATGGCTTAACCACTAAGATATCACTGCCCCTTCATCATTACTTAGCATTACAACAGCTAATCATTTTCACCTGTCCACGAGCAGACTGCAGCTCATGTTGCTGCTCCTCCAGCTCAGTGTCACGGCTCTTCAGCATGTCCCACACCTTCTGAAGTTCAGCCTTCAGCTGCCCCAGCTCTCCATCCATCTCTTCCAGAGACACCTACAGCACCATCACAGTGATAAATATCGTATACCATGCATGTATTACTGTTCTGTGACAAAAAAAAATCACAAGAAAGACATACAGGGTTTCCCATCAGTCTCTGCTCCAGAGTTTGGCTTCTGTTCCTCTCCAGTTTTGGCTGTTGTCTGCAGGCATCAAGCTCCACTCGCTTTAAAGCCCCGGCTTCTGTCTGTAAGTGCACATCTCACTATCATTTTTACACCCTTACCCATAAGTCTGCATATGAGAAAGCACTGGGTAGTTATTATAATATTCAGGGTAGAATAGTTATGACACATCATAACATGCAGTTAGACATACCTTAACTCTGGTCAGCTCTTTCTCATAGTGTGTCTTCTCTTCTAGCAATCTCTGGATCAGATTCCTTATAAGGCAACATGTTTAGTGTTAGTAAACCTTCATGAATTCACACTGACCATATTTATAATGAAAACTGCACAATGGTAAGCTCTCATTAAAATTATTTTCATCCAACAAAAAATGTTACAGGGTGGCACGGTGAACGCAGCTGGCTGTGCTGCTGCCTCATCTGTGTGCATGGTGCCCTGTGATGGAGTAATGTCCCATCCAGTGCGTATTCTTGCCTTGCATTCAATACCACTCTGACCAGGCTGAAGCGGTCATTGAAAATGAATAAATGAATGTGACACGTGGGCGGCTGTGGCTCAGGTGCTAGAGCGGGTTGTCCACTAATCTTAGGGTTGTTGGTTTGATTCCCACATGACTCCACATGCCAAAGTGTTCTTGGGCAAGTCACTGAACCCCAAATTACTCCCGATGGCAAGATAGCACCGAGCAGGGTGCTAGCAGTGGTGTGTGAGTGTGAATGGGTGAATGAGAAACTATTTACCATTTACATGTCAAGCTAAATGCTTTTTTTCAGACATGCTTGCATACTAACCGGCAGCTCATACACATACACATACAGTGCCTTGTATACATATTCATCTGTTAAAGATTTTCACATTTTGTAGTATTACAAACTAATGCTTTTTTACCTGCTCACCAACTTTTGAGTCAGGGTTGTGCCATATTCTCTCCAGTTTTTAAATTGTTTTAATTAACTTGTTTTGATTGTTCTGTGGTCTTCATGTTGTTGTTTGTTTAGGTTTGGACATGCATATGTACACAGTCTCCTTGTAGACCTTGCTAATTTGAAATTATGACAAAAATAGAAAGAGTAGACCTGCTTGATGTTTGTGCCCGATATTTTTTTTTGGATAAAAAAATTTATATTTTCATGAGTGCTTACCAGTGTGTGTATTCTAAGTTGCTTTTCATCACGTGAACAGCATGTGTAATTTTAAAGGCATTTTGAATATTCAAATACTCCATGCACACACTTACTGCCTGTCTTTCATCTCTAACTCAAGTGTTTCCAGCTTGATTGCCATTTCTGCTGCCTCTTCCCTCAGCTGAGGATGCACGTGAAAAAGAACGAAACATAAAAAAAACAAGGAAGTGACATTTGATAGTAAATCTTGCAAATCTGCATATTTTCTATTAAGCAGATTACTGTAATGGGAAACGTTAAAAAAATTGTGGGTCGTGCAATAAAATGTAGCCTGCCATCAAGTAAAAATATAAACAATTCAAAGTGGTGCATTCCATACTGCATCAGTCTCTTGCTGTTGCTTCTTGGTCTCTTCTAGTTGGGCCTGCGTAGACTGCAATTCCATCGCAACATCCAGCCATCGCTCATTCCAATGACCTGCCACTCTTTTCAGCTCCTCCTTCTCTTGCTCCATCTTCTCTTCCATGAGCTTCAGCTCTTGTTCTTTAAGCCCATATTCTGCCTCAACATTCTGTACTTTCTTTTCCAGGCCCTGGCAATGTGCCTCAAGTTCCTTCTTCTCATACTCCAACATTTCCTGTAATTCTCTACATACATGATATAGGTAGAGAATCCTAGTGTCAAAAACTACTAACAAGTCAGCTATAACTTTTTATTTGTAAAATAATTAAAGTCAGACCAAAACTCACCTTAGCTGGCAGCATCTCTCCCTCAGATCTCTTAGTTCTTTCTGATCACCCTGGTCAAACACGTCCATCAGCTCCTCTTTCTCTCCAATCAGCTGCAAACGCTCAGTCTCCAGCGCAGCTATCTGATTGGTTTGGATCAGCTTTTCTGCTTCCAGTTCATATAGATGCTGTAGAGTCTCCTGAAGCCTCTCTGTGACTGAAGCCAAATCTGCTGACAGTTTCTCATTCGCCTGGACAAAACACAGATGCAGGGCTTATAAATATTTCCCAGACCAAAAACATCTAACATACAGTAAAATAAATTTTACTAAACAAAGAAACACGTTTCAAAAATGATTAAGGAGGATAGGGGTTTTCTTAAATGCAGTTGTAATATAATATCTCATATCCTATCTAATGAAATCCTGAAGACACACTCAGGGATTAGACATTTACAGTTACATAAATTTGTGATGTATTCCCACTGCATTAAATTTATTCTTGTAACTATATAACTATATTATATAATAAACTATTATAATACAATAATACACGATGATGTTATACCAATATTATACACTGTCACCGGAATGAGCAGGGTTTTTTCTGTATTGCATTGGTAGGAAATAGATATTTGAATACACCGCTGTTTGTAGTTTTCTGTTTCTGTATTTTGTCTATGTGTAATTTTCTGTTATGCTTCTAACTATGTCTGTGTGCTTGTTATTTTTTCTTACAACTCGTGTCTCCTCATGGCAAACTAAAGTAAGACAGAAAAACCACCATGTTCCAGGCAGGAAGAGAGTAAGAAAACTGATTTGTGGATAATAAGTTGTAGTATAATCATAAGCTTAGAGCCGCTTTATTGACCCATTAACAACTTTTGATTTAACAATTAACTACTGACTATTTGTGCTTTCAACTAATCTAGGAACCTTAACGTTCCCTCATTCTTTCCTCCATGGCCTTTGAAAGAAAATCAAAAAATAAATAAATAAATAAATAAATAAATAAATCAAAAAAAAAATAAATATATATATATATATATATATATATATATACATATATACATACATATATATATACATATATATATATATACATATATATATATATACATATATACATATATACATATATATATATATATATATATATATATATATATATATATATATATATATATATATATATATATATATATATATATATATATATATATATATATATATATGTGTGTGTGTGTGTGTGTGTGTTTGGAATTTCTAAACAAACCTCACAATTTACTAGCCCAAATTTCATTGAACTGCTCTACAATGTGGCACAGCCTGACACTCTAGCAGCACCAGCAGTGAGAGAATATGGTGTCTGAAATCCTGACCTCTTTGACGGATTGGAGTTCCTCTTTCATTAATAAGGCACTCTGCTGTTGTTGGCTGGCCTGGCTCTTAGTCTGAGTCAGCTCGGAGTGTAGATCACACACCTGCTGAGTAAAACCCTCTCTGCCCAGCTGGGATCTTTGCAGCTCTAGTTCCAAACTTTGCACTCTTTGGTACAGTTCAGCTTTCTCCTATATAGATAAAATAACAGGAAGGGAACATCTTTATTTTTCCTGTAGTATTCTATCTATTGAAGATGATTTCCTGGATTGTAGTGAGTTGCACTGAATCATACAGTATATTCAATCAGTAACATAATGTGCCTGAAAACTCTGGAAGCACCTGCACCAGGCGATCTTTCTCAGCTAAAGCATTGGATAGCTTTGACTTCAGGTCCTCTATTTTATCTTCCAATCGCAGTGTTTTGGTTGTAAGCAGTTCATTTTCCTGTGGAGGATTTTGGAGCACAGAGAGAAACGTGTGAAACTGTGCATAATTCGTGGGAACGTGATAGCCCAATTTTATCCCTTATCACTTAAATCTCTCACCAGTTCCAGTTGGCCAAGGCGACTGCGGGTCTCGCTGAGTTGGTCCTGCAACTCACTCTGGGTAGCCAAGGACATGCTAAACCTCTGCTTCAGCTCTTCCATCTGGCTCAATACCATCTGCTGATCCTAAAATGCAACCCAAAGACAAAGGACAAAACAGCTGTCTGTTTAGTTGTATTTTAAGTTTATACTTATGTGTAAATGTGACTGACCTCTTTATAGTTTCGGAGTTGTTTTAATGCATGGTCCTTTTCAGCCCCTATGCTCTCGGCTCTCTCCTCTGACTCCCTGAGGGCGTCTTCGAGTTTCTTCATTTCCCTCTCAGCCTTTTTCTGTCCCCATTAACACCAACGTTTCAACATTTCACACCATTCAAATTAGAGTGCACATATAAATGTGTCTATATGTGTTTATGTCAAATCAGCAGTTATAAATTATTAATTATTAATCAAATATCAATGGATCTCAATACACTTTCAGATATACGTAACCGTAGGCTGATCTGTTATTCTATTCTTGCTCATTTCAGTGGCGCATGCAGTGTCTACCTCTCTTACAAATTCATCTTTTGTTATAGGCATGGTCTTGCCAAGGTGTTGTTTTGAATGTGATGCTGAGATTTGAGCAGTGCTCCCGCTCCCAAGGCTAGATTTCATCTTCAAAATGTCCATCTCTAGCTGCAGCACCCTACACACACACACACACACACACACACACACACACACACACACAGATGAATAAGACTCAGATGTGGCTACTGCAGCAGATAACTTGTTTAATGCCTATGAAGAGTCATAGTTGTATTATGATCCACATATTCACTTGTCTTGCAGGTCTGTGCTGCGACAGCTCTCCTCAAAGCAACTTAGCTCAGCTGCTTCTTTCTGCTCCTCAACAACACTCAGTGCCTTTGCCAGCTGCTGTGGGAGAAGCCACACACAAATAAGTGGCCATAGAGTTGAAAGAAACACTCGTCCTGCCTATAGGAAATGAATACTTACTTTACACTTCTATCTACGCTTTGACAAACTCTACCCACATAAACATGACCAAGTTTATGGTAAAAGATGCCTTTTCAGTGTAACAGTAGGATTTACCATTAAAATCATATACTTTAGATCCAATTACATAAAAAGGAATAAAATTTATAAACTTGAATGGACTTAATGTAATTACAACAACATTTGTTAAATCTCTGTAAAATGTTTTCTTTCCATTCTTAAATAAAAATACTAATGTATAGGAAACATCAAAATGTCTACTATAAATCATATAGATGTAATTCATAGTACTTTTTCTGTTTTGAATGTGTTGAATCTTTTTAATGTAAACCTTATTTTAGTCTGAGAAAAGCCAGACCTTATGCTTAAGCTCCAGAAGCTGGGTAGTGCTCTGGCTGTGCTGAAGCTGGCTCTCCTTGGCTTTCAGCAGGTCTGTTTGTGTGTCCAGACGGCTGTGAACCTCCTGGAGCCTCTGGATGAGCTCAGTCCTCCTCATGCTGCTCTCTTCTATGGCATTTCGTTTCTCAAACTCAGAATGGGATCTGGGGGCCCCGTCTGGAGCACGACGTGAGGCAGATTGCCATCTTTGCCTGGCAGCTGTTTCACTGTGTTTCATCCCACACTGACCGCCAATGGAGCTAATACACACAAGATGATTTGTAACATAACATGGGTATGTTAATTAGTCTTATAGCAAAAGATAAGAAAAATACAATTTTGGTGATTGATTGGCCTGAAATCACAGAATAATTTGCTGACCTGGTGCTGATTTTGGAGCTGTGATCTGATCGAGACACACCTAAACAACTCAAAGCTGAGGACTGAAACAAGAGGACTTATTGAGACTACAGAGACAAAAAATAAGTGAGTGTTAGTAGAATGCAGAAATATTTTAGTGATTTATTTCATACTTTAGAACATCAACACTTCTATATGATAAAATGTTATGTTATGTTAATGTTACAAAGTTAATATTACAAATATGTTATTTTATATGCTACTGCATATATGTGATTGGGTTTTCACTAAATTTTGCTTAACTATCATAAAAATGATAAGACATAATACAATGACTTTGAATACAATTATTTATACATGGTTCTGTAATTTACTTACTAATTTGTTGACTACTTTATACATAACAAACTATCCGATAGTTGATCTAGAAGTCTGGGTGTCCATTAAGCACTTACCCGAGATTTAAAGAGAGACTTTTCCCACAAGTTAAACTCAGACAGCAAAATAGGGTTTGAAGATCTGAAAGGGTTCCTGATTTCCTGAGAATCCAAATCAGAGTCCCATTCCCAGTCATTTCTGTCTGCTGTGAACCTGTCATCACCGATCCAGCTGGCCATATTCAAAAATGACCTGTATGAAGGCAAGAACTACTGTGCTTGGTTGAAGGTTTATAGCCTGCTCTTTGAAGAGAGCTCCCACTTATTGTCACTGCCTGTGGAAATTGTGTTGCTTGTTTTTTTTCCAGAACATCTCTGCCCTACCCTCAGCCAGTAATATTTCACACAGCCTGGAGAATTCTTACACCTGCCACGCACAGTAACAACACAAATGTAACACAAAACTGTTTGTTTGTAGTTATGCTGCAAGTGGGTAGCTATAAAGTATTATAAGGTACAATTTTTAATAATAATAATGATAATAATAACAATAATAATGCCATTTTCATGTTCTAAAAAATATGAACAATCCTGTGCAGGTTAATGTTTACCTTAGTAATCTTGCATGCAGTTGCTTTTCTGGTTTTCTCTTTTCTTCCTCTCTATCAGTGGTTATGACTCTGCGCACTGTTTATTCTTAAAGCAGCCTGTTGAAGCTGTGGTTTTGATAGCAGGTCTCCATGGTGATGGTCACAGTCACATACAGATCATAGTGTGTGTGTGTGTGTGTGTGTGTGTGTTCAGCCTCCCTCCTCTATGAATGATCAGCTCACCAGATTGGCAGGCCACGTAAATGCCAGCTCTGTGTCTCCAATCACTAAACGCTCTCATGTGGGTTTTAAATTTAGTTAGACAATTTACATTCTAATGTAGTTAAGTTCCAATACCAGTTTCATATGACATTTTGTTTTTGTTTCTCACTTAGTATAGGAAAGTGAGAACCAGAATAAAACAATCTGTTTGATAGTCTAAGTGTGATTACACTCACATCCAAAAGGCAAGTAAAGGAAAGGTTATGCTGTAACAATTTCCACAGTGTACATTTAGATAGCATACCTTCTAACAAAGTTCTATATTTGCAGTATGTTAATACTTCATGGTTCTCAAAAAATTAATGATGGGAGAGTTTGAGTAAAGTAGCTGCTGCACAGATTATATCGTCCATATTTCTTTTCTTTCTTTCTATTTTTTAATACAAGTGCACTATTTATAATGGAAAAGGTACAACAACATTATAAAACTAACTTATCCAACACTGACTGGTAACTAATATATGTGATCATGGCAGGCGCAGAGCCAATTCAATTAAATTCAATTCAATTCAATTCAATTTGGGTTCCAATTAAAAATGGATTCCTGCCTCCATTTGATTGTGCAGAATTTGCATGTTCTCCCCATGATTCAGGGGTTTCCTCCAGGTACTCCGGTTTGCTGTAGGCTGATTGGCATCGCTAAATTGTCTGTAGTACGTGAAAGGGTGTGTGAAAGTGTGTGTGACTGTGCTCTGTAATGGTTTGGCACCCTGTCCAGGCTGTCCACCGCCTTGTGCCCCGAGTCTCCTGGGATAAGGTCCAGAATCCCCTGCAACCCTGTGTACGATAAGCACTACAGAAAACCGATGTATGGTATACTTTGCTTCCTCTGGAACTCAATTAATGGATCTTGTATAGTAGCACTACTTGTATTGTTCTCTGCTTGATATATCACTTTGCTTATTTGTAAGTCGCTTTGGATAAAAGCGTCTGCCAAGTGAATAAATGTAAATGTAAATGTATGGATGTTAAAAACTATTATGAGTCTGTTATTACTTTATGGAGCATAGTGATCTAAACTTACTTGCATTTACTGCCTTGAAAATTTCATTTTACTATTAATATTTAATAGATCAGAAATGTTTTGTCTAACCCTTACTTATTAATATGTAATATTATTTCCAATTTTCTATTCTCTGAATTAGGTCGTCTCCAGTCTGTTTGTTATGTAATTACAACATATCAAAATGTCACATATCAAAATTTCCAAAAACAGAATTTTATGTTAGTTAAAAAAATTTAAAAATTCTTTAAACATAAATTTAACAATCCAACTCATCAATCATCAGTCCAACTTCAAACTATGCAAATCCACTAAGTCAGTAGGTGGCGGTAAAGCACAATAAATTGGTGAGCCAACTGCCGTATAGAAGAAGAAGGAGGTCATATTTGCGCATGCGTGTACAACATGCGTGTTTCGGTTTTAAAGGACGCTGATAGTTGCGCTTATTTGTAGCTTGTAGTACACGAGATGATGTTTAGGCGTTAGATCCCTTTATGTTGAAGACTCACTGAGCTGTTTATCGATATGAACCGAGGCCTGTTTATTTGTTTACGTGGCAAAGACGCGCTGAGAAAACTGCTTCAGTTTGTTCGACACAGAAGCATTCGGCAGTATATGAAATGTAAATCAGAAAATGAAATAAGGCGGTTTATTGAAGAAAACACTGAGATAGTCAAAGGTCAAAGTTTAACACCTGAGATCTCTTTAAGACTCTTTACAGTGAAATGTCGCTTCTGGACGGAAAGACCAGAGTTCTGGCCATTTCCTGATCCATTCTGGGCTATATACTGGCCTGGGGGGCAGGCACTGACCAGGTAACTGTACCGGGCTGTTTAAACACAATATTAATATTAAAATCATATATCAACACTCTGTTTCTTCCCAAACGTTAAGTTACAGCTTATGTTGCAGTGCTCTGATAGATGGCGTTGTGATAAGTATTCAGAACCTTGATTTTAACATTTTATTTACAGTGTTTTATTGATTAAAAAATAATGTATTATTATTATTATTATTATTTTTAGGTATCTTCTAAATAATCCAGAGCTGTCAGTAGGTAGAAGAGTGCTGGATCTTGGATGTGGCTGTGGTGCATCTGCTATTGCTGCTAAACTCAGTGGGGCTGCTCATGTGGTGGCCAATGACATTGATCCAAGTAAGACATTTATGTTGGCAATAAGAAAAAAACAAAAACAAGAAAGACATCTTTGAATATATAATTCTATCTAAATGTTAGGTTCCAGATCACAAGTATTTTGTATAGCTGACACCTCGTTGTTGTTGTTTTTACAGTTGCTGCTATTGCCACAAAAATGAACTGTGAGCTGAATGGTTTAGAGCCCTTGCCTTGTGTGACTGAGAACCTGATCAGTTCAGAACCTGAGAACTGGGACCTCATCCTGCTGGGAGACATGTTCTATGATGAGACTCTTACAGACCGCTTACATAAGTGGCTCTACAAATGTTTTAAGCTTTACAGAACACAGATCTTTATTGGAGACCCAGGACGTGCTCAGTTTGAGAGTTGTGACATCAAGACACTCTTGTATGAACAGGCTCGGTTTGAGTTACCGGACTCGGTTCGAGAAGAAAATTACGGACTGACAAGTAGCACCGTGTGGTGCTACAGACCTGAATACTAAGATACTTTTTCTCCACAAAAAAGTGTCTAAAAAAATAACTGACACTTCAAACTCGTTTTAATAAGATGTACATTGTTTATAGGACTTGGCAGGTTACTGTGAGAAAGTACTGTTAGGATTTTCACCCATATCTAATACGAAAGAAAACTGATTCACTTCATTATTATTATTTCCCCCCTGTAAGACCACTTGAGTTATTTTGAATGTTTCAAAAAGTTCAAACAGGCCAAAACCGTCCACCTCAGAGTTCATTCAAGAAACTGGTCGAGTAAGAACCATCCATCCATTTTCTGTACTGCTTATCCTACACAGGGTCATGGGGCCTATCTCAGGGGACTCGGGGGACATTACAGGGCACAATCGCACACCCACACAGTATGGACAGTTTAGAAATTTGCAAAGCATGGTGAGAACACACAGGGCGGAGGCAGGAATCAAACCCCTAACCCCTAAAGGTGTGAGAAACGTGCTAAACACTAAGCCATCGTGTCCGGACAAGTAAGAACTATTCACTCAAACAGATTACTTTAATCCTTTAGTTTGGAGAAGATGCAAGAACCTCTACTCTCCTGATCTCTTCCCTCGGTTTCTCTCTCTCTCCCCCCTCTTTCACATGGCTTTTTATTTTTTCTTCCAGAACAAATCATTTAGTAAATTTTAAACTAAACCCATCATTGATCAGTTGTTGCAAGCTTTTGTGCTATAGTAGATTTCAAAATCTTTTTTTCACTTGTGTGTTTGTGTATATTGACTGTTGGATTACAACCATATTTTGAGTACTAAGGTTTAACTAAAAACAATTCACTTTCACCCATCTTTTCATCTTCATCAATAATTTTATTAAGAAATGGACATTAAGAAGAATTAAGGTTCATACATCCAAAAAGTATATATATTATTATATCAAATTATTGTAAAATAAAATATAAAATAAACCATAGTGCATTACTAATATTTAGTCACATTAATCACAGTCACATCACTGAAATTCCATAAGCTATACACTCATTCACCTGTTTCACTTGTGCTATGGACAGTTTCAACAGCTCAGAACATAAAACTGTAATATTGTAGACTTTATATTTAATATTGCGAGTTTAGCAGTGACACCTGTGTCTTGTTAAAACAAAACCGATTTCAGCAAGTGTTTACTACGCGTTTGCACTGTAGATTTTTTATATGCATTAAGAGGTGTGTAGACATACTGCATCAGCTCAAAGCGTACATTAGAGTAGACTCAGTACACACTCCAGGAGACCTGTTGAATCTTTTTAGGCCCGATAAGGTTATGAAGTGCCTCCCTGGATTTATCTAAAATACAAATTAAAGATAATTTTAAAACAATCCTATTGTGACCAGGAATCAGAAGGCTACTTCATGTATATTATTTCATTTATACATGTATCAAACATGATATCACTGTTTTGTTCATATAGAAATAATACTATAATATACCTGTAATGAGGGGACAGCCATGAAAAAGGAATATGCGGATGTTGACACAGTTTGAAAGAACAGCAGTCACAGCCTGGTCTGTTAAGTTACGGCATCGTACCATCTGTAGCTCCTTTTTAAGAATAAGTACAAGATGAAGCAAATTCGAGTAGAATGAAAGAATCAGTCTATTAGACATGTTTTTAGGGGTTAGGCGGGTCACTATAACTTCTTATTTTGTATGATACAGTGGCAAGAAAAAGTATGTGAACCTTTTGGAATTTCATGGTTTTCTTCTTAAATTTGTCATAAAATGTGATCTGATCTTCATCTATTGACAAATATAATGTGCCTAAAATATCACACACAAAAAAAATTCTGATCCCTCAGGTCTTTGAACACAATCATTCAACATTCAAAATGGCAGTGGAAAAAGTAAGTGAACCCTTAGAATTAATAACTGGTTGACCCCCCTTGGCAGCAATAACCTCAACCAGGTGCTTCCTGTAGCTGTGGATCAGACCTGCACATCATTCAGGAGGAATTTTAGCCCATTCTTCCTGGCAGAACTGCTTTAGCTCGGTCATATTCTTTGGACGTCTCATGTGTATGGCTCTCTACATGTCATTCCATAACATCTCTATTGGGGTGAGGTCTGGGATCTGACTTGGCCACTCCAAAAGGCGGATTTTGGCATTCTGTTGTGAACTTGCTCTGGTGTTTTGGATCATTGTCCTGTTGCATCACCCAACTTCTACACAGTTTCAGCTGACGTACAGACATTCTCACATTATCCTGAAGAATTGTCTGATATAATTGGGAATTCATCTTCCCCTCCATGATTGCAAGCTGGCCAGGCCCTGATGCAGCAAAGCAGGCCCAAATCATGTTGTTTCCTCCACCATACTTTACGGTTGGGATGGTGTTTTCATGACGATATTTTGTGCTCTTTCTATGCCAGATGTAGTGCTGTGGGGTTTTTCCAAATAGTTCAATCTTAGTTTCATCAGTCCACAAAACATTTTGCCAATACTGCTTTGGATTGTCAGTGTGCTCTTTTGCAAACTTCAGCATTGTTATTTTTAGTAAGCAGTGGCTTCCTTCGTGGTGTTCTTCTGTAGATACCCTGCTTGTTCAATGTTTTATGTATTGTAGACTCATGAACAGAGATTGTTCCAGTTCCAATGATGCCTTCAAATCTTTGGCTGTCGTTCGGGGTTGTTTCTTTACCTCATTGATGAGTCTTCGATGTGATCTTGGTGTTATTTTGATTGGGTGTCCACTTCTTGGTAGAGTAGCAACAGTCCCAAACTGTCTCCATTTGTAGAATGTTTCCCTAACTGTAGACTGGTGAAAGTCTTTGTAACCCTTGCCAGCTTTATGTAAATTAACAATTCTTGATCTTAGATCCTCTGAAAGCTCTTGTTGGCGAGGTATGGCTCACATAAGCGTGCGTTTCTTGTCCAGTGCAAACTCCAAAAGTTTGAGGGGTTTTTATTAGTCAAAGTAGCTGTAATCCACACCTCCAAACTCATTTTCTTAATGAGACTCCAGGTATGCTAAAACCTAACTCCAATTAGCTTTTTTCATTAACTCAAGAGTTCACATACTTTTTCCACAAGCACTATGAAGTTTTTTTTGGTTGTTCTCAATAAAGACATGAAAGATCAGAATTTTTTTTGTGTTATTATTTTAGACACATTATATTTGTTAATACCCTTCACTTACATGAAGATCAGATCACATTTTATGACAAATTTATGTAGAAAACCATGAAATTCCAAAAGGTTAACATACTTTCTCTTGCCACTGTATATTGTCCCAAAGGGCTTTGCAGTTTCTTTAGAATTTCCCATGGCATAAAACTTAAAGAAACAGCTTTATTTAAAATTGCTGACTGTACGAGTACTATCGGAGCTGCTTTAAACATATTATGATCAATGAAATTTGAGAATTCCACAGTGTAGTGATATAATAAATACCAGGGAATACAAACATTACCTTCAAGCTCTGGCAGCACACTCCACTTGCAAGACCAGTAACACCTTTGTCAGTGACCTGTCAGGAGCAATTAAATTACAGTTACACTAATATGTCTAGCAAAATCTAGTTGGAAAAAAGCTCTAAAAGAATCATTGACTTTTAGAATAGCACTGAAAGTTTAACCAAGTCCTGTATCAGTGCATATCACTGAATACTCAGCATTACAACAGAAGATACAAAGTGATTCTAACAATGTTTTGTGGGCATTAAAAAAACAATTCTCACTGCCACAGTTATTTACTTTGTGTTCATAGGTACTGTCAATAAATAATGTTAAATACAGTTAACAGCTTGACTAATGTTTTTAATTGTAGAGTAAAATCAACTGGAAATGGCAGCAACAATCAAAAAAATAAATCCTGTATTATGGACTGGACTGGACATGTCTGTATGTTTACACACATTACCTGTTTTCACATTGTATGTTATTGCACTGATCTGCCAAGTTAAATTCCTCTGTACTTTGTACATTTGGTAAATAAAGTCAATCTGATTTTGATTTTCATTATGAATCAGAATCAAACTAATGTTGTCTAAGGTACTGAGAAGGTGGAAAATAAGGGTTCTGACCACCCACACTCCCTAGACTGTAGACGTATAGGATGTTCCAGCAAGAAAAGATAGAATGTAGTTACTTTTCTATACCCTAGACCGCTGAATTAATTAGTATGCATTGCTCTTCTCTTAATCAATATTCATGCCTATGACCACACCAGCAATATAAAAAAGACACATACCATACAGCACAAACGTTAGCAACAACATGCTAAAAAACATAGATACAAAAGAAATTAATGCCACAATTAAAACAAGTGTTCTCCTTTCACTTAGAGACTTAAAAAAATTAAAAAATCATTGAATCTTGTTTATTATTATTATTAATCTATCCAATAACAGTAGGTAAAAATGATCTTTTGTAAATATTCTTTTTTTTGCCCTAGGCATCGCATAGCATCTTCCGGAAGGCAGTAGAACAAACTGGTCTAACATGGGATGAGTAGTGTCTTTTATCTGCTTTTTCAACACATCTTAAGTACAACTCATCTAGTTTGCTCTGTAGCCTGCCAATGATTTTGTTGGCTGTATTAAAAACTCTTGCCAGAGTGTTTTTCGGTTTACAGCTGAGGAGCCTGTGCCAATGTGTTAAGTTATAGGTCAGCACACTGTCAACCAGTGATTTGTAAACAATCTCCAGTATGCTCTGATTCACAATAAAACGGATCATTTTCTGTATTAGGAACATATGTTGCATGCATTACTTACCTCTGTCCCACCAAAATCGATGCTGTACAGGTACCTGCAGTTAGCCCCTAGTTCGATCAGGGCCACATCACTGATTGCAGTGCATTCACTGAGGGAGATAACTTCAAGCCACTTACAGCTCCGCGCCAGCGCTCGTACACCTGAGTCAGTTACAGCCGCACACCCACTCAGGTCAACTACCTGAAGACCGACACATTGTGAGGCCAAGGCGTTCAGACCTAAAGCACATTATTATTATGATTATTATTATCATAATCAGGATAATCATAAACATTATCATAATCATTATAATTATTATAAGTATTAGTAGTAGTACAGGGTGTCCCAAAAGTCTCCATACATAGGGGACTATGTTCAGTGTGCCAAAACCATGTTGGTTGTGCCTTTATCAGAGAATGTTCATGGATGTCCACTTCTCAGTTGGTCCACAACACCTTTAGTCTTTTCGAATGTGTTAATAAGCTTGGCATCGTATGTGATGCGCTTGCCATGGAACCTGCTAAAGTCCATCGCAACCTTGAGATACCCTCCAAGTTCAAATTCAAGTGGGATTTTTATCATCATTCCTCTATATACCGTATATACACTGGAACGAAATGAAGTTTGTTCTGGACGACACAGAACAAACTGTTCTGTTCTGTGCAACACAGAACAGTACGTAAAACCAGATAAAGTGCAATACACAACAGTGTGAGACGAGTGCTAAACAATAAATAAACAGAACAAAAACACAGGACAGTAAATACGCAGGACAATAGATACACAGAACATTGACTGTAAACTGTAAGTTATTGTGCAACATAGCAGCACAAGTATAGCATCAATACAGGCAGCAAAAATGCGTTCCTTAATATAAAGTGACTGATGCAGCGATGTAAAGTGCAGTGTGCAGTGGTACCGAGTCTTACTGGGTTAGTACATGTACAGTGGTACCGAGTCTTACTGGGTTAGTGCCTGTGCAGTGGTACCGAGTCTTACTGGGTTAGTACATGTACAGTGGTACCGAGACTTACTGGGTTAGTACATGTACAGTGGTACCGAGTCTTACTGGGTTAGTGCCTGTGCAGTGGTACCGAGTCTTACTGGGTTAGTACATGTACAGTGGTACCGAGACTTACTGGGTTAGTACATGTACAGTGGTACCGAGTCTTACTGGGTTAGTGCCTGTGCAGTGGTACCGAGTCTTACTGGGTTAGTGCCTGTGCAGTGGTACCGAGTTTTACTGGGTTAGTGCCTGTGCAGTGGTACCGAGTCTTACTGGGTTAGTGCCTGTGCAGTGGTACCGAGTCTTACTGGGTTAGTACATGTACAGTGGTACAGAGTCTTACTGGGTTAGTACATGTACAGTGGTACAGAGTCTTACTGGGTTAGTGCCTGTGCAGTGGTACCGAGTCTTACTGGATTAGTGCCTGTGCAGTGGTACCGAGTCTTACTGGGTTAGTGCCTGTGCAGTGGTACCGAGTCTTACTGGGTTAGATGTTTGGCTAGCCCAAGTGAGCGTTGGGACGCAGCAGGGTAAATGGTAAATGTGCACTTATATAGCGCTTTTATCCAAAAGTGCTATATAAGTTCACTGTGTCTCACACACACTCACACACCAATGGTAGCAGAGCTGCCATGCAAGGCGCTAGCTTGCCATCGGGAGCAACTTGGGGTTCAGTGTCTTGCCCCAGGACACTTCGGCATGTGGAGTCACCCAGGCTGGGAATCGAACTGCCAACCCTACGGTCAGTGGACAACCCGCTCTACCACCTGCGCCACACCCGCAGGGTGATGAGTAATCTGACTACCTTAGGGAAGAAACTGTTGCGGAGTCTGCTGGTGGTGGCACAGATGTTCCTGTACCTTCTGCCAGATGGCAGGAGGGTGAACAGTCCATGAGAGGGGTGAGAGGAGTCGTCTGCAATACTGGTGGCTTTGTGGATGCAGCCGTTGTTGAATGAGGTGTCGATGGTCAGTAGAAAGACTCTGATGATCTTTTCAGCTGTCCTAACAATTTGCTGTAGGGTCTTGCAATCGGATGCAGTTCCTGAATCACACAGTGAGACAGCTGGTCATGATGGTCCCTTTCCTCCCGCTGTAGAAGGAGGAGGAAGTTTGGCTCTCTTCAGCCCCTGCAAGAAATGGAGGCGCTGCTGTGCCTTATTGACTAGGCAGGTGGTGTTGAGAGTCCAGGAGAGGTCCTCAGTTATGTGCATACTGAGAAATTTGGAGCTTTTGACTCACTCCATTGATGTGCAGTGCTGAGTGGTCCACTTGGGTTCTACTGAAGTCAACAATCATTTGTTTAGTCTTATCAACATTAATGGATAGATTGTTGTCTCTTTGTCAGCTTTGGTAAGCTGGTTCAGCTCCTCTCTGTATGCTGATTCATAGTTGCTGATGAGGCCCACAATTGTATTGTTATCAGCAAACTTGATGATGTGATTAGAAATGAACTTTGCAGCACAGTCATGAGGCAGGAGGGTAAACAGCACTGGTCTGAGCACACAGCACTGGGAGGGTGTTCAGTGTGCTGGTGCTAGAGGTGGAGTTGCCAATCCGGACAGATTGGGGTCTCCAGGTCAGAAAGTGCAGGATCCAGTTGCAGAGGGAGGTGTTTAAATCCAGCAGGCTCAGCTTTGTTGTCAGTTGTTATGGGAGGATTGTGTTGAATGCTGAACTGAAGTCTATGAACAGCATCCTTACATAATTGTCCTTTTTGTCTAGATGGGTCAGAGACAGATGGATAGTAGCAGATATGGCGTCCTCTGTTGAGCGGTTGGGAAAGTATGCATACTGAAATGGAGCCAGTGTGATGGGAAGACTGCTCTTTACGTGTTTCATGACTAGCGAAGTGACTCGAAGCACTTCATGATGATAGGTGTGAGTGCAACAGGCATTGAGGCAGGACACAGATGATTTCTTTGGCACAGGGATGATGGTGGTTGTCTTGAAGCACACGGGGAAACCACTTTTCTCAGTGATATGTTGAAGATGTCTGTGAGGACATCTGTAAGCTTATCAGCACATTCCCTGATCACCCCGCCAGGTATGTTGTCAGGACCAGCATCTTTCCATGGGTTAACTCAGGGTTTTCCTGACATCTATTGCAGACAGATTAAGTACTTGGTCAGTGGGAGTTGGGATTCTCTTCCTCGCTGGCATGTTAATCTGTGCTTCGATCCATGCAAAGAATTAATTTAGAGCTTCTGGGAGCAAGACGTCATCACAGATAGGTGGTATAGGTTTGTAGTCTGTGATGGCCTGAATGCCTTGTCACATATGACTTGTGTACTTTGTGTTAATGAAGTGAATGTGGTTTCTTTCTGCATAGTTGCACATTGCCTCTCTGATGGCCTGGGACAGATTGGTCCTTGCTGTGTGGAGGTTTGCCTTGTCATCAGACCTGAAGGCAGTATCTTGGGTTTGAACAACAGTCTGGTTTGCATGTGTGGTGATGGTCTTGAAGCAAGTTACATCATCTATGCCCTTGCTGATGTAGACAGTCACTGATGCGGTGTATTCCACCAAGTCTGTGTTGTTGTGGTATGTAGCAGCCTCTCTGAACATATTCTAGACTGTGTGCTCAAAACAGTCCAAAAATGCTTAGATAACTCCTTTAGAGCAGGCTCTCACCTGTTTCAGAACTGGTTTGGCATGTTTCAGGAGTGGTCTGTACTCTGGGATTAGCATAACAGAGATATGGTCCGAGCCAACGAGATGGGGGCGAGGTGCAGCCTTGTAAGCATTGTGAATGTTAGTGTAAACAAGATCTAAAGCGTTTGTACCACGGGTTGCAAAATCAACATGCTGGTGGAATCTCCGGGAAAGATAAAAAATCATTTGGGTGTGCCGTCTGCAAGTTACTTATATCCCTGTAGAGTTCACTAAGTCATAAACTCCACCAGCTGCGATCCAGACCCATTCACGATCCAGCCATAAAAATGATTTCAATTAGATATGAACCACATGAAAATTAATCATATGTAAATGAATCACATGTAAATGAATCATATGAAAATGAATAAATAAACAAAGGCAAAAAAAAAAAAAAAAAGAAAATGATTTCAATTAGCTCTTATTTTGTCAAAAGCATTCTTAAAGGCAATCTAGAAACCATATATAATATAAACCAAGTATGAAAAATTTAGCTAAACAGTGTTAATTTCCCCTATTTATGGAGACTTTTGGGACACCCTGTATTATTGTTTGTCTAAATAAACAAAAAAACAAAAAAATAAATAAATAAAGAAGAAGCCTCTACATAACTTTGCGCCAAAGCATACCTTCTGATGTGATTTGCACACATCCTATTAGTATTATAGTCTTTAGTTGCTGACAGTGGATTTGTTTGAGTGCCGAGTCTGAAACCTTGCAGTTCTGCAGGCCGAGGGTGCGAATTCCTGCATGCAGGAGCTGCAAACACATGTCATTATTAAGCTGGAAATAGTGAAAGAACATGTTTGAAGGTTTTCATTGATTCTGAATTTCTACCAGCAGTACATCTAAGAAGACAGACTTGTATAAACCTGAAGATGTTTCACCCCTTATCCAAAAGGGAACAGCAACAGAACTGGTGATATACCATTGATAAGTAGCTGTGACAGGTTCTCAAATCTGTACATATACAAAACTCACCTAGACCTGCTGTTATTACTATTAGACAATTGTGAAAGATGTTAGAGATCCTGTGCATATAGGTGTGAAATATTTTTCTTATTTTCCATGATTATAATTCAATCATTTAAGATCAGTTCATTGTGATTTTTGCTTACTCGCGGTCAGTCTTGGGAACAAGTGGATCAAAACCATGCCAGCATAAGAGTCAGTATGTTTACATGGACAACAATATTGTCATATCACAGCCAAACCGTTTCCCAGGAGGTACCGCGAACTACAAACATAGGCCGCTGAGGACTACACTTCCCCCACACACACACACATGCTTGCCTTCTCCAGAGTTCTAACCACACACACCTGCACCCAATCACACACACACACTCACAGCATAAAGGAGACTTTGGGAACATTCAGATGGCGTGAAGTAAACCTTCAGTTGACTCGCTCTCTGCCGTTCTCCAAGTTTTTTTTCATCGTGTTTTGCCAAAGTGACTGTGATCATTGTTTCTGCGCTCAACTCCAATTATCTGTCTTGCCTAGTTTTGTTTGTTTGCTTGATTGCCTGACCCTGGCCTGTTTAACAACCACAAACTTTGCCATTCTCCTTTGGATTATTGACATTGATCTGCATACCTGCCCTTGCTTCCGTCTCCGCCTGCAAAGTGTGACAAATATTCTAATATTAATCCGAATAAGACAATACTCTGATTAAGAAACTACCATGTAAACAGCGATTTTTGATTACCTTAATCCTATTAAAGTCATACTCGAAGTAAACACAAATCGAATTAAGACATGTGATGTATTCCTATTTTAGTCGCATTATCGTAGAGCATTACAGACATGTACACACCTTAATCACACTATTAACGTCGTGTGGGAGTTTTCACCACATTTTTTGACAGGACACGTTCACACACAGCAGTGCTCAACCGTTTACGGCAAACAAGAGAGCACGGAAACCGCGTACTTACCTGTTATATAGCAGGTGAAATACATGTATTTTGGCTAATATATAGTAGGTAAGTACGCAGTTTCGGACTGGGCCCACGGCTTCAAGCAGTCATCAATTTGCACGTATAGCATGACAAATAATTAACTGCACTTGAAGCATTCATAAAATTAAAAATTAAACACCCAAAACTGTATACGGTACCATAACGAAGATGAACTGTATGTTGATACGTGAAATTATGGAGGGAATGTCGGATGGTGTAACGTGGGGTAATAACGTGTGCCATTAATCGATCTATGTTCTATAACATGTAAAACAGGAACATGAAAGGAATATTCGAAAAGCAACTCATATAAACACCTTAATCACAATATTGCCTTATGCAGAATAAGGTCAATAATTAGATTATTGCTGTCCATGTAAACGTAGTGTGTCATCAGTTTTTTCTACACTACACCACATATTATACACTACATGTATTATAGTCAGAAACAGAATTGCTAGTTAAATGGGCGACTAGTCAAACAGGTTTAATCTAAAGCGGTATAAAGTAGAAACTACTTCCATACTGCAGTTTTGATATATGTCACATTGTAGCCCTAGTTGCAAAAGGTTTAAGAACCATTGTTAAAGGTAAGTGGGTTTGACGTTTTAATAGTTTTTTTCCCCCTTGAGCTCTATTCTGACCCATGTTCATGAAGTTCATACCCCAGGATCTACAGGGGACCAGAGTACAGCATCTGTAAAAAGACTAACAGGAAGTCCATCACAAACAAAAACAAGCATTCCAGACTGGAAGCCAGCTTTCCAAAAAGGTTTCCTCAGTCACCTAACACACTTGAGCTGAGGCCCCTGCTTAGTCCATCTTTTAAAAATCATGTTCTACATATTGTCCATGTTATTTATACAGGTAAAAAAAATGAAAACAAGAAAAAGACTATTGTTCCTTTAAGTAAGCAGAAACTAAACACAGCTGGAGAAAATCTATCCAAAGGAATTAAGTACTCGAATCAGCAGAAAAACATGTATAATACGGATATCACTGTTTTTTACCTGACTTATGTTGGAATCAGTCAGAGTTCCTTTAGTAGTCATTATTCGTAGCAGTTTGTCCTTGACGTTGAATGGTAAAGTCCTAATGCACTCAATATAGAGGTCTGCATACTGAGCCACACACACTGCGCTCCTGCAGCACAACACGTTGTGTTATATAACAGATGTGTGTGTGTATAAATATATATATGTATGTATATATATATATATATATATATATATATATATATATATATATGATGTGTATGTATATTATATATATATATATATATATATATATATATATATATATATATATATATATATATATATATATATATATATATATATATATATCCCTCTATCCATCTTCAACCGCTTGTTCCTTGTTCAGGGTCGCGGGGAACCTGGATCCTATCCCAGGAAGCATCGGGCACGAGGCAGGGTACACCCTGGACAGAGTCCCAGTCCATCGCAGGGCACAATCACATACACACACAAACATCCATTCATACACTATATATATAGTATACACTACTGTCAGGTAAAGCTGGATGCAGTTACTTACAGATCTAATAAAGAGTCCATGAACAGGCTTGTTGACAGTCACAGTTCAGTTCACACGATTATAACGAAGTCTTGACTACAAGAACTAAATGTCTAAGTATTAGTACGTAATATTTAAAATAAACTGCAGCGCGTGCAGGTCAGTTTATTTATATCATATTGTTTACATCGGCAGGCATCCAAACCCACACAGGACGTCCGGTCATAACAAGAGGCTATATTTCAAAATAAAGGTTTACTGGAAACTTCAAAATAAAAGTAGTCTATACTGGGGTAGGTAAACTGGGAGGGCGCGCATTATAGTATTTTAGTGGATAGGACATTTCTTCGGGTTTGAATCCCGGCTCCACCCTGCGTGCGTGGAGTTTGCATGTTCTCCAAGTGCTTCAGGGGTTTCCTCTCCAGTCCAAAGACATGCGTTGTAGGCAGATTGGCACTTACATAGTGTGTGAATGTCTGTGATTGTGCCATGTGATGGTTGGCCCGTCCAGGGTGTCTCCTGCCTTGTGCCCCGAATTCCCTGAGATAGGTTCCAGGCTCAAACGACACTGTGTAGGATAGGCGTTGTGGAAAATAGATGATCGAATGGTTATTACTGATACAGTAACAGGTGTATGGTGTTGAACAGGGTTCAGACAATTTTAGAACCAAAAAGGTATATGACAATGGAATTTCTGGATGTTAACTTTTTTTTTTTAAATTGATATTGCAAATTGATGAAAATAAATACATGCTGGATTTATACGCCATTGTAAACCCTGCTGACCTGCTACTAGCTGCCAAGGTCATAAATAGCACACAATATAGAGGACGAAGCAATCAGTTAATGTTAGCTAAAATAAAAATAAAAAATCTCTGGCTAAAGGAAAAGGGTCACCTTGTTGGAAAATGGAAGCTTCGCCCCAGTCTAAGGTTCTGAGGGATCTTGACCAGGTTTTCCTTAAGAGGTGGCTGTCCATCTGGGTCTCAACACAAACATCAAGAGTTCTGCCAGCGTGACTTTCGAGTTCTTAATTGGCTAATACCGGTCACCACGGTTTGTTCATTTGGCTGGACGGAAAACTCCATGAAGAGTCAGAGGCTTTTAATGATGCTGGAACTCACTGGGTTCTTCAGGACCTTCAAAGCTGCAGATATTTTTGGTACCCTTCTTCAGACAATCCTTTTCACAAAGCTAGCAACAGTTAGATTGACCGCATAGTTTTTTTTGTTTGTTTGTTTGTTTTTTTACTCTGACACTGCACTGGCACCCCAAAGCCTTATAAGCAACAGCATTTCCCACAGGAAAACTAAGTTGTAGAAACATCTCAAGGATGATCAGTGGAAATGGGATGTACCTAAGCACAATTTCATCAACACTCATTTCATCTATGATTATTTTGTCAAGATTAAATATTGGGATGAAATATTGGATGAACAGTCAAACCCACTGCTGGTGTTAAAACAAATTTAGATTTTATATTTAAACATATTTAAAAAAAGGCATTTCATATACATAGTAAAATAACAAGAAATAAATGTAAACAGTGGTTTAAACAAGCATTAATGGCAACAAATTCTATTTGATATTTTCATGCAGCATTATGGTCCGTAGATATATTAATGTCTCGGATTCGAACAATGTTGCACAAACCCTGGAGCATGGTGTTTTAATGAGGTCACATTTTTCACTCTGTTGCATTACTATTAAAGTAATTATTTTTTCTGTATGAACTGAACGTCTTTAATGAATTAGATAACTACACAAACTATGTACACAATTACAAAAAATATATATTTTTTTATTAAAGCATCATTGATGTCTTCTTTTTTTATAAAGTTTAAAAGAAAACTAGGTATGAATTCTCTGCTTTTTTTCTTCATATTTCTTCTTGAATTCTTGGAATGTGCTGGGCCCAGATGTGCTTGGCAGGTTAGGGGTAGATTTGAGGCACTGTTTCTTCCTAGGGCTGTTACACCAAGTACCTGGCAGGATAAAATAAAATTAACACAACTATGATCTATTGTTTAACAATAACAACAGCAGCAGAAAATGCAAAGGCAACAACCTGACATGTCCCATGACCTTTTAATCTGCTTCACAGTTTTAACTTTTGAACCTAGTAAGAAAAACAAATTTAAGTGGGGAAAAAAGATAGGTAGCCATAAAATCTAAGTCTCTCAGAAGGCACAAAGATTATATATTATATATATATATATATATATATATATATAATTTAAATAAAAAACACAATACTTACCAATATCAGCACTTGCAGACTGATTGGTGTCCATGGAGGAACGAACATCTGACATGTTGAAAGACTCTGGCAGAACTCCAAAATTTAAGGCTAAACCAGCGTTTAATGTATTTTTCCTTGTATTAATTGCATGTGCCGGATCAAAAGAGGACTTAATTCGTTTACTCCCATTATTTGTGTAATTCCATCTCTTGTTGAGATTAAATGATAGCAAAATTTTATTTCGTTTCAGCTTCCTTATTTTATCCATTCTGGTAGAACTGATTTTTTTCCTGGATTTTTTCTTGGATTGAGCTGTATTTGTATTTTTCTGTTTGTCAGAGAATGTATTTTCACATTTTGCTTCAGTCCGATGTGTTTGTGCGTCTTCTTCATGTGACAGCAATGTAGTAATCAGATCAAATGCTGTTGTTTTCATCACAGACTTATCCGCAGCATAATTTTTTGATTCTGGTGCTTTTGCACTTTTCTGCTTCTTTGACCTTCTGTTATTAGACATCTTTGATGGCACATGGGTCTTCTTCCAGGAATTCCAAACTTGTTGTTTAGGAGTCTGGCATTTAGTACTGTAAGGGTATTCATTCTCACCAGAACCTATTCTTACATTAATTGTTTCTGGGGGAAGATGCACTGTATCCGATGACTTGAAGCCAGAAATATTTTTCTTTTGTCTCAGGTTAGAGGTGCCAAATAATACAAGGTTTATTAGTGTATCTCCTGTCTTGAACTCTGGCGTTGTGATCTCTTTGTGGTGATCTCTGCAATGTTTTCTGCCCGTTATGGACTCATGTGAAGTACGTGCTACAAGTAGCGTTTCCATCAACTCTTCTGAAATTGTATTTGCCATTTTAAGTACATCTTCATAGTTTGTGACGACATCCACAATCTCAACGTCATCCATGCTGGGATCATCATCATCATCATCATCATCAATGGGTGAGGTAACAGAATTTTTTCTAGTCATGCTTCTGTATCCAAGTCTATTTTTTGTCTGTCGGTTATCTCTCAGCCCACAAATATCAGTAACAGTGAGCTTACAAGCTTTGTTGAAAGGATGCTTGTGCTTATCTGCATTTACCTCAGTCACACCTTTGCCCAAGGTGTCAGCATGATGACTCAGTTCAGACATTTTCTCACACTCGCAAAGTCCTCCATTGCTATAGCCCAAAACTTGGAACCATTTAGCGAGACAACAGTAGTTCTCCAATTGTGAATTGATTTGAATTCTATTCCTCCTTTCATCTGATTTAATTTCAGTGTCCATGTGGTTTATATCCTGGTCAAATAATTCCACAGTGTCTTGACCCTTACTGTCTGTCGAAATTTGTGCGTCTCCTTTTTGCATGTTGTCTACCTCTCCATCTGGCTCAACAGCAAGCAATCTTCTAGGTTTCTCTGGTGGAAGGATGCTCATTTTGACAGAAATGGAGTCTGCAGAATCATTTTTGTCCAACACAGGAGTCAAGTCTGTGGTGGGGAGTTTGAGCAAATTCCCTGGTTTTATACAGCAGTCACTCACATCTGATGATTGTGTACTAGAAGACACTATCAAGGGTGCCTCTTTTTCACACTTTGTTTTATTTTGGATCTCTGATTGCTCCGTTTTCGTTAGCACATTTTTTGCAGACATACTATCTTGTCCTTCTGTCTCTTTGACAGAACATGTATTTTCAACATCCATGTCCACTGGCTCTTTTCTTATCATTTTGTCCCCTTCAGCACTTGAGTTATTTTGATGCTCAGGTGATAATGGTCTGATCAGTCTCTCTCCTCCACATAGTGCTTTATTAGATGCCTTAATCTTCTCATTTGTACGCTCCTGTATGTTTTCAGTCTCTTTCATTGGCACTCCCTTGTCAGCAATTTTCGGTTTGAGGTGCAAAGTCATTAAGGATGACAGACAATCATGTTCCATGTCTATATTCTTGAGTTTCTCATTGAGATTCAACCAGGATGTTGTGTACACCATCTTGGGAGGTGCAATGCCATGTTCTAAAATGTGAAAGCTTGATGAAACTTCATTCAGTCTCTCTCTTGAAACTCCCTGGAGTATTACAGAATTTTCTCTTCCACAATGAAGTCTGACTTCTTTAATGATGTTGGAGTAAATGTTTGATTTTGCTGCACTACATAATTTCTTATAATCTCCATTCCAATACAACTTTAGAATCTCACTGGAGAGGTCATTAAAAGGCATTTCTTTCTGCTGACATATTTGCATCTGCTCCAAGTCAGCTACCAGGGTGTGCAATCTCTGAAGAGACCACTCATTTACAGGTAAGGTAGACAACTTATCCATTCTAGTTTCTGTGCCCTCAGAATTTCTGTCCATCACCATAGCATCATATTCATTTAGAAATTTAGCACTAGTGTTATCGTCAGTGGGATACAGCTGTAGTGCCTCCTTTCTCTCCATACTCACACTATTAAGAGGGACTGAGAACAATCTTTTACTCTCAACAGGAAGTTTATTATTCTCAGCAGGCCCATCATCCTTTATACAATGAGAAAGTCCAGTGGCTAATATTGATTTTGACAGTATTTCCTTTGTTTGCAATGTATTATCATACAAAGATTTCTCACCACTTTCATTAGTTGTTGATTGTAAAGTATGTGGAGTGTACAGTTGGTCGTCAGTATTTGGTACAGATCTTGTTTCAAGGCCTAGCTCCTTCACTTTGGTCAGGTTCTTTGAAAATGTCACACCTGCCACCACCTGCTGAGTCAATGGTGTGACAACTGCAATAGCTTTCTGAGACACACACTTTTGCTGATTGATATCTTTAGGCATACAAGCATTTCCGTGACAACGTTTAAGTGTTTGAGCTTGTGCTAAATTAACACCAAAATGTCCAACATGTCCATTACTGAACAATCCCAGGCGGATGGAGTCATTAGGTAAATTATTAATAATCTTCACATGCTGCTGCTGATTGTAGCGATTGTTCTCCCAGCTTCCACTGAGATTATTAGTATTCAGAACAATCATATGTGACATAGACTGCTGTGTATTCGTAGTCGTTGAGGCAGAAGATGTATTTTGGTGATCGAAAGATGAAGAAAACTGAATTTGGCCACTGCTAATTTGCAGACTTGGTGTTGGTCGTTTCCAGCCACTTCCAAATGTCGTTGGTCCTTCAGAAGAAAGGATTTCCTTGTACTTTAAAATAGTTTCCAGAGGTATTGTTATGTTATTAGATGTTTGGATTAGATGATTGGATGAACGATCTCCAGAGCCACCAAGCTTTTCCATTGTTTATGAAGTATAAACTGGTTTGCATTCTTTTCTAATTCAATTTGCACACCAAAAGGATGGGTTGATGCAAGCTGAAAGAGAGGACAAGAAATAAAATTCTGTGTAAAAGACAAATTGATATACAAATAATGTATCCATAAACTCCTTCCATAAATAAGTAACATGTAGAAAACTTCACCATATCACCTAATATGTGTACATTTCATATATCCGCAGGTTTATATTAGTGCTGTTATTTAAAAAAAAGACAGTCTATAATTTTAATGGTAGGTTTATTTAAACAGTGAGAGACAGAATAACAACAAAAAAATCCTGAAAAACGCATGTCAAAAATGTTAGAAATTGATTTGCATTTTAATGAGGGAAATATGTATTTGACCCCTCTGCAAAACATGACTTAGTACTTGGTAATGACTTAGTAATTACTTTTAATTTTCAATGCCCTGGCTGAGGGAAGGAGGTTCTCACCCAAGATTTGACGGTACATGGCCCCGTCCATAGTCCCTTTGATGCGGTGAAGTTGTCCTGTCCCCTTAGCAGAAAAACACCCCCAAAGCATAATGTTTCCACCTCCATGTTTGACGGTGGGGATGGTGTTCTTGGAGTCATAGGCAGCATTCCTCCTCCTCCAAACACTGTGAGTTGAGTTGATGCCAAAGAGCTCCATTTTGGTCTCATCTGACCACAACACTTTCACGCAATTGTCCTCTGGTGGTCAGATAAGACCAAAATGGAGCTCTTTGGCATCAACTCAGCTCGCCGTGTTTGGAGGAGGAGGAATGCTGCCTATAACCCCAAGAACACCATCCCCACCGTCAAACATGGAGGTGGAAACATTATGCTTTGGTGGCGTTTTTCAAAATTCAGTTCTCTTCCCCTATTGATGTTATTCCCCCTCTCTGGAAATTCCCATTACATCATGCTTATATTTAGTCCTTAACCTTTTGATTTCCCCTTATCTTTGTTTTTCAGCTATTTGAATTCCCCTTCTCTTTGTTCTCATTCATCCCAGCATATTAAAAAAAAAATCCCCTTGGCCTTTGTTTGATATTTCCCTGCAGAACATCACACACATCTAAATGCACTGTTTCTCTGGATATTTTTAATCATTTTACTATGCAGGAGTTTTTCTCTCATTATTAATAGATTATACACTTTTATTAAAACATATCTAGCTTGCGTTAAACTTATTTGTTCATGTTAGTTTGCTAGTTAGGTGTTTTTGGTGCTATTATACTTTCTACTGTGTTCTTACTGTTTATTCTCTCGCTCTCTCTCTGCTGTCCAACACCCTTCTTTCTCATCTGTTCAATTTCTCATGCCTAGACCAATACCTTTGTCGTCAGCTGGTATACTTGGCATTGGATTTAACCGCCTTACTGGAGCAACTCTGCTCCGCTTCTATTCCTCCGGGATTTCGCCTTTCTTTGTCATTTCATATCCTATCAGCTGTGACTATATCAAATGCTTCCACTGAGGCTAATTTTACTTCCCCTACTGAAGGTCCATTTGTCCGGTCATCTTATAAAGATCCATCCTCTGTATCTGACTACAGCCCTACCAATCCTATTCAATAATCAATAAACTATGCGTGTTCTAGACGTGTGTGTGTTCATTTTTCCACAAATTCATTTCCACAGCAGCCTCTTCTACCGGGTGGAGAATGAGCCTGGACCTACAATCTGTAAATAGTGCTGTAAAACTGCACTCCTATTGTTCTAGACCCATATACCTTGTTGAATTTTATCCAACAAGACAAGAGCACAGGTGGGGGATGTCGAAAGTTGTGTGTGGGGAAGCAGATGCATGGAAATAGGGCGGGGGCCCATGCTAGGCTAAAAGCAAACCCTAGCAGGCCATCTGTCCCCTCCATCCTGCTTTCCAATATCTGTTCCCTGGACAATAAACTGGACTACATCTGATTCCAGCAGGCAAAGCAGAGTTTAGAGACTGTTTTCATGGAGATGTGGCTCAGCGACCGAGTTCCGGACGTCACCATTCAGCTGTGCGGTAAGTCTCGTGATGATGGCTTGTGTGTTTACATCAACATGGAATGGTGCAAGAACTCTGCTAGTTTCTAGTTACTGCTCATCACTGGAGGAGTTTGTGACTGGTATATGCAGACCATTTTATTTACCATGGAAATTCACCACTGTCCTGATAATCGGAATATACATTTTCCCCAGCGCTAATGCTAAGTAGGTGCGCTGTGAACTGTATGGGGCTATTCGTGAACTGCAGAACACACACCCCGATGGATTTCATCATCGCCGGAGATTTCAATCATGCACATCTCAAGTCAATGCTCCCTAAATTTCACCACCATGTGGACTTTGCAACGAAAGGGGAAAACAAACTGGATTGTGTTTACACAAACATCTCCAACGTGTATTGGGAAGAGCCCCGCACCCACCTCAGCTACTCAGACCACATCTCGGTTATGCTAATTCCAGCATAGACCACTCATCAGACATGCCAAACCGGTTTTGAAGCAGGTGAAAACCTGGCCAGCAGGAGCCATCTCTGCTCTTCAGGACTGCTTTGAGCACACTCTGGGACATGTTCAGGGAGGCTGCAACTGACAGCAACTCCACCAACTTGGAGGAATACACAGCATCAGTGACCAGCTACATTAGTAAGTACATTGGTGATGTCACCATCTCAAAGACCATCACCACACACTCCAACCAGAAGTCGTGGAGGACTACGGAGGTGCATGCACTCTGCCTTCAGGGCAGGTGACAAGGCGGCCCTAAGAACAGTGAGGGCCAAACTGTTCCGGGCCATCAGAGAGACAAAATGCACATGCCCAGAAAATCCACAGTCACTTCATGGATACTAGCAGCACACAGTGCATGTGGCAGGGCATGTGGCAGGTTCAGGCCATCAGCAACTACAGGACAACATCACCCACCAGTTACAGTGATGCCTCCTTTCTAGATGCGCTAAACAAATTCTATGCCAAGTTTGAGGCGCAGAATGATGTGACGGCGAGAAAGACCACCCCTCTTCCCAACGACCAGATGTTGTGTCAAACCCCGGCTGCTGTGAGGAAAACTCTGCTGGACCAGACAACATTCCTGGCATAGGATTTGCAGACCAGCTGGCAGGTGTTTTCATTGACATCTTCGACATCTCCCTGAGCAGCGCAGTCGTTCCAACGTACTTCAAGTCTACCACCATTGAGGCAGAACATTGAAAACTTCTTCGGCATGAGGACAATGACTACAGTCCCATTACACTCACATCCATCATCATGAAGTGCTTCACGTGGCTGGTCCTGAGGCACATCAAGACCCTGCCGTCCCCTCACTGGACCCGCTGCATCATCTGGTGAGCGCCCCAACCGCTCAACAGATGATGCTATCACCACCACCCTACATCTGACCCTCACCCACCTGGACAAGAAGGGCACCTATGTTCGAATGCTATTCATAGACTTCAGTTCAGCATTCAACACAATCATTGGAAAGCTGAACCTACTGGGCCTGAACACCTCCATCTGCAACTGGATCCTGGACTTCTTGACTGAGAGACCTCAGACAGTCCGCATCAGGAACAGCATCTCCAGCACCACCACACTGAGCAGAGGGGCCCCTCAGGGCTGTGTGCAAATTCCACTGCTGTTCACTCTGCTGACTCACGACTGTGTAGCAATGCATGGCTCCAATTACATCATCAAGTTCGCCAATGACATGACCAGGGTGGGTCTCATCAGCAAGAACACTGAGTCAGCATACAGGGAGGTTGTGTAGCAGTTAACACACTGTCGCGGAGCCAACAACCACAATGGTCATAGACTTCAGGAGAGCCTGGAGCGACCACTCTCCGCTGAACATTGACAGCTCCTCCGTGGGAATCGTCAAGAGCACAAAATTCCTTGTTGTTCACCTGACAGAGAACCTCACCAAGTCCCTCAACACCAGCTCCATAACCAAGAAAACCCAGTAGTGTCTCTACTTTCTGCAAAGGCTGAAGAAAGCCCATTTCCCACCCATCATCCTCATAAATGCTGCAGCGGAACTATTGAGAGCATCTTGAGCAGCTGCATCACTGTCTGGTTTGGAAATTGCAACTCAACAGATAGTGAGGACAGCGGAGAAGAACACTGGGGTCTCTCTTCCCTCCATCTTAGACATTTATACCACATGATGCATCCGCAAAGCCACCAAAGCATATAAAAAAAAAATGGGTGTATGACTTCTGTTCTTTTACAAATGCATGGTGCCAAGTTATGTTCAGTGGGGTATTTTTCCACTAAATTAGATCCGGTAGCTCTGGCCATGCCTCCATGTTTACAAGCCTCGGTGACCTCAGCTTTAGCTGTAGAAGCTTCAGCCACACGTCCTTTTTATTGAATTAAAACTTTTAGATCCTTGTGTGGTCTCAGTCCTTTTGTTGCAACAAAAGAGCCAATTCTTATCATCTACTTAAAAAAAAATATAGGAACACCCACTGAAAATTAAGGAGCACCACAACTAATTATATATTACATTACATACACACACAGACAGTATGTCACAAAAGTGAGTACACCCCTCACATTTTTGTAAATGACACAGCCATTAATGTCTAAACCACTGGCAACAAAAGTAAGTACACCCCCAAGTATAAATGTCCAAATTGGGCCCAAAGTGTCAATATTTTGTGTGGCCACCATTAGTTTCCAGCACTGCCTTAATCCTCTTGGGCAGGGGTCGGGAACCTGTGGCTCTTTTGATAAAGACAAGATAATCAAATGAATAAAAGACATGTCTCTGTCGGCAAGAACTGTTCACGATCGTACCATCATGATGGCAAATCAAATTGAGGCAACACAAGTGAAAGACATAAATGCAGCACCATTCTTTTTTCTCGCTTTGGATGAGTCAACAGATGTAAGCCATTTATCCCAGTTCAGCGTGATTGCAAGGTATGCTGTCGGTGACACACTATGTGAGGAAAGTCTTGCTGTTTTGCCTATGAAAGGGACAACAAGAGGGGAGGATTTATTCAAGTCTTTCATGGAGATTGCTAAAGAAAAAAAAAAAATAAATAATCTACCGATGGATAAACTAATTTCAGTGTGTACTGATGGTGCTCCGTGCATGGTGGGGAAAAACAGAGGATTCGTAGCGCTTCTTCATGAACATGAAAAGAGACCCATCCTAAGTTTTCACTGCATCCTACATCAGGAGGCGCTTTGTGCTCAGATGTGTGGCGAGCAGCTTGGTGAGGTGATGTCGCTGGTCATTCGGGTGGTCAACTTTATTGTTGCCCGAGCTTTAAATGATCGCCAATTTAAAAACACTGCTGGATGAAGTTGGGAATAATTATCCTGGTCTGCTTCTGCACAGCAATGTGCGTTGGTTGTCAAGTGGGAAGGTGCTCAGCCGTTTCGTGGATTGTCTGAGCGAAATCCGGCATCCTGAGTTAGCGAACACTGAGTGGCTCCTGAAGTTCTACTATCTTGTGGACATGACTGAACATCTGAACCAGCTCATTGTAAAAATGCAAAGCGATGGATATACAGTCTTCTCCCTTCAACAAGCAGTGTTTGCCTTTGAAAACAAGCTAGAACATCATCGCCGACATTGAAACAGGTCGTTTACTACACTGGGAGAGTTTAAAGATGCATGAACAGCAAAAGACCCTGCTCAACATCTTGACCTTCAGCAGCTAGTGGGCTTCACCTCTAATCTCCTGCAGTCATTCAAAGCGCGCTTTGGAGAATTTCATGAGCGCACTCGTCTTTTTTAGTTCATCACCCATCCACACGAGTGTGCAGTGGACAGCGCCGACCTGAGTTACATCCCCGGTGTCTCTGTCAGAGATCTTGAGCTACAAGCTGTTGACCTGAAGGCCTCAGACATGTGGGTGAATAAGATCAAGTCACTGAATGAAGATTTGGAAAGACTTGCACGACAGCAAGCAGAGTTGGCGAGCAAACACAAGTGGGGAGAAATTAAAAAACTTCAACCCGCGGACCAGCTGATTGTCAAAACTTGGAACGCACTTCCCGTCACATACCACACACTGCAGCGTGTGAGTATTGCTGTACTGACAATGTTTGGCTCTACGTATGCATGTGAGCAGTCTTTCTCACATCTAAAGAACATTAAGACCAACCTACGATCACGTTTAACGGATGGAAGTCTCAATGCCTGCTTAACTTCACCACGTATCAACCAGACTACAAAGCCATCAGCAAAACCATGCAGCACCAGAAGTCGCATTAATGGTAAGAAGTACTTTATTCATCATTTGTTAGCAACAGCATAACAACGTTATTAAAAAGAATTCAGAAACCTATTGTACTTTAAAAGTGTTGGTCTTACATAAAATGCACATATTTACTTATATTTAGTTTTAAACATATTGTGTGGCTCTCACGGAATTACATTTTAAAATATGTGGCGTTCATGGCTCTCTCAGCCAAAAAGGTTCCTGACCCCTGCTCTTGGGCATGGAGTTCACCAGAGCTTCACAGGTTGCCGCTGGATTCATCTTCCACTCCTCCATGACAACCTCACTGAGCTAGTGGATGTTCGAGACCTTGTGCACCTCCAACTACCGTTTGAGGATACCCCACATATGCTCAATAGGGTTTAGTCAATCACCATCACCATTAGCCTCTTTAGCAAGGCAGTGGTCGTCTTGGAGGTGTGTTTGGGGTCGTGATCATGCTGGAATACTGCCCTGCGGCCCAGTCTCCGAAGGGAGGGGAATGTTGGCATTAATGGTGAAGGGCCGATTTTTTGCACATTATCCAAAGACCATTAAAATTAGAAGCAAATACTCACATCCGTAAACCCAATTGGAGATAGAAAAAAGGACGACCAGCCGTGAGTGAGGAAAAGAAAGGGTCCAGTTTTTATTTCAGTCCACCACACGAGATCCACACCAATGAGAATTCCCAGAAGTGATCTGATAACTGGAGCTTAAGTATTTATATTTATAGTATTTATAGCTTATGTACAGAGAAAATAACCAATATATTTCAGAAGGCCTCTCAAACAGTTACCATTAGGCTAAAATAGCTGCTCAAACAGTTACCATTAGGTAAAAAAAAAAAAAGCCTCTCACGATAACCATGAGGTTATAAAAAAGGCTTATCAAGATTACCATGAGGAAAAAAAACCCTTCTGAAAAATTTACCATTAGGATTGAAAATAAGAGAGAGAGAAAACAATTTGGAGCAACGGCCTTGGTCTCACAGGTGCAGTGTGACGCAGCTATTCGTATAAATAGCTCCTCACGGTTCTCTCTCAAACATTCAAGGCCCATGTCTACAGCATGCCCGACCCATCCCCGCGAGACAAGAATCTTTATCCTCTGCATTATGAGTAAGTTTCTTTTATAAACCAGAAAAATAGGAAAAAAGGTAATTTACTTTCATATCTATTTTATATTTCTATTTTATATATGGTTATACTACTTGCACATGGTTTACTGTACTTCATAATATTATTAAATTATCCTTATAATATTTTAATACTATTTATTCTTGTAAAGTTCTAATGTGTGTGCGTGTTCGGGCCTTCGGGAGGGGGTGTTCGAGAGAGAGGGAGAGGGAGAGATTGTGTGTGTGTGTGCTATGTCTGCACGCCTGACCCTGAATGCGCACGAGTGTGTGTGTGTGTGTTATCTATGTGTGTGTGCGCCTCCCTAACTCTCCTTCTCTGGGACTATTAAACCATAGTGTGTCAATCCCAAAATGTGAATCCTGTTCATCAATATCCACCTAATACCTCCTCGATGTGTCTAGGTGCCCATTTATTGGTAGTGTTGGATTTGGATTCGAGCACCCGCCACCAAATTGTGCATCTCACTGCTGATTTTCAATAAAATTACCCATTACTCCTACTCGGTCTCCCTCGTGTTTATTTTATGTATTTTTTAATTACAACATTGGTTCCCTCAATGAACTGCATCTCTCCAGTGCTGGCAGCACTCATGCAGCCCCAGACCATGACACTCCCACCACCATGCTTGACTGTAGGCAAGACACACTTGTCTTTGTACTCCTCACCTGGTTGCCGCCACAAACGCTTGACACTGTCTGAACCAAATAAGTTTATCTTGGTCTCATCAAACCACAGGACATGGTTCCAGTAATCCATGTCCTTAGTCTGCTTGTCTTCAGCAAACAGTTTGCGGGCTTTCTTGTGCATCATCTTTAGAAGAGGCTTCCTTCTGGAATGACAGCCATGCAGACCATTTTGATGCAGGGTGTGGCGTATGGTCTGAGCACTGACAGGCTGACCCCGCACCCCTTCAACCTCTGCAGCAATGCTGGCAGCACTCATATGTCTATTTCCCAAACACAACCTCTGGATATGACGCGGAGCATATGGACTCAAATTATTTGGTCGACCATGGTGAGGCCTGTTCTGAATGGAATCGGTCCTGCTAAACCTCTGTATGGGCTTGGCTACTGTGCTGCAGCTCAGTGTCAGGGTCTTGGCTATGTTGAACTTCCGGTGACCAGTATGAGGTAGTATGAGAGCGAGGACAACAAATTTAACACACCTGCCCCCCATTCACACCTGAGACCTTGTAACACTAACAAGTCACGGGACACCAGAGAGGGAAAATGGCTAATGGGCCCAATTTGGACATTCACATTTAGGGGTATACTCACTTTTATAGTCAGCGGTTTAGACATTAATGGCTGTTTGTTGAGTTATTTTGAGGGGACAGCAAATTTACACTGTTACACAAGCTGTACACTCACTACTTTACATTGTAGAAAGTGTCATTTCTTCAGTGTTGTCACATGAAAAGATATAATCAAATATTTACAAAAATGTGAGGGGTGTACTCAGTTTTGTGAGATACTGTAACAGTGTATGTGACATAAAATCTCTTTCTTGCTCTACAATAACCGAATATGAATATTAACTTCGTTTCATGACCGTATTATATTTCTAATAATTCAACGGCCCGTTATCAATTATTACCTACTTATTTCTGGAAAATCATTTTGTTTGTTGTTAGTGAAGTGATTTGGACCTGTAATGCGGTCAAGACCTGCCTGAAACTACTTTAGCTGTGCATTAACTGAAAAAGAATTGCACACCTTAGGTGTGCAAAAAGTCGCATCTGGCGACACTGGGTCAGCTTGTTCTATACAACAGATGTCTTTGACAGAATAATACCCAAACACAGTAGGTGAGAGAAGCAAAACTCATGTTTATTGTCCAAAATAGCAGCCACCATGAGATCAATTAATTGAGAATCCCAGAAAGATCTGATCTAAAGGAGCCCTCTTTCCCTATTTATATGGTGTGCCTCTGGTACCCTTCTTATCGGTCTTTTCCTGTCTCCCTGTCTGGAATTTCCCATTATATTCTTTTTATGGCTACTTGAATTCCCCTTAGATTCAGTTCATGACGGAGTTCCCTTTATCTTCGCTTGTCAATTATTTGGATTCTCCTTATATTCTTAATTTCAGTCCATCGAATTCCCCTTATCTTTGCCCTTCTTCATCCTTGCATATAAAAAAAAAAAAATCCCCTTGGCCTTCACTCTGCATTCCTCTGACAGATATCAAATCATGTGGATCTAGGCACATTGTTTCTCTGTATATTTCCAATCACTCCTTTTGCTATGGTTGAGTTATATGGACAGATAGATTAAAACAAATTGTGCTTGTATTCTATTTTGTTGGCGTCAAGCCTATTTTGTACATATGTTGGTGTTAGTTAAGTGTTTCTTAGTACCATTATATTTCTACACTGTGTTCTTATTGTTTATTTTGTTTCCCCATCAGCTGCCCGGCACCCTTCTTCCACTACTGGGCCATCTTTTGCTCATCAGCTCAACTTCTCCAGCCTGGAACAATACTTACGTCACCAGCTAGCACATATAAAATTAATTAGAAGATCTATCTTACACTTCAAATGAATAGAACAGTCAAACTCACGAAGACTGGATTCAGATGAGGTAGGTATTAGTAGTAAAGCAAGACAGCAAACAAACCAGCTGGTACCAATTGTGCACGCCACATGAGGATATAACTTGCACCGAGGTTCCGTTGGTTACAATCTCTTTATTTACATTTCTTACATGTTTCTGGATTCAGATGAGGTAGTTATTAGTAGCAAAGCAAGACAGAAAACAAACCAGCTGGTACCAATTGTGCACGCCACATAAGGATGTAACTTGCACCGAGGTTCCGTTGGTTACGATCTCTTTATTTAAATTTCTTACATGTTTCTTTAACCAATCATGCACATCCAATCACAAGTCTCCACAGTTTCTACAGAGCAACCGGTGTTTATGTTTATCATCCAAAATAGTGATTTTTTGTCTCGTAGCCCATTTTTTACAGCACATGGACATCAGAGAAACCGGTGTTCATGTTTACCATCGCCAAACACTGCTAAAATACAGAAACCATGCAACAACCAACCTGCATGATGATCTGCTGGAGAAGCTACACAATCTCAGCTTGCTGCTAAGATCTCCGGTTCTCAGCATCACCTGATGCCAGTGGCCAAGGGAGGGGAGGTCGCAAGCGGTGTGTAAGGAAGCGGAAGCATGGAAATAGGGCAGTGGGGTCCATGCTAGGCTAAAAACAAACCCTTGCCGGCCAGCTCTCCCCGTCCATCCTGCTCTCCAATGTCTGCCCTCTGGACAATAAACTGGACTACATCTGACTCCAGCAGGCAACCCAGCATGAGTTCGGAGACTGCCGAGTCTTCTTTTTCAAGGAGACATGGCTCAGCGACCAAGTATCGGATGATGAAATTCAGCTAGACGGGCTTCCATTGTTTTGTGACACAGAAATGAGGCTCTGTGCGGTAAGGCTGGCGGTGGTGGCTTTATTGCGGCTCTATTGTTTACACTATGGAACAGCTGTTAGAACTGAACAATACCAGGAAGGATCCTTCATACAGAAGGATGCAGAGAGAATACCGGGAATGTAGCATCATGTGCATCATGGCGACGTGATTTAACAATCTCAGTATCGATTCACTGGTTACACTGGGCACATTTCAACTTGTGAGAACGGACAGGAAAGCAGTAAGAAGAAGGGTGGGGGAAAAGCAATGTTTGGGAATGAGAGATAATGTAACCCTGGGCATATCAGTTTTAAAGAGCAATGGTGCACTAAGAATATTGAGTTGCTAGTGGTTTTCATGTGTCCATATTACCTGCCGAGGGAGTTCTCGCACGTCATCGCGATAACTGTCTACATCTCATCCGGCTTACACTACAGTGGCATATGAGCTACTTCACACTGTTGTGTCATAGCTGCAGACATCGCACCTACAGTCCCTCCTTCTCATCTCCAATCATGATTCCCTGTCCTCAACTCTCCCCACCTTCACACAGTATCTTAAATGGAGCAATAAAAATGTCTGCTGTCGGTCTACATACCTTTGGTGAATAAACAACCTCCAATCACAAGATATGTGAGAAAATGGTCTGAGGAGACCAGTGAGGCACTAAGAGACTGTTTTGTGTCTACAGACTGGGAAATGCTCTGTAGTTCGCACAGAGAGGACATTGACAGTCTCACTCACTGTGTAACGGACTACATTAGAGACTGTTCAGATTGGGGGACAAAGATAAGCTAAAGAGGGTTTAAAAGCATCTCAGAGGGGAGAGAAGAAAAGGTTGGAGGAGCACCTTCAACAGAACAACATGAGGGAGGTCTGGAGGGGACTGAAAACTATTTCAGGTCAGAACATTACAGGGCAAATGAATTAAATCATTATTTTTTTTAAATAGAATTGATTCAGCTCCATCTCCTCCCCCCACTGACCAGACCTCAGACCTGTCAGCAACCCAACCTTTCCCTCTTGGGCCATTAGGCACCCCCTCCTCCAACTCCAGGGCTCTAGGAATATCGGCATCATCCAACTCTCACCTCTGAGCTTATGAAATATCAGCATTACACAGCTCACATCTCTCCACTGCTCACGATCACTCACTCAAGGAGGCTTCACACCACTCCCCCCACACCACTCGGCAGGGATCGCCAATAACTCCCCCTTGCAGTCTCTCTCCGTCACTCAATCAGGTGAATAAGGAGCTAAAGAAGATCAAGGCAAGAAAGGCCCTGGGCCCAGATGGAATCAGCTCCAGACTGCTTAAAGACTGTGCAGATCAGCTCAGGAGGTCATCCTGCACATCTTTAATCTGAGCCTGAGACTAACACAAGTTCCAGTACTGTGGAAGACTTCCTGTGTGGTTCCAGTACCCAAAATTGCACATCCGAGTGAGCCAAACCACTTCAGTAGCCTTAACTTCACAAATGATGAAGTGCATGGAGAGAATTGTAACCTCTGCGGACCCTAGGGAGCTCAGAGCTAGACCCCCTACAGTTTGCTCACTGACCAGTCATGGGGGTTGAGAACGCCATTATTTCTCTGATGCACAGATCACTTCTACACCTGGAGAATACTGGGAGCATGTTTTTTTTTTGTCCACCCCCCCCAGTGTTTTCAACACAATTCAGCAATCACTACTTAGGAGTAAGCTTTTGGGAGCTGGAGTTGATCACCACCTGGCTGCATGGATCACCAAATATCTTACTGACAGACCACAGTATATGAGGCTCCAGGACTGCATGTCTGATGTGGTGGTCACATCTACTCCATTTCTCTTCACCCTGTACACAGTGGACTTCAGGCATAATACTAACAGGTGCCACAGACGTTCTCTGATGATACGGTCATTGTTGGACGAGTATCAGAGGAGAATGATCCGGAATTCCGGGAGGTCATCGCTGAATTTGTCAACTGGTGTGAATGAAACCACCTCTGCCTCAAAACTAGCAAGACAGATGGCAGTTGACCTCTGCAGGAGGCTTACCCGATCTACGCCGGTGAGCATCCAGGGTATGGACAGGCAGGGTGGAGACACAAATTCCTGCGTGTTCACCTCAACAATAAACTAGACTGGTCCACAAACACAAATGTCCTCTTATTTCTTAAAAAGGGCCAAAGTCATCTCCACCTGCTGAGGAGACTGAGGTCTTTTGGTGTGTGCAGGACACTGCTTAAAACATTCTATGACACTGTGGTAGCATCTTTTTTAGGTTACTACTTGGGGGACTCGGTGCATGCGTTAGCTGCGACGGCATTGGTCAGTGTGTTGTGTGCGCGTTTGTTTGTTGTTGTTTGTCTACGGCTGAAACATCACAGGGAATTGGACAAGTTGGATTTGGATTATTCTACAATTATATAAAGTTGTTAGTGACTGCGCTGCTTGGAGTATTCAATTAAATGATGTCAGAGCAGGGAATGGACTCGCCTATTCACGGGAGGAACTTCTACTCCTTCGTAACTATCCACTGCCAACTGAACCCATCTATCACCATACCACTGGATACAACATTAACAACTGGCTTAAAGAGGAAGGCGAGGAGGGGTGTGTTGCAGACTTGGAAGGCATCCTTTTAAACCTTCACTACCCTCAATCGTCCTTTCAAACGTTCGTTCATTGATAAACAAAATGGACTTATTGCATGCGAATTGTCTGACGGATATATAATTCAGGGAGGCATACGTTATCGCTTTAACGGCGTCCTGGCTGGAAAAGTCCGTCCCGGATACCGAGTTTAACCTGGACGATTTTGAGATCTTTCGGGCAGACAGAACCAGTAATTCGGGGAATGAGCGTGGAGGTGGCGTGTGTATGTAAGTACATCAACTCGTTGTGGCGTACGAATATCAAAGTACACAGGAAATCTTCTAATCCGGACTTGGAGCTGCTCAACCTGACTGCCCGTGCCTTTTACCTCCCCAGGGAGTTCTTGACTGTTGTGCTTAGCTGTGTTTATGTTCCACCAAGTGTCAAGGCAGCGGCCGAGCAGATAGCGCATAATACACAGACTATGCTCAGCACATACCCGGATGCTCCAGTACTACTACTTGGTGACTTCAACAGCTGTCGGCTTGATTACGCTTTGCAAGCCTTCAATCAATATGTAGATGTACCAACAAGATTTAATAAAACTATAGATTTATGTTACAGTAATATCCTGGAAGCCTATAAAGCTAGAGCTCTCAATCCTAGCGGTTGAGCATTTACTTCCTGTTTACAAACAATGATTGAAACACGGGCCAGTAATACACAGCGTCCCTCACTGGTCAGAGGATGCTATTGCATGCCTTCAAGGCTGCTTTGCATGTACAGACTGGGAAGTCTTTGAGCGAGAGCTTGATGAGCAGACTTCAATTTTTACTGATTACATTAAATTCTGTATGCATTCCTTGATACTGGTAAAGACTACCAGAACATACCCAAATTCAAAACCTTGGACTCATCAACTCATCTCTAAAATCTCTTTTCCACAAAAGAAAACTTGCCTTTAAGCAAAAGGACCTTGCTGGTCTCAAAATCATACACCAGGACATCAAAACAATAATTAAGGCTATAAATATTTAAGGCTAAAAAGAACTATAAAAAAAAAAATGGAGCTGGACTTTGAAAATATGAACACCAAACAGGCTTTTCAGCGAGTCAGGTCTCTTACTGGACAAGCCGTTAAACAGACCGTCTCTGTACCACAGGGGTGCCCAATATGTCGATCGTGATCGACCGCAAAGGAAGTGCATGTAGATCGCCATTCAAAAATAAATAAATAAACAAATAAATGAATAAAGTTAGCGTTGATGTACAGGACAGCCAGTCTGAGATCTCGTCTTTTCTCTCTCAAGGCATGTGCGATCAAATGCGCCAGCGCTAAAGTCTAGTGAGTGAAATCACTGAGCTAACTTTCCAGTGTATTCATACAGAAGAAAGGGTACAAAATGAGTGAGGTAGCAGGATCAAGCAAAAAACCGGAGACTTATAACTTCCATGCGGAATGGGAGGACGAATTTTTTTTCTTTTCTTTTTTTTTTTTTTTAAACGAGGTCATATCCGAAGTGCGTTTGTCTGATCTGCCGAGCTACCATTGTTATTCCAAATAAGGGAAATGTGGAGCGGCACTTTAGGACTGTTCATAAAAACTACGGACACTTGAGGTAGCAGGATCAAGCAAAAAACCGGAGACTTATAACTTCCATGCGGAATGGGAGGACGATTTTTTTTTTTTTTTTTATTTTTTTTTAAACGAGGTCATATCCGAAGTGCGTTTGTCTGATCTGCCGAGCTACCATTGTTATTCCAAATAAGGGAAATGTGGAGCGGCACTTTAGGACTGTTCATAAAAACTACGGACACTGACTTCCCTCTGAAAAGCGAGCTGAGAAAGAGGAAGGTGAAGGAACTAAAGTCACAGTTGTCCGGACAGCAGTCATTTCTTTACGGCTGACTTCAAATACTAAGGCCACCGAAGCATCGTTCCGGGTGAGTCACTCCATCATTAAACACAAGAAGTCATTCCAAGACGGAGAGATGATAAAAGAGGCATTCGTAGATGCAGCTGACTCGTTGTTTCTGGACTTTAAAAACAAAAAATTATCTTCAATCAAAGTTCTCCAGCTATCAAGAAGTAGTTACACGGCGCTGTGAAGTCATGGCTGAGGATTTGATTTATGGAGATAAGGGAGTTTCTTTTTGCTGTTAAACATGCAGAATACACTCAACTCAGTGATGATCAGTGGCTGCTGGACTTGGCGTTTTTAACCGATCTGATTAACATGTTAAATGAGCTTAATTTGGAGCTGCAAGAAAAAGACAAAACTGTGGTCAATATGATCAGCTCAGTTAATGCCTTTAAACAGAAAATGCAACTTCTATCCTCAAAGCTGCAGCGCCATGATTTTGGGAACTTCCAAGAGACGCAGCGGAAATCTTGTGCGCAGTTTAACATTGCACGCTACACGGAGCAGATTGACAGCTGTCGGTCAGAGTTTGACAGACGCTTTCAAGACTACGTTCATGTGCTACCCGTTTAGAGACAATGTTGTGGTTGATTCATTCGCATCGAAAATTGCAACGCTGTGTCACCTGAACTCGTCTGAAGTGGAGGATGAGATTTTGAAGCTACAGACTGACCTTCAGCTGAAGTCCAGTGCTCATGGACAATTTTGGAACTTACTCACAGGGGAAAAGTACCCAAACATGAGGAAATGTACAACCTCCTTGACTGCATTATTTGGCTCTACTTATGTGAATCAGCCTTTTCCCACATGAAGATTATTAAGTCCAAATACCGTTCCACAATGACTGATCATCATTTGGAGGCCTGCTTAAGGCTGGCTACCAGCAGCTACTGTCCAGACTATGCAACCCTGGCTGATTCTATTCAGTGCAAGTCATCAGAGTAAGGTATTGACCAAAAATGTACTGAATAGTCGTGGGCCATAAGGGTTCATTCAGTTATACAAGGTACATGAACATATTTTGTGTGTAAAGTATACTCAGTGTGTGTGTATATATATATAAATACGTTTCGCATTTTTAACGTAGGTAGATCTGTCATGTTAAAAGTAGCTCGCACGTCAAAAAAGTGTGAGCACCCCTGCTGTACCAGATCCCACCACCTTTGCTGCTAATAATTTCTATGCCCGTTTTGATACCTCTGATTTTTCAGCAGAGTGTGATAGCCTTCTGAATTCTTTGCCTTCTCAAGAGCTGGATTATGAGTCCCTTCTAACTAAGCAGGATGTCTATTTCCAGCATATTAAGTGCAATCTGAATAAGGCTCCTGGGGCCAGACGGAATTCCAGAAAAACTGTGCTCTGGAATTAACCCCCATTCTTCATTCTCTTTTTCTTCGATCACTTTGTACTTCAACAATACCAATCACATGGAAAACATCAGTTGTTATTCCTGTTCCCAAAAAAGCTCATCCAACAGAGTGAAATCACTATCATTAACTTCGATCATAATGAAATGCTGTGAGAAAATGGTTCAAAACATTATGCTTCCATGTTTCACTCTTTTTGGATTGCCTCCAACTTGGATATAAACAGAAGCAAGGTACAGAGGATGCAGTAGCTTGTCTCTTGTACCGTCTACTTCAACACCTGGATATTCCTGGAAATGCCAGACTTCTTTTCATTGACTTTAGCTCCACCTTTAACTCAATTCAGTGTCATCAGGAAACTAAAGTGTCCAAGTCCCATCACCACTAGTACACTGGATTTATAATTTCCTTTCTAAAAGACCACAAGTGGTAAAGGTGGACAATGCATTATCGCCCATTATTGTTCTCAATACTGGCGCCCCTCAGGGGTGTGTACTTAGTAAACTTCTTTATATTCTCTATACAAATGACATTTAGAGTCCAATCACCACCACTCATTACTTTAAATATGTTCTTATGTATGGTGCCATTTGTTTTTTCTATATGCTAACAGTAACCAATAAGAACAAACTCTTGAAAATAACTATAATAGAAAAATTATTGGCATTCCCACCCCCCAATATATGTTCCGGAAGGCACAAAATTTTTTAATGATCCAAACCACACACTATCAAAATTTCAACCCCCTTCCTTCCTGTTCAGCAGGTATAGACTACCCATGTGCAGAATGGCCAGCTATGGTAGGAGTTTTGTTCCTATGGCTGTACGAGCATTAAACACATAGGTGCTCAGCCATTGTGATGCCAGATTCATTTGCTGTATGATGATCCTGATGTTTTTCTTTTTGTCCCCTTCTCCCCTCTATGCCTGCGATTGTTTATGATGGTTTATACGATGTTATGTTTTTCTACGCACAAACAGTGGAAATCTGGTGGAAATACGGTGAATCCATCATCATGAAGTGCTTTGAGAGGCTCGTCATGAGGCATATCAAGATTCTCCTGCCCCCCCTCACTGGACCCGCTGCAGTTCACATATCGCTCAACAGATGATGCCATTGCCACCACCCTAAATCTGACCCTCACACACCTTTACAAAAATAACTCGTGTTGAATGCTGAACTGAAGTCTATGAACAGCATTCGAACGTAAATCATTCCTCAGCACCTGATTGGAAAGCTGAACCTACTGGGCCTGAACACCTCCATCTGCAACTGGATCATGGACTTCCTGATTAGGAGACCTCAGACAGTTTGGATCGGGAACAGCATCTCCAGCACTACATACTGAGCACAGAGGCCCCTCAGGGCTGCGTGTTTAGTCCACTGCTGTTCACTCTGCGAACTCATGAATATGCAGCAAAGCACAGCTCCAATCACATCAAATTTGCAGATGGCACAACTGTGGTGGGTCTCATTAACAAGAATGACAAGTCACCATATAGAGAGGAGGTGCAACAGCTAATGGACTGGTGGAGAGTCAAAAACCCGTCTACAAATGTGGAAAACTCCAAAAACCTAAAAACTCCAAATCATAAAAATAATATTCTTGGTGATGGTTAATGCTGAAAGAAAAACTATGATTTTCAAAATCTAGTTATCATTCAATTTTTCACTATACAATCGTTCCATAGAGAAAATGAGTATGATATTGTTCTGTTCTGAGAATGTACTTATTTTTAGCATTTAGTCCTTAAGAATGCTGCACAAACCAATGCCACACAAGCCGACAATGTGGATGTACACAAGGAAATCAGGAAAACATTATGGCTTCATCACTCTCGGAGTTAAGACATTGTAAGTGCTGCAGATCACTTGCTCATACATACATTTGATGTATGTTCTTGAGTGTGTTCTTTCTCATTACAGACTGTCTATTACTTTTAGACAGATGACTAGTGGCTTAATATAAACATTTTCAATAGAAATGAATGGAAACAAAAGATAAATCTACCAGACACATTAGCTATGAACAAACATACTGTAACCATGACACTCGTCTTAGTCTTAATTAGTGTTGTCTACCTAACTAGCTTGCTATTTAGATTAGATTTACTGTATTTGTATTCACTGCCTGCTGTAACCCACTGGCCCCCACAGTGAAGTAGAAAGTATGCTTCACTTTTTGAATATACGTTAGAAACAGTGTACAGTATGAGTCATCAGTATGCGTCAAATTTCGTCATCATCAGAGCACTGCCCGATGTTTCTAACTGTGCATACTTTGTACGCGGTCACACATGCACATTCAAGGCTTTTTCACTATGTAGATATTCCATAAGGTGGCAGTAGTCATCCAGGGCCATTCTCAAGGTAGTTAAGAAAAATGGAATAAACATAAGAGGCAGAAACAAGTGCGTTAGAAAGTACCCACATTTGTATAATTCTAGCCTTAAAGTGTATAAGGATTTGTATACGGTGCTAACTGTGGCTAGAGATTGCCTAAGCATCATTCTTCGTTGTTGTCCATCACACCTGAGGGACCTGCTTTACTGCTGTACTGACTCCTGTAGGCCAGGAGGGGTAGTGCAAGTTGTCATAATGCACATGGTCGACCTTGCTTAAAAAATCAGTATACCTGAGGCTTTAGTGCAGTGGGGTTACACGTGTTATACACACACAAGGGCTGGTTTCGAAGTTGACTTAACTCACAGGAAGCTGCACAACCAAAAGCTATACATGAATAGCCCATGTTCAGTGCTAACTAGCTGCTAGTGTACAATTCCTGCAACTTGTTTACTGGGCTTGGGTCACACGTTTTAAAGTACAGAATGGCTCATCAAAATGTTTTTCATCATTGTCCTGGAAATTAAAAACTTTCCAATTAAAATATAAATACCTACAAAACACAAATGTCATTTTTAAAATATATACTGCCTTATCCACAATGCCAAGGAACCTACAAAAAGATTTAAAACACCTACACTGATTTCATGGACACCTGAAAGGTAACAGGCCTCACCAACTAAAATGTCACTCCTTAAGAATATACTCAGGTTTAAGTCCTGTAGCCTACAAATCCCCCAAATGAAATGCTTACCGTATGTCAAATTTTGTGAGTTTTTTTTTGTTGTTGTTGTTTTTTGTTTTTTTTACTAAAGCAGCAGTTCCTGAAATCACACAATAACGGAAATGTTACACTCTACTGTTTAGAAACACTTAAGGCCACCTTCTCTACTCTATAAAGCACATTATGCGGTAAAGCACTTCAGCTAACGTTTGCTCTTATTATTAGTAAAACGCTCACTACCGTATGGAAATGAAAGTAGTGTGATATTAAGCATGAACCTACATACCTTGGAAGATGGAAAATCCTCAGAAATCTGTTTCGCAGTTTTCGCTAGTTTTCACTGAATAACAGACGAACAAACCTACTCTCCTCTTCCCCCCGCCTCCTTCTATTAATAGGAGAAAGTCCCGGCTGCAGCTTGCAGAAAGGGGTGGGGCTACACTTGTCGCTCCGCCTACAAGCAGTCTCATTGGTCAGCGGCAATGTAATGACGTCGTCAGTGTTATCACATCAACTCAGTTGTATCAGCTGGCTTTCCAGAAGCGAACGAACAAAGAGGTTTGTAGATGACATGTTTTGTAATGGCAGGAGCTTTGACTTTTATGGGTATTTTGTCAACACTGAAATGAAGATTAATATAATATTTCAACAGAAAAATACAACTCTATGCACGGTCGCTTCCGCTTTCAGTCTAAGTGCCTAGCAGAACTTTGGTTGCTGCGCCGGAAGTGATTTTTGCCTGCAGTTTCAGTTTACATGGACAACAATAATCCAATATTAACCCGATTAAGACAGTGCTCTGATTAAGAAACTAGCATGTAGCATGTAAACAGCTATTTTTAATGACCTTAATCCGACTAAAGTCATACTTGAAGTAAACACAAATCGAAATAAGACGTGGAGTATTCCTGTTTTATGCATTATGGACGCGTATTACAGACATGTACACACCCTAATCACACTATTAACGTCGTGTGGAAGTTTTCACTGCATTTTGCGACAGGACATGTACACACATGGCTTAATCTAATGCTTACTTAAATGAATAAAAATCTTTTCTAATACCAGCCTGCTCTTATTTACTGTATTGAGCTGCTTTGCTTAACCCTGAACATGTTCATACTTAAAACAGAAAACAAATGAAATGGGAAATTATGGAAACTAAGCACAGAATTAAACCTTTGAGGATGTCCATCCATCCATCCATCCGTCCATCCATCCATCCATCCATCCACTACCGCTTACTCCGTTTCAGGGTTGCGGGGAACGTGGAGCCTATCCCAGGAAACATCGGGCACGAGGCGGGGTACACCCTGGACAGGATGCCAGTCCATCGCAGGGCACAATCATATACACACTCACACATACACTACAGACACTTTAGACACGCCAATCAGCCTACCATGCATGTCTTTGGACTGGGGGAGGAAACCGGAGTACCCGGAGGAAACCCCCGCAGCACGGGGAGAACATGCAAACTCCACACACACAGGGCCCCGGCGGGACTCGAACCCCGGAACTTTGAGGATATGTTATGTGTAAATTCTTTCACCCCCTCTCACCCCCACCCCCACCCCCACCCCACCCTTTAATTTCATTGAAAAAGTGGAAATTTCAGATATTCTAGATTCATTATTCATAAAGTGAAATATTTCAGGCCCTTTTTTTGTTTTGTTTGTTTTAATCTTAATGATTACGACTTACAGCTCGTAGAAATCAAAAATCCAGTATCTCAAAATATTAGAATAAAGAATTTATAATAATTTTTAAAGGGGAAATCCTTTGTGAGAGGAAATTACACATTTTTACTTTGTAATAATTTTGTTCTTGTTCATCTGAGGATAACAGCTATGAAGGCCATGTCATGTCACTGAGATCACTACAGAATGTTTATCTGCTTACAGAGGCACAAACATGTCCTTCTGTTCAAGGTTTGTCTGTCCAGGATCCTAAAACAAAGCCTGTTTGAACTGCCTCAAACTGCTTCTTAACAGTACACAGAATTCTGTCATGCTCTGCATTTCATATATATAGTAGTGGTTTAGTACAAAAGCTTCAGAGCACTCTCATTTTTCTATCCTGTATTAACCATCTTTCTGTAATAAACCTTTTTACCTTCAGTGGACGAGTGCGAGTGTTGTCTAATTTCCACGACACCTTTCTTTATCAATTGAATTCATAATTTCTTTATCTTAGTACTTCTGTTGAGAATAATCAACTTTTATTGTTATGTTTATGTTAAAAATCTGTGTGTTATTCTAAAGCAAATGAATAAATAAATTTACATTTATAGTTCTTAATGCTCATGTGACATGATATGACCTATAAGGCTAAGTCTAAATCAGGCAAGTATAGCAGTAAGTGTAATCTTGCTTGGAAATGTACTTATGAATGAAACATTTTTTTCAAAAATAATAAACGAATTGACAATGTATTAAGTGTGTATTATAGCTTATTAATAAGCAGTAATATCAAATACAACATAATATCACATATAAGTCATAAGAATTGTTACCAACTGCATTTTCTGTGATAGTACCGAGGCGTAGACATCATTACATGAGACCAGTTGTGGGAGGAGCGGCACATGTAGCCCCGCCTCATTCTGCAGGCTTCATCCAGGTGTACCAGGCTAAACGGTACTGTGGAGTGTTGCTGCCTCTTGCAGCACAAAAGTGGCACTTCCCTGTCAAATCGACAACACGAGATCCACACAGTGAGACATCCCAAAGTGATCGGAATCGCCTTCAGTTAGGGCTTCCCTTTTATACAGCTTGCTACCCCTTGTGCCTGCCTCTAGCTCACCCTTTTCCAGTATGTCAGATTTTTTTTTTCTATTCCCAATATGCTTATGTTTCAGGTTTTTTCCAGTGCCCAATATGCTGACTTTTCAGGTTCTTTCCAAGCTCATTGTGTACGGCCTTTCAAAACACCTTCAGCTTCTTAGGGCATTATTGATCTGACTGTCAATGAGTGAGTACCTCAACCATTCCTTCAATCTCCCATTGCTTTTCACTATGGGTAAGTTTATAAATTACTTTATGTCTTTTAATTACCTCTATTTATTATTTTCTAGTGTTTGCATACCTAGTGTCTGTTGTGTGTGTGTGTGTGTGTGTGTGTGTGTGTATGTGTGTGTGCGTGCTATAGTGAGTGTTAGTAACTTAGAACATTATTCTCTATACTTATTCTATGTACTTTATAACTTTCTTGAGACAGTAGATTCACTTTATGTTATAGCTAACTTAGATGGGTTTTTCCTAGGAGTGAAAGAGTGTACTTCTATCTTTCTTGGTGCTTTCTTTCTCCAGCTGGGCAGCAGCCCTTTATCCCATTCTTATTCCATGGTACCGGCCTGGACCAGAATATATCAACTTGCCCACCTGTCAGCTGATATGACTCTGTTGATTGAAAACCTTCTTGCTGAGTCTAGAGTTTCTGGTTTTCCACCCCCTCTCCACTACAGGATTGTCCCAGCTACAGTTTCTGTATCTACTCAAACAGAGACACCTTCTGTTTTTCCCTCTGGGGACCCGTTTGAGTTATCTTCTGATGAAGACATGACTGTCTCTGGGGCTGACCATGGCTTTAACCCTGCTGCTGATGCTCTCAGTCCTTTTCCTTATTCTCCCAGTTCTCCTAGCTACTCTACACACCCCTGTTACTTATCCCGTTATTCTCCATTCCCTCCCTATTCTCCCACTGATTACTCTCCTACCAGTCCCCATTCTTAACCTGTACACTCCCTTTTCCTCAATAAACCCTCGTGTTTGATTTCTATCATAATTTTCATCCAACAGTTGGGCATGTTTAGAATGTAGTTTATTTATTTTAAAGAGAGTTGGCAGTACCATGCCACCATTTTTTTTTTAATGTGAGGAAGGTACCTAGGAATATGGAAATAATGGTGGCAAGGTGTGTTCAAACAAAAAAAGCTCTGTCACATGAGGTCAGTGTTCCAAAATGTCTTAAAAAAAAATAAATACAAAACCTTTATTAAAAGCACTTGTCAGTTGATCTCACCAGTTCAGACTTTGTTGCTTTGATAATAAAGTCTGTTTTTGGCATCAAGACCCCAAGACTCTTAGAATGTTTTTTGAAGAAGATTCTTCCACAATAACAGGGTGGAAGAACAACAGATCATCAATGTTGTGGTTAGAAGAAATAGACTCATGAGCACTCAAATACAATAGATGTCAAAAAAAGTGAGCTGATAGACAAAATGGTCTAGCAAAAGGCACTGCATTAACCATTGTCTGTTAAACTTCATCATGTAAAAAACAACTATCAAAAATGACATGACTTACAAAATTAAATAACATTAAAACAATTAATAATGATGGTTAACAAAGAAGTAATTGCAATTAAGCAATTGTAAACTTTTTTTAACTAAAAGTTAGGAAAAAAAAATATATATATATATATAAACTTCTGAAAAAACATGAATTTATACCAAAACAAGCAGGTATAGCAACCATCATATGGCATAATCAAACCGTGTAGTTTCCGAACAGGTCTTTTACATACTTCCATGTGAATTATGTTTGTGTGTTTGTGTGTGTGGGTGTGAGAGTGTGTTTAAGATAATATTCGATTTTAATATTATTACAAATACAGACAAACTGAGAAACAGTACATTATAAATAGGGAAGTAATCATTATATAATTAGATTATAATCTGTAGTCAGTGTTTGTATTCAATTGTATTTTTGACTCATCAAACTCTAAATTTTAAAGATGATTTTAAAAGATTTTTTATTTATTTTCATTTTCATATTCTGGAAAACCCAGAGGAAAGTAAGCGTTTGATAATTTACCTGCTGACAGTCAAAGTCAGCCAGCTATAGGTTTTTTTAGTGGTTCACATATGTACATATGTCTCCATCATAAATAAAAAGCATGATTGATTGTTTGCTACATCCTGTTTAAGTTAAAGCTTGCTGACTTTTGACTTCTAGAAAGGGTTTGAAAGTAGGGACATTTTAATATAATTAAATCACATTTTATACAGACTGTTTATATAGACATAACATTTTATATAGACTGTTAAAAAAAAGAACATAATAAGTGACTGATAAGAAATGTTCCTAACTTTGTATCACTCATAAGCCTTACTAAGTAATTAATGTTGCCCTACAAAGGGGCTGAGGTGTCTCAGCAATGGCTTGGAAAGATATCTTCATGCTTCAGTAGCCCCAGTGAACAAGAGGAGAGTCTATCAAAGATTAAGAATTAGAAACAATTTTTAAAAAATGCAAAAATAAATAATAATTTAAGATATAGCCCATAAATTTGTTGGTAAACCTGTTTCAGTCACCCAAAAGTGTGTCCTTATCATTAATCACCCACAGCAAAAACACAAAGAGCTAATAGGCCAGTGCCCAGTAGATCCCCCAAGGCTGTCAAATAGGGGATAGAAAAGCTATCTGGGTCTCGACCATACTTCCACAAGCAATGAACCATCCAGTCAGCTATGCACAGCAGTAGAAATACCTGAGTGAACATAAATACAGACAATGATAAAGATCATTACACACTACTGCAGTCTAGTTATTAGCAATCATTTCCTATTAAGTTAAGTGCTTTTGTTCACTTTTTCTCTTGTGATATAACAACAGGGAATAAAACGAGGTATGAGTACACTTTTAGAAAAAAAAAGGTCAAACTTTTAACCCATAAGAATTCTCCTAGTGCCATTTTAAGACAACTGTCTAAATATAGTTACCTGAAAACATATGATTTAAGGAAACTCCAAACTCTTTTCTTACCTGAGTTAGAGCTGCAACCAAGTAGAGGGTGATGAAGGTTGGTGTTGGGCTGGTGTTGGCACCTTGCATTAGATAAATAATTAAAAGAAAGACCACATGGCCTGGAATGGCCAGAAGAAGCAGGACTCGAGCTGTTCTGTTGTTATATCCTGCCAGGACACAATAATATGCATACTAAAATATTTAATGCAAACTACTGTAATAATATAAGCAAATTTATGATCAAACAATGTATATTAGAAGGAGATAAGGCTATTATAAATCCTCTATGAGAAATCTGAAAATAATTTATCATTTACAAGTTGCAATAGCATAGAAGAATGGGTGCAAGATGACCAGGAAAGTAAGTGTGAATTTAGGAGACTCTCTTTAAAAACAGAAGCACAGCTATGACAAATTCATCAAATAATTCTGCTTTGACTGGACTGTTTTTCTGCTAAATTATGATCCCGGATAAGCACACTGTTTAGGGAAGTGGTAGCTCCGTGGTTTGGACGATTGGAAGGTTGTGAGTTCAGATTCCAGCACTACCAAGCTGCCACTGCTGGGCCTTTGAGCAACTACTCAGTTGTATAATTGAGATAAATGTAAGTTGCTCTGGATAAGGGTGTCTGCCAAATGCTGTAAACATAAATGTAAATGATGAAAGCCAGTAATAATGTTGAAATGTAAAAGCCAGTAGTAAGGTTGTTGGTTAAGACTCTTAAATTATGCCTGTCTGAAGCCTGTAGATGTATTTCTATCTGTATATTCCATCCACTCCTATCCACTTATTCTCATACTGACAATTTAATTGCATATTGTAATGAATAAAGACATTTGTAATGTATATGTGTATATGTGGTTTACAAAGACCAATTAGAAATTTCTGTCAAAATATTTGACTCAAAAACATCTGGGTCATCTAAACAAACAATATTTAATACTTTCAAATATTTGTATTAAGACATGGTCTTTTTGTTGTTGTTGTTGTTGTTGTTTGTTTGTTTTACCATTGCCATAAAAGGTGTAGAATGGACAGTAATGGCACGTTTTGTCCTCAGGCAACCTTCCCAGAGAGCAGTGAAAATGAAGATAGGTGGCTATACGGCTGGACTGGATGGCAGCCAGGTTACCACCAACACCTTGAGTATATAAACATTGCAGAGGCTCTGTGAGATACAATTATGAATATACTGTAGATGTATTTATCTATAAATTTAGTGTACAGTTTAATGGAGGGTAAACAATTTGTAGTAACAGTACAAGTACTAGTAATGGTAGTATATCTATAAGTAATTGGACAATAACTGGACTTTGTTGCCTCTCTGTGCAAATTGTAACTAAAATTTAGTAATGGGAACGATATTATTTGTCCAATTAATTGTGGTCCCCTAAAATAAACAGACATAAATAAAATTAAGTCCTATGTGGTTTGCAGAAGTAAATATACTGCAAAATCGGATTTACATCAATGTACAGATTTACACCCATGTACAAATGAAAAAATGTGCCCCATTACCTTTGTACTGTACTATATTGTTTCTCTGAAAAATGAAATGAATCAAAATAGTTTATATTAAATAGTTGTGATTGTGAACTAAACCGTTTTAAATGTGTATTTCATTACTGACCATTTATCACAGGGGTGTAAACCACTAGTCCTCCTAAATTTGAGTCAGTAATGGTTTTGTCCAGAATGAGTCCACCCATGCTGAGAACATACATAAGGACATATGTTATGCTACATTAAGGAAAAACAAAGGTGACAGCATATATGTAACCCAGTTAATTTGCTATTTAGAATCGATGACTATAAGCACTAAGTAAAATAATCATTATATAGACACATTTTTGTGAGCAAAGGTTAAAGTCAGAAATGGTCCATATTGGTGTTCATGAGAACTCAATGGAAAAACATGTTGCATGATTTATAAGGTCAGAGGTCAATATTACAGATGGTTGGCAGTAAATCAGGATTCACTGACCTGCTAATAACCATGGCTGTGATTATGGGTTCCCAACCATTATACAGCAGTTTGTGGCTCTCAGAGTGACAAAACGATATTATCACCCAGACTGGTGTCAGGCACAGAAAGACGACACATACTACATAGATAACATAGGGGTAGAGGTCTAAAAAAGAAGAAAGAGAAATAGAGCTACAAAATTTGAGAATAAGCATTAGTCAACTTACTTGCCTTTTTATATGAAGTCTAGCAAAAAATAAATAAAAAAAATGTGACTGGAACTAAACGGAAAACTTTACTGAATATACGCAAACTCATTTTCTTTCTTTTTTTCTCACCAATGCAAGAGAAAAGCCTTTGACTGATGATGGCAAGCAATCCCAAAGTGATGAGGTCACCAAAACTAGCCGCAATTGGTGCTGCGATGTTGTCGGGATTAATCCCGGTCCTTTTTGAGCCAATAATCACACCCACCATAATGATACCTATATGAAGCAAATGACACAGAGGCAAGATGACATAACTCCAACAGTCTGGTTAGCCACCACATTACTGCATCAAATATAATCCACGCAACACAGTGCATAATTCTGAGGCACAGAAACTTTACTGTCAACACTAATTTACTGATATTTCAGTCATAAGGGAAATTAAAAAACAAAAACGCAAACCTGTGATTAATTTGTAAAAAAAAAAAAAATGTACCTCACATAATACCTCTTTTGTTTAAGGTAAGGAATAAAGCACAATCTGACATAGAGTTAGAGGAAATTAATTAAAGATAGGGTGATATGATGCAACTCACTGCATCTATAACAGCACTTGCCAAAGTGTTTTATTCATCTTATACCGCAGTAATCTAATTAACAAATATGTATTTATTAAGGAATGACAACATACTTTTATCCATTTATATTTACGTTTAATCATTCGGACTGTCCCCCCAAAAAAGTTCGGTTTGGTTATCACTTATGTTATAACAGCAGTAAACAATAATTCCCTCACCCGCCTCTCTGTTTTCTTTTTCTTTATGTTAACGACAAAAAAAAACAGCATGTCATGTTACAGAGAAACCTGAAACCGCAACGTCCTCTTTCATGAAGACTCTCCCATGGCGGAAAACTTAAAGTTACAGCTTTACAAAGCACCGACAATGGAGACTCCTTTCAAAAATGCTAAATAAACATAGAAATGATAACGTATTAGAATGAGTGCATTGATATAAACCTATGATTTGCCTTGCAGCTGACCAACTGTCTGAACTGTCCTGTTACAGAAAATGAATCAACACCTTCTGACAAATTAGAATTGAGAATAGCCCTGTGGTATTAATCTTTATTTTAAATATATTTTTGGAAGGAAACACCAGTGTCAGCACTTTGTAATGGTCAGTCAGAGGTATTACTGTACCTTTAAAGTTTTCAGATACAAGAAAGTCATCAGGACGGACGGTTTAGCTAGGTAACAAGCTGCATTAATTTTTTTTTTTTGTCTTTTAAAATTCAAGAGAGAAATAACAGAGAGGCTGGTGAAGGAATGCTCTGTAAACTAATAAAAAGTACGTTTGGCAAATTTCTGTGGAATGAGAAGAATAAAACAGTTCAGGACATGCTGCTATTGGAAAATAATCAACCTTGGAGCATTAACAAACCCCAAACCTAGATGTTTATTTTCAAAATAGGATGTCCCATATGGTTTAATTATTTTCATTACATATAACTTTATGAATGATTCTATTTTTAAAATCAGAATAACAGATTTTATATTGTTGTAAATTTCATGAAAATACTGTATTCTTGCCTTGCAATAACGATGCCATGAATGCTGTCACTACACTACTGCAGCATAACAGTGCTGTATCGTTCATGGTCAATTTCTCATCCAGAACCCATCCAAGTGCAGAGGCTGCCAAAGCAGCAAGGAAACCCAACACTGTAGCCTGAACCTGCCGGTATACAACATGTGTAAGCCATGGTTAGGGTTTATCCTCCTTATTCACATTTATTTGAATATTTATAAACAGCTCCCACAAACACAGAACAAGTTGTTTTCCTAATTTTGTTAGTTGTTTACCTGCTTGAGGGCAAGATTTCCAATTATCAGTTTCCACTTCTCTTTTGAGGAGTTAATTTTGCCAACGTTCACCTGTTGTCAACATTTAGCAAAATTCATTTGGTTATATATTTCAATCATTATGACAGTAGACTGGCTAATTAATTCTGAATTTAAAATCAACAACAACAACAACAACGCGTGGTTAAAGAAAATGGTATTTTAGCACTACTTCTACCGCAAGTTTAAAGTAAAAATTATTTAACCACTACAGGATGAGGATATTTAAGTTTGAGTGCTGTTTTCTTTACAGCACTGTGCAAAAACATTTGACCAAGAAAGAAGTTTAGATTTTACTGATGTATGACAACTTAGGCTACAACATGAGAGTATACTACCAAATGTAAAGCAGTAAATATATATGGAGGGAGAGAGGTAAAGAAAGTGGCAGAGAGGCAGTAAGTCATTATTTACTCACCACTGTAGAGAGTCTTGATGCCAGTGTCATTTCCAGGTTGCCTTTCATGCCAAGTAATGCTGGCACCAGGATGAAGATCTCCGTTACATTCCGAAACACGTCCCAGTGCTGTCTCACCAACACACAGATATCTCAGACTGACATTTAAACCCAAACTCTTCCTGTGTCCATAATCCCACCATACTCACCTGCACAATGTTCAGCAGCATGCCAGCCATCACTGTGCCAAAGCCTGCCAGGAGGAATGGACCCAGGATCTGAATCACCATGGTACAGACTGATTCGCTTGGCATGGCCTGAGCACCAGTGGACATTTTTTCCTCATCATCGACTGAGGGCCACAAACGATCATTAGGAAGCAAGGGGTCTAACTCAGAGAACCCCTCATCTATATATTTTTTTGTGCTACTGTGGGTGAGACCTGGGCATTCGTCAATTCCTCCATACCATCGAAATGGAGTATTCCGACTCTCATCATCTCTAACCTCTAAATCAACTAAAGTCCATTTTCCCTCATGCTGATTAGGACCACCAACGGAATCCATGGTCTTCATAAAACCTGGCTAAATTTTTATCTAAGGACTTAACATGAACGTAACTGTTTTCTAGGATTCAGTAGAATTTCTACTAGACTAAAGACATACTGTGTTGTGCCCATGTATAGAATTTTATCCTACCTGGAATTTAAATTATAATATGCTCTAAGATCTTTTCAACATTTTATATGAGTGTTGTAAAGGAGAAGCTTTAATGTAATGCTTTCGATTAGTTGTTTGTTGACCGTCATCCATTCTAAAGAAAACAGAGAGGGGGAAAGAGTGGGAGATTAAAGGGTAACATGGGAATTTGCAGACAATGCAGGTCACAACTGATAACACTGGTTCATTTGATAATAAAAGGATTTTAGGTTTCATAAAGGGCTCCACTTGAAACTGTTTTGATAGGGAAACACTCTGGTTTAGGGTTCTACGTAGAGCTTTCTCCCAGAAGGATAATGTAGGACTTTTATGAGTTCCAAATTTTCTAAGAGTTTAAAAGATTATAAAGCAGATCCTCATGCTTATTAGTAGCGAAAGAGTATCAACTACTATTACATCTCCAATACAAGACATTAAGAAAACAAGCACATATATATAAATATATATATGTAAAGAGTTAGTCAAATTAATTAAACTGCAACCTCTTACAAATATTTTTATGCCCAGAAGCTTCATTGTAATCAAGCTGAATGAACACTTACCTCTAAGCACAGCCACGACACTGCTGCTGGGTGAGAGCAGATCTTTCCACTGACAGGTCCCTGAGGTACAGCAGTGTGATGATGACAACCACCCAGAGATGAACCAATAGCAGCTCTCATCCACACCCTCCTGAACACTCTCACCTCTTCCTCCTCCTGCTATACTCCCTCTCACGATAATCAGCTTATTATTATGGCACTGCTGGAGGTTTTTGCAAATGAGAAAATTACATAACCAGCCTAACTATTACAGAATTCCACGTGAATGTGGAGGCTTCCAAATCACACAGGATTTTGCTAAGACACGTGTTTATTGACGAATTTAGTGAAAGTTTCGCTTTGTGCCTTCACCTCTCCACTCAAAGAGCTCAATTAGGAGCCATCTAAATGTAATGATTAAATAAATGTAATTTTACAGTCTTAGAAAAGCCTGTGTGATTTGAGCATAATAGTTTAGGCTGTTTGTTATATAATTTTCTTAGCTGATTATAATCAGAGGGAATATATATATATATATATATATATATATATATATATATATATATATATATATATATATATATATATATATATATGTAAAACAAAAAGTATATTTTCATATCTTGAATATTTAAAGATAAATATTAAAGATGTCCGTATATAAATGTGTGATACTGCTCATGTTAACTGCTTTGTACAAAAGGTCAGATTTCCCTCATGCCTAATCTCTTCTACTGAAGCACGTGGATTTGATGGATTTGATCTAAAATGGATCATGGTGTTTTGCACAAACATGTCGTGTACTTGCCAGCTCGAGTCCTCACTGTCATGAAAACAAGAAGAGGACATACCAAATACTAACAAACTCTGAAATTCATGTAAACATTTCAAAAATTCTACTTTTCACTCAAGTTGTTGTCAGTAATATAATTTGTAATAAAAATTCTTGCATTAAATTAGAAAATAATGTTTTTAACCCCACTCTATATATATCGTGGATCCAAACTATATATTCGTATTTGCAGGCCGAGTTTGTCGTACACTTTTACTTTGAAATCTCATATTAGTTGTGCAACACCAGAAATTCTTGAGCAAACACATGATTGACCAAATCACGAGTTTCGCGCCCGTTTTAAGACAAGTCCCGCCTCCTGCGCGCGGGTATTGGCTAGTATTTCACACCGAGTTGGCTAGCAGCCAATCGGCGTGTTAGTGATGGAACACATGATGTTTTTCTGCAACTTTGAACCAGTTTATGTGAATCAATTGGGGAAATATAATCCAAAGTGTTGTTGTTTTTTTGTTTTTTTTTACAATGAATGTACCCCAAAACTTTGGAAACAGTATGAAGTAAAGGCGCTACCATTCACATGACCTGCTCATTTTGAGACAGTTTCGAGTAGCCACGCCCACCTGGCTTGATGCGCTTGGGCAGTTGGGCGGGGATTTCCAGTAATACGGGTAGGGAAAAAAATACCTTACCCAAGCAGACCTCGGAACAGGGAAGATTACTATAGTTTACTTTCTCCGAATAGATATTATCCAGCGAGACAGGCGGTTTCACGGTGGTTTCCTGTCGCTAACCATCGACTGTAGCTGTTTGTTAGAATGGCAGTGGAGTCAATATCCCCCGACTGGGAATTTGATCGCTTTGATGACGGATCTCAGAGTAAGAACGTGTCTGTTACAGCAAAGCGCCGCGTTTCTGTTGTCACAACGAACCTCATGCTAAAATCGACGGCTAGCACTTTCTCTGGGTGTAGTGTGGGTTTCATTTGTCAGGCTGTGTTTTAATGTCGAGCCTGTACATAGCGTTGATCTGCATGCATCTTACTCAAGAGACGACCATTTTTGTTTTCATTACAGCAAGACAGAATGGAGTCACTTGGCTCAGCTGATCTAGATAATAGCGGCTCTTGATTTGATGAATCACGATATAAACACCCGATAACGGTGACGAAACCTGGACAATCAGTGTAATAAATAACGAGACAGGTGATATTGCACTTGGGGTTTTATTAGTCTTGTAGCACGGCTACAGTTTCCAGCTTGTTGGCTGCACAGTCCGCGACTAGTCAGTCACGTGACCCGGGGAGGGTAATGTACACTTAATGCCTCAACAAGTTTCTCGCTAAACTTCTTCCATGGGCTTACACACACACACACACACACACACACACACACACACACGTGTAAGACAAAACAATGCTAATGGTGTTTAGTCTTGATTAACTAGCTATTAATCAGTGTAATCTAGTAAGAACACATCTAATCAGAGTTTGGGCTTACTTTAGTACATTACACATAGGTAAGTGCTGTTCTACTTAAGTGCCTTTACCCTTTACGCTCATGGGCAAAAAAAAAATAAATAAAATAAAAAACTGGACCAAGCTCAAACTGTGAGAATATTCAGCTTTTATTGGTCTTTAAAAACAAGTCACTGGTCAGGAAATTAGCAAGAAAGTAACTGAGTATGGGATGGTTTCTTTAAATGTTTAAGCCTTGTGGGTAAACTTTTAGACCGCTTATTTATTTATTTATTTGTTTGTTTATTTTATTTTGTATTCTGTGCGCACGGTGGTTTAGTGTTTAGCACGTTCGCCTCACACCTCCAGGGTGCGCAGTTTGCATGTTCTCCCCGTGTTGCGGGGGTTTCCTCTTGGTACTCTGGTTTCCTCTCCCAGTCCAAAGATATGCATGGTAGGCTGATTGGCGTGTCCGTAGTGTATGAATAAATGTGTATGTGATTGTGCCCTGTGATTGGTTGGCACCAGGGTGTACCCGCCTGGTGCCCCATGCTCTCTGGGATAGGCTCCAGGTTCCCTGTGACCCTGCAGGATAAGTGGTATAGGTGATGGGTGGATGGATTATTTTATATCTGTACACCCAGACATATTAGTTTGAATTTTACATCAAACTTTTTAATCATTTTCATGATTTTCCTGCTGCATACAAAAAGACTATATAAGTGAATAACTATATATACTGTTTCTAGCTTTTCCCCAAACAGTTCACTGCAGCCGAAGTTAATGGTGTACACGGTGGTAAAGGAGGTCTCGAGTGCTTTTATTTATTTTGTGCTAATTTTCTGGCCAGTAATTTCTTGTCAATACCATTAAAAGCTTAATATTTTGGCTTGGCCCAGGAGTGTACTTTCTACCCCATAAACTAAAATGTCATGCAGTTAATATTAAAGGAATTTCTCTCTCTCTCTCTCTCTCTCTCTCTCTCTCTCTCTCTCTCTCTCTCAACATAGAAATTCACACAGAAGTGCAGCTGAAAAACTATAACAAGTTCTTGGAGGACTACACGTCTCAACTGAAGGCTATAGAAGAAGCCCTAGACGACTCCATCGGAGATGTTTGGGATTTCACGTTAGATCCGATAGCGTTGAAGGTGCTTTCTTGTTTCATTATCCAGCTGATGTTCTTCCTCGTTGCTTTCAGATACACTAAAGTTATCATTTTTTAAATCTTTTTTTTTTTTTTTTTTTTTTACTATCATTAGTTTAATCATTATTCTTTTTAATTTGCCACCATACAGCTCCTCCCTTATGAACAGTCTTCCCTTTTGGAGCTAATTAAAACTGAAAATAAGGTAAGTCACCAATCACAATTTGAATGACTAGGGGAGATTTGTTTATATTTGAACAGAAAATATGTGATGGGTATTTTCCTGTATCTCTGTGCTGAAGATTATTGGCTGTGTATTTCGGAGAAAAAAACATGGGGGGACCATTTGCATCATACGTGTATACTGATATGCTCATTGTAATTATAGTGCATTGTATTATTTCAGAATATTATCCAGTATTACAGAATACTATTACATGCAGTAGTCTACCCCATTGACTATGTTCTATTATTTAGGTCCTTAATAAAGTCATTACAGTCTATGCGGCTCTCTGCAGTGAAGTTAAGAAGCTGAAATATGAGGTATGTGGAATATGCTAGTTTTACTGGGTTTGACAAATAAATTAAAGAGATGAATAGAATCTTTAATGGCAGAAAGATTTTAAAAACTGTACTTCTTGTCTTAATTAGTTTTTATTAGATGAGATCTAGATTGAGATCAGGCCCATTATGATAAGATGATGTTTTTTTCTCTCACATTTAGGCTGAAACCAAGTTCTACAACGGCTTGCTGTATTATGGTGAAGGAGGTAATCGATTTTGTTTTCCTCTTGTCTGCAATATCTCTTTGAAGATGGATTAATGCCCCAAAACCATCTTTAGTTTTATCTTCACCATGTCATTACTTTTGCAACAGATATTGCATCACTTTGCCGTAGCCCAGCTCACACAATCAAGAATGCTGTGTTTTGAATCCTTCTGATAATGGTGTGTTTTCTGTCTCAGTTTCAGACGCCAGTGTGGGGGAGGGAGAGTGTCAGGTTCAAATGGGACGCTTCATCTCATTTTTACAGGTGAAACACTCTGTGACTTACTTAGTCCATACAGGATTTCCTGGAGGTCTTTTTTGTGACTGTTGTGGCCAAAAATGCTTTATTTTTCTGTGGCTTTTTAAAAAATTTGCAATGCAACTTGCAGAGTATTTTTTGTGCTTTTTTTTGGTGGGAAAACTACTTGCATTGGTGAAATTGCAAGCTCAAGGTTCTTCTTTTAAATTACTACCAGTGAAGACACGCATGTAATCACTTTCTATGTTTAAAAAAAGTACACCACAGACAACATTCAGTACACATTATTACTTTTCTGACCTCAGGCAGCATTGGACTCGCCAATGTATGCAAATGGAGAATGCTGAAAATAACTGAAAAATAAAATTTCAACATTTCAATTCAAATTTAGCACCTAATAAATCAGTGAAGTTCTTTAACATGAAATGCAATTGCATAGTTTTATTTTTAAAGTGCCCATTGTTTGTTTTAGGTAGTTTATGTTAATCTGTACTCTTTTGCAATTTAACAGAGCACAAGCTATTCATCAGTTTTACAGCATGCCAACAATGAACAGAATGCGAACAATGCATCATATTAACAGGATGCCACCAGTGCATCATAACAACATGCAACCAATGCATCCATTTTACATAATACAAATCATGTGCATCATCTTCACACAATGCAAACAATGCATGAACTCAGAATGGAAAACTGAAGGATATGTGAAAAGTTCAGTTTCTTACATCCATATGCATGTGAATCAAAGAGGACTTTGGCTGAATGAATGTGGTGATGACATAACACATTGTTTTGGCCCAAATCTGCAGAAAATCTCAATCTCCTCCGAATGTTGTGGACTTTGCTTGATTTTGCGTTAATTTCTTAAATTAATGGTTACAAAATTGCGAAATCCTGGAGGGACTGATGCACTGTGTATAACATCAGAGCCTGTTGGTGAAATATTTTACCAGTAATGAATTACAATGATTTGGTAAAAATCTCTGTCTCTCTCTTTTTCTCACTCTCTATCTCTCTGTCTGTGTGTACAGGAACTGTCTTGTTTTGTGTCTCGGTGCTTTGAGGTTGTGGTTAACCTGGTTCATCAGCTTGCTGCACTGTACAACAACAACAAGTGAGCTTTTCACTAATGCAAACTGTCTGTGGTGTATTTTAGCATTAGTGCCACATTCTGTTATTTCTTTTTTCATCTTGTTTCACTTTCATTATCTGTGTAATTGTTTTTAGAGCTGCCACAAAAATCATTGAGTCAAATGGAGTTCATTTTCAGGTAACGTTTTTATGAAGTTTTTATCTTGATGGTGTTCATTTTGCGTTCTCGTTATGTGATTCTTCATGTGAGATTATGTTTTCTGTCTTTTGGACAGACGGTGTATGAGCATCTAGGTGAACTCCTGGTGGTTCTGATCACTTTGGATGAGATAATGGAGAATCATGGCACTTTAAGAGATCACTGGAAGATGTACAAAAGGTGAACAGCATATAGCAACTCTTATGCTTTCATGCTAAATCGAATTAAACAGATTTGGCATTTTGATACGTAATATGTGGTTATTTTATCAGCCATATGCAGCTCTTTGCGTATGGAGTAACTTAAACATTTAAAATGTTAAAAATTGACTTTACAGATTACTCAAATCAGTCCACCACAACCCGTCTAAATTTGCTATTCCTGAAGAGAAGCTGAAGCCTTTCGAGAAGCTTTTATTGAAGCTGGAGGGCCAGCTTTTGGACAGCATGATCTTTCAGGTTATTATGCATATATTTTTTTGTACATGTGCTTTCTTAAGAAAGTTCATTCTTGATTCTTAGCGTTCTTAGTGTTAGCAACATTCGGGTTGGAAATCAAGTCATCCGCTAAGCAATAGTTTTGCTTTTATCATCTGCATAGCTCATGCAAATTTGCCTGTGCACTAATGACTAAATATGCAGCCTTAATTATTTAAATAAGTTCATAAAAAATTATTTTAATGTATTCAGTTCATTACTGCGTAAACAAAAGAACACATTCATAACTGACAATAATATCTCCATACAAATCTGAAGAACAATTCTAAAAATGGTAAATACCTCTTTGAACTTAACCTAACTGTGTATGTTCTCACTGTAGAATAAAATCCTGTGAAGATTTTAGTGTTATAAATTACTCTGAAAGTACTGGAACGGCAAGGCCGATTTATTTGTTTTTGCTATAAACTGAAGATATTTGGGTTTGAGATCAAAAGATGAATATGAGGACAGTAGATCAGAAGTTCAGCTTTCATTTCCTGATCTTTACATCTAGATGTGTTAAACAACCCAGAACATGGCACCTTTGCTGGCAGACTACTCACATTTTAGTGGAGGTTGTTAATGTCTCTGACCATTGTTTTTTGTGGGGGGGTTTCCTCACAGATCTCACAATGTTTTTCATTAACGGTTGTTTTCTTTGGCTGACCTGTTCCATGTCTGGTTGTTAGTACACTGGTGGTTTTTCTTTTTTAGGACGTTCCAAAGTGGTGTATTGTCTATGCCAAATGATTCTGCCAGTGCTTTGACTAATTTCCCTCTTTTCTCATCTTCAAAATGGCTTATGTTTCTCCCATAGAGAGCTCTCTGGCCTTCATTTTGGTTTATCCTTTTTAACAACAAATGCAGAATTCTCAAGCAAAACCCTCGGCTCATTCCAAGAGTAGACATTCAGAGCGATTAACTGTTTAAACAGTCAATATAACACGGCACACCCGAGCAACAGGAAACACCTGTTAGTCACGTGTTCCAGTATTTTTCATCACTTGAACAATGGGTGGGTTTAAATAAAAGGTGCCTTGTTTTAAATTATTTAACACCTCTATATGTAAATGAAATTTGAAATTCAGATTTATTGTCTCATTCATTTTTTTGATCTCAAACCCAAATGTCCAGTGTGTAGAAAATAAAAAATTGGCCTTGCTGTTCCATTACTTTCAGAGGGGACTGTATTTATTTGCCATTTCAAAAATACCTTTACAATATCCAGTTCATATCTTGTTAGTGAAACAAACAATTTCAGTGATTTCAGACACAAGTCTGCCTCATATCATTAAAATATTTTTAGATGATTCACCAAGAATACAGTGTGGTTATTGTACGAACCTTAAGACAAAATTGAGAAGTTGAGGTCAGGGCAAAGAGGTCAGAGCCATGATCCGGTGCCTCTGGAGCAGGAAGGGCTGAGGGCCTTCCTTGTCCAAGGGCCTAACGATGGCAGTTTGCCAGTGCCAGGGTTTGAACCTGCAGCCTTCTGATCAGTAGCCCAGAGGTTTAAACATTGAACCACAATTTCCCCAAATGCTTCAGTAAGGCATAAACAGGGAAGGGCTTGAAATAGGGAAATGGTTTATACCACAAAAATGTGAAAGTTAGGATGATTGATGAGTCTAGTCTTGTAATTCAAAGAACTGTACATTTCTGTATAGTCTATATCTTTTGTTTTCTCTTTCCTTTAAAATAAATAAATAAATAAATCTTCACACCTCCTTGATCATCGGTCTCTGTAATCCAAACAAAACCAGATATTATCAGTTTGTTACATCAGTCTGGGAAAATGGGGAATAATTTGTGTATGTGTATTGAAATTTTTCTTTCTCTTCCTGATAGGCTTGCGTAGACCAGAGATTTGATAATCCTGGGGAAGGTTTTTCAGTCTCTAAAAACAGTGCCTTTGCTGAGGAGTTTGCTCACAACATTCGCACTATCTTTGCCAATGTGGAGTCAAAACTTGGTTTGTATTTACTTATTTTGATTAATCAGTGTTAGTGTAGAGTAGTGCTGTATAAACATTGCATCATATCTGGCCTTGTGTTACTGGGAAAGTATTCGGTATGGTCATTTTAACTACTCGAGTACTTGAAGTATATGATGTATTTCGCTTGTGCAATGCATCTTGTTTCAGTGTCTCATTTGTTCAATATTGCAGGCTGTTATAATGTCATTTGTTACAAAATAGTACAAAAAAAAGCATAATAAAAATACAAGCATCATATTGTCATAATGTGAGGACCCGCTGGCCATAATCAATAAATTATTGCTGAGAAAGCTCATCTCTCTGCTAATTTCCCCCACTTACCATAATTATAGTAGTATGTGCACACTGCTGTTTGTGTGGCTGACCGAAACATGTAAAAGTGAATGGCTTGACCAGTGTTGTGCTGCAGAGTTGCCATAACGTTCATATGTTTGTTTTTTCAAGTTCAAAATAGCTACTTTAAATAACCAGCCATCAACACTTTTTTTTAAGGTGAAAGGCACACCAAAAGAACCTACTTTTTAAAATGAAGAAACAAACTGCACGATCGTCGTTTTAATGATTGATCATTGATGTCTCTTCCAAGTACTCGAGTGCCCATCCCTAGAACATACTGAATAAAGTCGGTCATTGGTTCACTTGTACGTAATTGCTGTTCAATTGTTGTATTTGTGTTCACAGGGGAGCCTGCAGAAATTGACCAAAGGGATAAATATGTCGGGGTCTGTGGCCTCTTTGCCCTGCATTTTCACATTTTTCGTGCAGTCGACAAGAGGCTCTACAAAGCCCTTTTGGATGTGTGTAAAAAGGTTTGTGTCAAACTCGGGTCTGTGTTTTCCCTCTTTAACTAACACAACATATTAATCTCAAAGTCTCTAGTTGAATATATATACTCAGCAAATAAATAAACGCCCTCTCACATTCAACTACTTTTATTTCCAGCAAATTTCTTAAGATGTGTAAATATTTGTATTAACATAAAAACATTAAACAACTGAAACCTAAACTGAACAAGTTTCACAGACATTTAACGAACCGAAATGGAATAATGAATCCCTGAATGGGGGGATGGGGGAGGGGGGGTCAATATTAAAGTACCGGTCAGTATCTGGTGTGTCCACCAGCTGCTTTAAGTACTACAGTGCATCTCATCCTCATGGACTGCACCAGATTTGACAGATCTTGCTGTGAGATTTTTCCCTACTCTTCTACCAAGACCAAGGCATTTGCATGTTCTTGATCACGTCTGGGGGGGGACATATGGTTGCATGTAATTTTCCACTGCAAGGACGATCAGCTGTCCTTCCTGTAGCACTGTCTTAGGCGTCTTACATTACAGACATTGCAGTTTATTGCTCTGCCCACGTCTGCAGTCCTCATGCCTCCCTGCAGCAGGCCTAAGGCATGTTCACGCAGGTGAGCAGGAACCCTAGACATCTTTCTTCTGGTGTTTTTCAGAGTCAGTAGAAAGGTCTCTCTAGTGTCCTAAGTTGTTGTAAGTGTGACCTTAATTGCCTACCACCTGTAAAGTGTTCATGTTCCCAATGTATTTAAAATACTTTTCTTTCTCTTCAAGGTTCCTGCAGTTACACTGACTGGCAATGTAATCTGGTTTCCTGATACATTTTTGATTAATAAAATCCCAGCAGCAGCCAAACTAATGGATAAGAAAAGTCTCCAGGCCATTCGTATCAGCAGAGATGCATTCTTACAACAAAAGGCACAGACACTAACAAAGTGAGTTTCATGGTGCACATGAATGCAATGAATCCGCTGTGTTTACCCTCTAGCTTTAAGAGAGCATCACAAGATTTGTAATCTGGCTTTAAGTTGGCTTGAGGGTAAATTAATGGTCTATGTTCCCAGGATAAACTCTGGATTCACTGCAACCCTGACCAGGGTAAAACGATTACTGAAGATGAATAACAACAAAAATGTTTTGTGTGTTAATTATATCCATTAAAGCTGTACCCTAATGCTGCGCTTCTTTCTTACCTTTTCTAGGGATGTGCAGTCTTACTATGTTTTTGTAACCTCTTGGATGATGAAGATGGAGGCCATTTTATCGAAAGACCAGAAAACTGAGAAACTCTCAGAAGACCTGAGCAACAGGTGCAATGTATTTGTACAGGTAAAGACAATTCTGCCATTTAAACCACAAAAGAAGTTAGACTTCTCTGGCGAGTTTAGAGCGTACATGCCCCTGGACTCATCATTAACCTGAGCAAATAGTCCAGGGCTGCTTCTGTATCAGACATTTGTTCCATGCATTGTAATAGCTATCTAAAACAATACATCAGTGGCCTGAATCTCAGTAAATAATTTAAAAGGGTTTAATCTTGTAAGCATCAGGGTTTTTATTTTAATTTTTATTAGAGTCACTGAGAATCTGGAAGACCTGGTGGTTGCTTAAAATTGAACAGTTCAGAATTCAATGAAGTGAAACTTTTGTGATGATAATTGTTCCCGCTATTATTAGTGATTTATTTTATAAAATGACTGTGATTGTGTATTTTGCCTGCAGGGAGTCCTATATGCATACAGCATTAGCACCATCATAAAAACCACCATGAACCTCTACATGTCCATGCAGCGACCCATGACCAAGACGTCTGTGAAGGCTCTGTGCCGTCTAGTAGAGCTACTGAAAGTAAACCTTCCCTCTATACTATGATCTTTATCTGACTTATGAAAATCCACAAATGTCTTGACTGTCCATCTGTCAGGTGTCTCTGCATTTGGAATGCATTGAGAGAAATACCATTTAAATGACACAATTATGAGGCTTAAACATTGAGGCCCCGAAGGCTCCAGTAATTCATAAACAGGGAAGGTCTTGAAATAGGGAAATGGTTTATTCCGCAAAAATGTTAAAGTTGGGTCAATAGATAAGTCTAGTCTTGTAATTCAATAGACTGTACATTTCCAGTCTACATCTTTTCTTCTTTTTTATTATCTCCAAACCTCCTTGATCATCTGTCTTCTAAAATCCAAACAAAATGAGCTTATATTCAGTTATTAATTCAGTTATATAATTTGAGGTTGTTTTTTAATATTCTGCACTGACTGCTTTTGATTTATTAGTACATTTCCTCATTTGTCTTTTAAAAAAACAAACAAACAAACAAAGGCAGTAGAGCACACATTCCACCGGCGATCCCTTGTGGTGGCAGACTCCGTGTCCCATATCACTCAGCATCTGCAGTCACAAGCTCTGGCTTCTATTTCTACAGCTAAGGTAAAGTCCTTATTGCATTCTGTTAAAATGTCATATTTTGAGCCCACTGTTCCAAACATTTGCAGGCATTATCAATGTCATTTTATCATTCTTCAATATTTTATGATACCATAAAAATGCCTTTAATTTCTTGTCTTCTTTTGTAAAATAAAATGGCTTGCTGTTGTACTGTAGAAAAGAGTGATCTCTGATAAGAAGTACAGTGAGCAGAGGCTGGATGTGCTGTCGTCCCTGGTGCTCGCCGAGAACACACTGAATGGCCCGAGTACCAGGGAGAGAAGACTGGTAGTGTCTCTAGCACTTAGTGTGGGCACTCAGATGGTAAGGAAGCATGTGCTTCGAATATGAGATGCTTTGAGACTTTGCAATTGGATAAAATCTATTGTTGTCACTTTGTGTTCTCTGTACTTGCTGGACGCTAGTTATAGTATTCTCTCGTTACCTGAGCTCTTACTATCTTCTATGGCTGTTTGTACACTGGCCGACTAAATTTGCATGGTGTCAGAACAGTATATTCCTCTTGCATACAAATGTGCTTCATTTTGCTTTCAAGAAAACATTCAAGGATGAGGAGCTTCTGCCATTACAACTTGTCCTAAAAAAACTGGACCTCATTAGTGAATTACGAGAGAGGTGAGCCTTGTATAACTACAAAAGGACTCTCAATGCCATAAGTGTGCATGAATGTATATAATTGTTCTATTACAATTTTACGGTAGCAAGATTTACTCTTCTAATGTTTAAAAGCAAGAAACTGTTTCTTCTCCTCAGGGTCAAAGTGCAGTGTGATTGCAGCTTTCTCTATTGGCACCGTGCAGTGTTTCCCATTTATCTGGATGATGTTTATGATAACGCTGTGGATGCAGCTAGAATACATGTAAGTCTACTGTCCTTATAAATTTTTCTGATACAGGAACTGAAATTCCAGTAGTGACCGTGCTGCTGCTTACTGTCCAGTGAGTAACTAAGGTTTGTGTTTGTTTGTTTTGGATTACTGGTGTCCTCTAGTACATGTTTAGTGCTCTCAGAGATTGTGTGCCCACCATGCTGTATGCCAAACACATGGAGTCCTGCGAGCAGCTACTGGAGTGCTATGACAAGGAGATCATGGAGGTCTTCGGTGAGGTGAGGAAGGGGTAAACAAGGGTTAAAAAAAAAAAAAAAAAAAGATTATTGTAATGGGTTAAAAATCAGTGATCTTTCAGTTATAGGTAGGTTGCACTGCTTATGGGATCTGAGCCATCATATGATTAACGTTTTATATTAATTATAAGCTAATTTTGACATTTACGTTTTGAATAAACACTTAATATAATGCATTATCTATTGATAATCTGTCCATTATCTACATTGAAAAGGTCTGTAGTTTGCAAGTTCTCAATGTTGTTCTCAAAGTTCACACGAATTGAAAGAAAAAGCATTTAAGACATGTCCATACACTTGTTCATAAAATGCAGTGTCCTTCTTCCTGCTAGCTAGAATGTAACATTATGCACAATTTTAAGAGTCACTGTAGTTGCTATATATGGTTGTCAGTTTCAAATGCTGATTGTTTGAATGGAGCCTTAGTTAGATTTACAAGCTCCAGTATTAATATTTTGAATGCATGCTAAGCCAACACAGGTACTCCACTTGGATGGTTACAACTGATGCATGTCTTTCACTGACATACACTAGGTAAATGTAGCCACAACAGTCTAATCTATAATATTGCATGAAAAAGTTTGGCATGTATATGCTGTTACCCCATAGTAGGTCTAGTTTTTTAAAATATAAAATTTAGCAACCGTAAATGAGCATATAAATAGAGTTGCATGTAGGGGAAACACAATCTTTGCTGGTCTCCTTTTTCCCATTAGCATTTGTTGGACAAGCTGTGCAAGGAGATAGAGAAAGACCTGCGGCTTTCTGTGCACACTCATCTCAAGCTGGACGACCGTAACCCTTTCAAAGTAGGCATGAAAGACCTGGCTCACTTCTTTTCCCTCAAGCCTATCCGCTTCTTCAATCGCTTCATAGACATCAAAGGTCAGTGAAAAGGAGCGTTGTTTATAACACATAAATGAAACCAACACAAGCTAATTGAATTCACCTGCATGTGATCTCTAAAATTATGTTTGCATATTGTGGTGAGAATGATCAGACCTTCTGTGTTTGCTGTTAGAGTGGATGGTCTATATGTATAATTGCTCAATATGGTTGTTAGTTTCCCATGGTGTTGTTGTTTATACAGCCTATGTCACACACTACCTGGACAAAACATTTTACAACCTGACAACAGTGGCACTCCATGACTGGGCCACATACAGTGAGATGAGGAACCTGGCCACACAGCGCTATGGTCTGGTCATGACCGAGGCTTATCTCCCCAGCCAGACTCTGGAACAGGTATATTTAGTGTCGATCAGTACGTTTACATAGGCAACAATAATCCAATATTAACCTGATTAAGACAACACTCTAGTCTGATTAAGAAACTACCATGTAAACAGCGATTATTGATGTCCTTAATCCGGTTAAAGACGTACTCGAAGTAAACACAAATCGAATTAAGACGTGGAGTATTCCTATTTCTTTTTTTTATTCCCATTTCGCATTATCACTGTGCATTACAGACATGTACACACCTTAATCACGGTATTAACATTGTGTGGGAGTTTTCACCGCATTTTGCGACAGGACACACGGCAGTGCTCAACCGTTTGACGGCAAACGAGAGAGCACGGCTGTGTCCGAAACTGTGTACTTACCTGCTATATAGCAGGTAAAATACATGTATTTCAGCTACTATATAGTAGGTAAGTATGTGGTTTCGGTCACAGCTTCAAGCAGTCGTCTGTTTGCACGTACAGCATATTTAACTGCACTTGAAGCTTTTGTAAAATTAAAAATTAAACCCAAAACTGTATACGGTACCATAACGAAGACTGTATGTTGATGCGTGAAATTCTGGAGGGACGTTGGGCAGTGTGGCGTGGGGATGTAATGACGTGTGCTGTTAATCGCTCTATGTTCTATAACATGTGAAAGGAGTATTCTAAAAGCGACTCATGTAAACACCTTAATGACAATATTGTCTTATTCAGAATAAGGTACATTACTGCTGTCCATGTAAACATAGTCTGTCATTAGAAGGTTTTGAAAGTGTTTTACATTAATCAGTCTGTGCAGGATACTGCAGAGTTTTTGATTGTTGCAGCCAAAAATGCTTGATTTTGCAGCTTCTTTTACAAAGTATGCGATGTAACTTGGTGAAATTGCAGTTGTACGAAATTGTTTTGCACAGTCTTTCGCAGTGATGGTTGTTGGTAAATGAGACCTTTTATCTGTTGTGTTCAATGCATGTGAATTGAAGAGGGCTTTGACCGAATGCATGTTGCGATGACATCACATGACTCTTTTTGGCCCAAATCTATGGAAAATCTGTGGTAATTTAAAAACAGATTGGAAGCTCATCTGAATATTGTGGAGTTTGCTTGATTTTGAGTTAATTTCTGCAATATGTTTTCTTGCAAAATCCTGGAGGGACTGATTAATATCATATGTACAGTAATATGAACATCTGATTCATACGATCATATTGATCTGTTAGGGGCTGGATGTCTTGGAGATTATGAGGAACATCCATGTTTTTGTCTCGCGTTATCTCTACAATCTGAACAACCAGGTAGGCCCTGTATTTTGAAACCAGTTGGCTCGGCATTGTTATTCCTGTCGATCTTTCTCCGTGTACAAATTGCACTTATCACCTCTGCATTAATTTTGTAGATCTTCATTGAGAAGACCAGCAACAACAAGCACTTGAACACTATCAATATTCGGCACATTGCGAACTCCATACGCACCCATGGGACTGGCATCATGAACACAACTGTATGTGAAGCTTTATAATCAGAAGCTGTTTTAGTTCTATAGCTTAATTCATTGTCCTGTGAAAATTCTGCCTTGCTAAGCTGCTGTCAGATCTCATTGAGAGACATTCATTTCTGTTCAGGTAAACTTTACTTATCAGTTCCTGCGCAAGAAGTTCTACATTTTCAGTCAGTTCATGTACGATGAGCACATCAAGTCCAGGCTTATTAAAGACATCCGGTTCTTCAGAGAAACTAAAGACCAGTCTGATCAAAAGGTTGATATCTCGGGTTTCTTTCTTTTAAATATAAGCAAGTAGTTCTATATATTTATCGATGCTCTGTTTTTTTCGTTCATCTTCTTTATAGTACCCCTTTGAGAGGGCAGAAAAGTTCAACCGTGGTATTAGGAAATTGGGCATCAATCCAGATGGCCAGAGCTACCTGGACCAGTTCAGACAACTCATCAGCCAGATTGGTAAGTACTTGTACATGCTTCAGTTATCACAACACTTGTATGTTGTTATTTATAGCACTTGTTTGTTGCTTAGAACAGTTTGCACTCCAGTTTCTGTCACTGAACTGTTAACAACTTCAGTTTGATACAGCAGATTAAAGTTAAGACTATAATGATGCTCATACTCATTTTGCTACTATATAATACACAGTTATAGAAGAGAAATTATTTCTAATAACACTATTCGGTGTCACCCAGATGAGGATGGGTTCCTTTGAGGTTTCCTCCTCATGTCATCTCATGGAGTTTTTCTTTGCCGCTGTCGGGTTTGCTCATTAGGGAAACATTTTTAAATGTAACATTTTTATTTCTGTAAAGCTGCTTTTGATCGTGTCAGTTGTTAAAAGCGTTACATTAAAAAATATAATTGAAATTGAGTTGAATTAAACATTTCCTCTCGTTTTTCCTTTGTTTTTTCCCTAAAATTTCCTCTTTTTGTCTCTCTCATAGGTAATGCAATGGGGTATGTACGGATGATCCGCTCTGGGGGTCTTCACTGCTGTAGCAGCGCCATCAGGTAAAGTCATACACACACATAAACTAACTTTAGCCTGTTATTATAACATGAAAATGTAGAGTACATTGAATAATTGTCATTGGAAAACATCACTTCAAAAGTATACTACTAAAATTTCAGGTTTGTTCCTGATCTTGAGGATATTGTAAACTTTGAGGAGTTGGTGAAGGAGGAGGGCCTCACTGAGGAGACTCAGAAAGCAGCCAGGTACTAAAATATGGTTATTCTGCATCGATCTTTCTCCCTTGTCTCTGGGAGTGCAGTGAAAAACATGTGTTCTTACCTAGCAAGTGTCCTGTTTCAAATCCTAAATCTAATTAGCTCAAAAAATCATCTCAAGTATAAAGTTATGCATTTTAATTTTCAAAACAAACTTGTATCATTTCAGTGTTCTAGACTGTGTACTCAGTGACCTGACCAGTAACTCGGCTGAGGGAACAGAGTATTTCAAAATGCTCGTGGGAGTTTTTGCCCCGGAGTTCCGCAGCGTGAAGAATATGCACTTGAGGAACTTCTACATGATCGTTCCTCCTTTGGTAAGCAGCAATCTCTGTAGTTTAAGGTTATCCGATATATTCCATTTTTCTCGGATTCCAGTTCTAAAAGTACATTTGAACCTGTGATTTTAAACCATTAAAATAGTCTATGTAGAATAAAATTTTTTAAATATTTCTATGCTCAAGGATCTGCTAAAAAGATCCAGGACGTTTGTACATTTAAATACTTCTTCACCATCATTAAAATACCAGGCACTATGAATATGTAAGTAAAGATGGGTGACCAAATATCAGGAAAAAAACATTATCATAATGTTTTGGTAAGGCTGTATGCCACCCTGAGCCACCAGAACAGCTTAAGTGTGCCTACAAATCAGTTCCAGAGATCCTGCAAATCCACAGCTACACTGCTTTAGTACAGTTCCAGATTTTGGAGCACCATCCTTGAAAAAGTTTTTTGTAAAGGCCATAGTATATGATTTGCAATGTATGAATACTCCTTAAACCATTGAATGAGTCTCCACGCCTAGTCAACGGGAGATACTTTAGCAAACATTTTATATGGCCTCCCATTTTTCAGGCAGTAAACTTTGTGGAACACTCCATCAGCTGTAAGGAGAAGTTGAACAAAAAGAATAAAAGTGGTGCAGCATTTACAGATGATGGCTTTGCCATGGGTAAGTGTCAGAGATATTTCTGTTACACAAAAAAACTATTTTATCTGTGATTTTGCTTTTCTGATGGCCATCATATCAATTTTCCTACTATTTCTCTCCTAAGGTGTCGCCTACATCTTGAAGCTGTTGGACCAATATCAAGAGTTTGACTCCTTGCACTGGTTCCAGGCAGTTCGAGAGAAATACAAGAAGGAGATGGTGAAAGAACAGAACATTCAGGCCAACAACCAAGATGAGAAACTCATGCAGACCATGAACTTAACTCAGAAGAGACTAGACATCTACCTGCAGGTGTGCCAATAGCTACTTTTATTAGAAGTTCATTCTTCAGGTTCTCTGCTTATATTAGAACAAATCTAAGAATAATCTGCAGAGCTGGCATGGTGGTGCAACGAGTAGCCTTGCCACTGCACAACTCCAGAGGTTCGAGCCTGATCTTGTGTGACTGTTTGTATGGAGTTTGTCATGTTCTCCTGTGTGGGCTTTCTCTGGGTTCTCCGGTTCCCTCCCACTTTCCAAAAACATGCTGGTAGGTACATTGACTACACTAAATTTCCCCTAGGTGTGCATGAGTGTGCATGGACAGGAGTCCGATCCAAGGTGTATTCCCACCTCATGTCCAGTCAGAGTTTCCAGGATGTGCTCCAGATCCACCACAAACCAGACCAGGATATATACAGAAAATGAATAAATAAATAATCTGCCGAGTTCACATACATCTTGGAAAAATTTGTTTTCCAATGCTGGGAATATTTTTGAGGTTCTTGCAAAAAGTCAATTTGGGCTATTAGGCCACTGAAATTGCATATTTTTTTCAACCATTGCTAGTATTTTTTATTATCCAGGGTTTTTCTAAGCTTACATTTGAGTGTGCATTCTGTAAAATTATCACTCCCTGTTCGCAAGTAGGGTCACTACCTTCTTAAAAAAAAAAAAGAGTGGGAACAATGTTGGGGGAAAGAAATAGCAATTGAGATGACTGGTTTGAGTGTTTTGGGGTTTGTTTTTTTAGCACTGACGCATGCCTTGTGCTTTTGTCTGCTGACAGGAGTTCGAGCTACTTTACTTCTCTCTGAGCAGTGCACGGATATTCTTCAGGGCTGATAAGACTGCAGCGGAGGAAACTCAGGAGAAGAAGGATAGGGGTAGGTTAACTACTTTTGTAACATTACAAGACAGCAAGAATGTGGAAATCTTTCAATATGTATTAAGGCATTTAATACTTTAAGTAGAATGTTAATTACTCTAATTAAAGTAATAGCATCTTGGATATGGAGTTTTTAATCAGCATTCCCATTAAAGTAACTAAACTAAAGAGGAGCTGCTGATTATACAAGGCTCTGCATTTTATTTTAAAATGTCTTTCCAAAGCAAAATAAAACAACTCTCTGACACTTGTATCACTTGGTTCACTTATTTTTAACCCTGGTGTGCTAGCATATGTTAAAACAAACTGTGGGGTATAATTTATGGATTTGTGTCCTAAAATCAGAGACCCAAATCAGGATATATCAAACGGATAAATACAGAAACGAAGGGCTAAGCATTGGTTGTTGTGTCCATGGTAAGGAGCACGAGTCATGAGCTGATCTGGTGTTGACTATCTGCCCGTCCTCTTCTCATTAATAGATTTTTTAATTGCAGCAACCTTGACAGAATGCTGACAAAATGTACTAACTTAAAGGGCAGAATAGAACCACATTTCAAACATAATACACCCTTAAAAGATACCTCTGCCCTGAAACACATTAAGTATACAGTTAAGTTTACATATGCCTTGCAGAATCTGCAAAACTTTATTTAGTACTGCCCTCAATAAGCTATTTCACATAACGGATGTTTATGAATAGTCTTAAAGAAACGATAATAACTGAATTTACACAAATGAACCAGATCATAAGTTTACATGCGCTTGATTATTAATCCGTCCCATGTTTGTCCTGCGCAGTTAAACTGCCCATTGTTCTTCAGAAAAATCCTCCAGGTCCTGCACATTCTTTAGTTTTCCAGCATCTTCTGCATATTTGACCTCTTTCCAACAGCGGCTGTATGATGTTGAGATCCATCATTTCATACTGAGGACAACTGAGGAACTCGTACACGACTATTACAAAAGTTGCAAACATTCACTGATGCTCAAGAAGGCAACACGATACATTAAGAGTCAAGGGGGTATAAACCTCTGAACAGCATGATTGGTGTAAATAGTTATTTTATCTGCTGGGGAAACATGTAAATATCTTATGTAGCTTCTGAAAGGCCGTACTAAATGTTAAAAAAAAAACCCTTTAAACAAAACTATTTAAACCGATCATCCTGTTTAAATTCAGTTATTATTGACTGTGTAAGCATCTGTTATGTGAAATAGATTATTCCGGCAGTACAAAATAAACAATAAAATAGAATTTTTATGCCCGCCCCCCCTCTTTTTCTTTTTTTAATATATAAATTATTACTAACATTGTGCAGATTCTTCAAGAGGTATGTAAACATAGGACCTCAACTGTAGTTATCGTGCACTGTTGTTTTTTTTAATGTTATTCCCATGAGAACTTGGTTGTCTTTCACTCTGACATCAACTAACGACGGTTCTAGTGCAGATAGTAAGTAAAATTTCAATCCTCTTAAACATAACTGATAATAGTCGTACTTAATTACTCACTCGCCATTTTTCAACAACATGAAAAGTCATATTAATGAGAAATCAAGTATTGAGGTAGTGGAAACCACACATGTTGAAATGCAATGCAGCTACACTACATTATGCAGTTGTGGTGAAGACTTGTCTAGTTATCAATGTACGAGATGTGTTGATAGTGGTATAAGCAAGAAAGTTGAAGCTTTGGAACATGATTTGCTTGAGCAGACTGTTCAGATGAGGATGTGCGAGAGCTGGACAAGCTAAAGAAATAAAGCACTGCTGCATCACTTGCCTTAGGTAGAGATGAAGCAAGGGCTAAATCCCAATGGCTTTACGTTGCCAGCAGATAGTCGAATGGCATTGTGGGTCGTGTAGGAAACCTTTAGCCAAAGTGAAAATAGACCAGCATGTCGAATAAAGAAGTACAAATTAACTAAAATGTACAGGTTGTTTAAGGTTTTTTTTTTGTTTGTTTTTTTTTTCCCCTTTTTTCCTCTTGTACGCATTAGGGTTTATAGAACTGCCACCATGAATGTGTTGAAATGTATTAATTATATTCTCCTTCTATGTATTCTATTTTAGAGGATGTTGCTAAAGCTGATGCTGCTTCATCCGCGACTGCTGCCGCCCCTGAGCCGGGTGCCAAGTGAAACTAAAAGCACACGTCCCACTTTAAGGTCCTTCTTTTAAGAAGTGGAAACAAACCAGTTTATCCAGAATTTCTTTAGACTGCCATGTTTTGGATTGTAACTCAGTATTGCATGGCAAGATACAAGATAAATGGCCTCGGTCACGGATCATGAACTGGGAACATACAGTGTGAATGTTGTGGAATATTTATTCCTTCTAATGCACTTAGGACTGGAACTGACTGTGATCTGCTTTTAGAAGAAGAAAAAAAAAAGCTCATGTCACCATTATTTTCTGCATTGCTATACAGATTTTGTCAGGTAACTGGCAGGTGATCAAGTTTGGCAGCTGTAATTATTTGGTCAATGAGACCTTTTTTTTTTTTTTTAGAAAGAAATATTTTAATATGGCAATACTAAAGCAGTGTTTGATTTTTAAATACAAATCATCTTCGACAGTTTCCCTTTTCTAATTTGAAAATGTATAAAGTGGAGGCGCTTAAATAAGAGGTTCTACACTGCAGTAGGATTTTTGCTCCACATTCTTGTAGGTCTGTTGCTAGCTTTACAATATTGACTGTTTTACATTCTAATGTACTTAAGAGAAGGATACTACAGGGTGTCCCAAAAGTCCCAGTACATAGGGGAAGTTAACACTTTAGCAAAATATCTTCTAAAAATTTTCATACTTGGTTTTATATATATATATATTTTTCAAATAGCCTTTAAGAACACCTTTTGACAAAAGAAGAACATATTGAAATCATGCTAAGGGCTGGAACAGAAAGCTGTTGCAAGGTTGTGATGGACTTTAACAGGAACCAGGGCAAGCACATCACACACGACACTGTCGTCAAACTTATTAACCAATGAAAGAAGAATGGAAGTGTTGCAGACCAACCGAGAAGTGGACGTCCATGAGCATCCACTGACGAAGGCGTAACTGATTTGGTACTGGCAAACATAGTCTCCTATGTATGGAGGCTTTGGGACACCCTGCAGCTTGCTTTTGTAGCTAGGATTATTTTATTTTTTTCATAACAAGGTGTATAACTCCGTTTCTTTGGTACAGTGTGCTAATGCAAAGTTCTGCACATGAGAATGTTCTGTGCAGTGTAACTCTGCATAAGGAGAAATGTGTTGTGTAAAAAGGTGGTTTTGTTTTAAAAACACAATAAGCTCTCTGGCCAAGAAATGTGTCACATCCACATGTCTGCGTTTCTTTGTACAATGATGGAAGACTGGGACATATTCACTGGTCTGCAACATCACCACAACTTGAGTCCATAGGAAAGTTGTGGGATTATTTGGAATATCAATTGAAACACTTTAAATAGGCACCACGAACACTCACTAGGTTGCACACCACGTCAGTGACGGAGTGGGGTCAAATTAACACTGATGAGGTCCTCATGTGATAATCCAAGGGAATTAAGCCAGTGTATTAAAAAACAAATGACACGTGGCTGAATTTGTTTTTTGCTCAGTGAGCTGAAGTCCATGGAAATGTAGCAAACTAACATTGTATTTAGTACCTGGCGTCCATGCTGCCTAATCCATATAAAATCTGTGCAATAGAAGCGTTGCTTTTTGATTTTTTTTGGCAAATGTTATAACATGGAGGCTGTGTGAAAGCTTTATGCACATGAATGCTTAATGGTAGAATTTTGAAAACATTCCAGCTGAGTGTTGATTCTTTCTTCCTTGAACCATTGTCATTATTTTTAAAATAACAGTAATAATACAATTTGTGGAAAACTAAACGTGTGTAATGCCCTAATAAAATAATTCATGAGATTTCTTGGAACACCACATCTCTGGGATATTCAACTGTCACTTATTTACTAGCTAGGTGACCTACAGACAGCTAGCTCATATTTTTTTTAATCACATGCATTAATGTGCTCTAATTTGCTTGGAGATTATACCAATCCATCATCATACAGTCACACAATATATTAGCAGTTGTGGGAATATTACAGCCTTGTAGTACTTGCACATCTTCCTTAGTAGCTGGTGTTCTTTCTCAGTCTTGGTTCAAACTTATTGCCAGTCTTTCACTGCTGCTCCTCCTCATAGCCCTCGAACCCCTTCCCATAGAGAGACAAACACTGGTTCAGGAAAGCCGTTCTGCTTTATTACAAAGGAAAGAAAGACGCGTTCAACGTTTTCAGAAAATACAAGACTGGTCTGTTTTTTTTTTTTTGTTAGCAGTATTACCAATTTTCCTTTTCCTATGAAATGCTTCTATTCAAACAGCTGCATGTGAAATGTTTCCACCTTCTTTTTCAGGGGCTGGGGATATAGATTGCCTTAGTTCGAAAAAATCTGGCCTTCCGTATTTTTGAATATTTATCCTGGTCTTAAGTGCACAGGGTAACAAGTGTGAAGCCCTGTCTGGCAGCTCAATATTATTAACACTATTTTTTTCTGTTTATTTCTAACACATAATGCCACCACTGCTCACCTCCTAAAAATGAGGCTGAGCAAAGAATAATTACCTTTTTCCAAAATAGACGTCATGTATATATATATATAGATACAGCTATCTATATATATAATATATACACATTCGTACATACATATCTTTATTCATGTGATGTCCAAAAAAATAAAAAAAAAATGTACACATTTATTACAAAATCGTAACAAAGACTGAGAAGTGTTTTATCTGGAACAATGTAGCTTAGTCATAACCCCCTGGGTGAGGATGGTCCACAAGCTGTTCCCACAATGGTCACTAAAACAGTCTGATTTGTAATTATTGGAGTTAGGCAGAGAAAACCTGATCGGGTGTAGGATCGAATGCACGGTTAAGATGACGGCTCAAAGGAATGTTCTGGAGGAGAAGAAAAGAAAAACAAGGCTAAAGGAAAAGAGAGAGCTTCCATGATGTTAACAGTAGGTTGTGTATCCTTCCAGACAAAAACAGGAGAAGAGCATTTTTCCACATAAAAAAGCACAAAACAATTTTTGTGTTCTTTTATTACTAAATAGTGCAACAATGAACATTGCATTTTTCTTCCGCCCTTTTGTATTCACATGTATTGGATTGATTTTTGTGTCTGTCCTGTTTACTAACATGGTACGTTTCGGAAAACGAAACGTAGCCTTTTGTCGTACTGCAAGTCATTTCTCCTGCCAGAGACCAAACAGGCTTTTGATCTGAGGCGTAAACAAAATACAGACTGGTGCTCAAAATGAAAAAGGAGGAAAAGAAAGAGGGTATGAGAATATTTAAAAACAGTGTAAGGGGGTGTGTGTGTGTGTGTGTGTGTGTGTGTCATTTTGGGCAGCACATTATTGGTAAGGCATGGTGTCTCCCCTAACTGGTTAAGGTAGAGACCACCTGCCCTCCTCCTGCAGTCCTTGTCCAGACAGGTGAGGAATAAAAGCAGATTGTGGTTGGCCAAGTCTAGTGCTGAGGTCTGTTCCTGCAGCTCAGAGAGCCTGAGCACCTCCGGTTCAGAAGGCCTGCTGTGCCGGGTTGTAGTTGAAGGTGGTTGGTACGTGAGGCCGCTCCTCAAGCTTGTCATACTCAAGGTGAAACTCCTTAAAATGGAAGTGGGAGGAAAAGGCTTAGTTAGTAATCTTTGTACTATTTAAGAGCTAATATTTAAAAGGCTCACAACTGGCAAATAAGGCAAAGTTTCCCATATACAGGCACTACACTTGGGCGGCTCGCCCAGGTAGATTAAGACCCGCCCACCACGTAGATAAAATCCTAATTCCAATTTTTCCTTTCGATTAAGATGAGCAATAATCAGTTCCTAATGAACCTGTGGCCCATATTCACACAAAATCAGGCATTGCAGCACCTTCCCACAGGGTTAACAATCACAGAATATCGTTTTATTTCTTCCACTCACCACCTTCCTCGCTACCACCGTTCGTTCTCTTCATTCACTGTCTAGCTCGCTCAACCATCGCTGCTCTCGTTTATTCGTTCCCTCCCTCCCTCCGTGCTGCCAGCTTGCTCTCTCATCTTTTAACGTTATCAAACAAAGAGAGATGTCCTTCCTTCGTCCTAGTAACATCTTTGTACATCTTTGTACACTTTTCTGATCAGTCTGATTGTTAAACTCTGCTGTGACTGCTGCTGCAGACAATCATGGAGCAGACACTGTTTATAATTGTAGCATCCATCGGTCAAGTAATTATCGATAACACACTTAATATTTTACAAATTAGAAGTTTTTTTATTTGATAAATGTGGGCACTGATACACAAAAATGAACTAAATTGGTTTTATTTCTATTTTTTAAAAATAAGCAATACGACATTGGAGTAATGTAATCGGTTTATGCCCAAATACCTGGCTGCATGCCTCAGAATCTCCATCAGTGGACCTGCCCCTGAAGCATACCCCTACAGACAGGTGGTGAAAGATTTTTTCCCAAGATAAGGAAAATTAAATGTTCCAGCAAGCAATGCCGATTGTGCAAACAGGCACATTTGAAAATGTATTCCATAATGTAAATAGTTATTTATTTTGATATGTTCATCAAAAAAATCAGAGTCTGTGTATTTATTCTTTAATATCTTTTGAAAATGGAAAATGTATTTTAATATGTAGTCATGTATGTCTTAATAGTTATTTATGTTGACAAACACTAAAAAAAACTACCAGTCAAAAGTTTGGAGACACTTGACTGAACTTTTTCTGATGATCTTAAAAAACCTTTTGATCTGAAGGTTTATGATTAAATGTTTGAAATTAGTGTTGTAGACAAAAACAATTATGCCAACATAGTTTTCTAATGAAAGAAATGAATAACATTTTATTTACAATTTTTTTATTTAAACAGACGACTCAAAATATACTTAAAAGCCGCGTCCAGTCGGTGGGAACTCCTTTAATACTTTTTAAAAAGCATCTCAGGGGGATCGCTCAAGAAATCGGTTGAGAAAATGCCAAGTGTCTACTTTGAAGATGTTAAAATACTAAATTATTTTTTATTTATTTGGGATTTTTTAATCACAACAGAACAGATCTATTTCTGTTACTCCAGAGTTTTGATTATTATTATTATTTGATCATTATTATTATTATAAAATGTGGAAAAATAAAAATAAAGAAGGAGTCTGTCTAAACTTCTGACCGGTAGTATATATATTTATTTGCAATAAATAGTTTATTCATAAACCTTTGTTTGACTAGTTTATTACTGAACCTGCACGGTCACACCCCGCGCCAACCACAAGTGAATTCTTAACCTGTGGGAAACACTGTAAGCTAATACTCTTTAGTCTGATAGACAGCTGCAGATGACCGCAGGATACTGAATAATAACTACAGAGCTGTACCATATTGCCATGAAAACACAGAGCACTGTGACCATAGATGACTACGCAAGATAAAGCTTAACTTTCGCCTTTTTTTGGGGTCTTTAGTCTATCTACACCACCACATTTCTAAATATGGTGATATGAAATATCATACAATACTGCAGGAGCAGTGGTAAGTGTTGCTCTTAGACTTCTCTAATATCAGTAACTTTATATCATTAAGCTATGCACTATAACTTCTAATTTCAAAACAACTTTAGACTGCAGTTTGAATTGTCACACCATTTGACAATTCTATGTAGTTCTTAAAAGGACAATAATTTCACCTTAGCGACTTTCCTCCAGTTAAGACAATCAAAGAAGTAGTACGTCCCCCTCTCATAAGTGTTGGTCTTCAGAGTAGGCTCCATGCCAGGTGCTCTTGTAATCCACACCCTCTCTTCCTTATGGTACCTCCAATCTCGGTTAAAGCTGCAATATGGGTATAATACGTAATATTACATCAACACAAAATAACATATGGGGTCTGATAATTTCATCTTTAATTGTAACTGACGTGTCATTTCTTATCTGTTCATGAAACGTATGGAGTCATGCATACAGTTCCACAGCAGCCAGAAGTTGTAAGAGATCTCCTCCGTTCATGTAGTAGAGGTAGAACAGCAGGTCCTCCCCATAACGTGCTAGTTTTATTGCAGCAAGCTGTAGACAAACATACAAACAAACAAAGCACATTAAACTGAATGTCAAACAAGTTACCAGAGATGTATAATCATGTGATCTCACATCACTGTCACATACCTTGTCCCTTATATGAATGTTGGTTAAGTACTCAGACGGAACATGGAAGTCTGAAAAAGACGCATAGTAAAAATTAATGCAAATCATTTTACTGGTATAGATTTAAACCACTAATGAACAAGCCAGAGGTGACCGTGGCAAGGAAAACCTCCCGAAGACAAGAGGAAAAAACCTTCAGAGGAGCCAGACTCTTATGTTTGACACCAAATAATAAAAATTTAAATCTCAGCATACAGTTGTAGAAAAGTAAAGGCAAACAGTACTACGAGTGTTGAAAGGAGCTTCAATATGCACATCAAAAAGCTGCTCTAGGTGTTAACACTTAATAAATCACTAACCGATGTCCTGTGGTCGGCATGGTGCAGACGCCCAAGGAGACGCAAACTTGGGATACAGATTCCTGTTAAAGAAGATTTGAGCATAAAAATGTCAGCAAGAATCATGCAAAAGAACCATAAAATGTAAAAGATGTACAAAAATTTATCTACAGAAAGGATGATGAAAGTGAAGGAAAAAAAACGTGCTCGGGGAAAAAGAGAGGTCTGTCATACTCTGGTGAATTGAGGTTGAGTCCCAGTGTGGTCAGGTCGCTTCCTAACGCCAGATGAACCATTCCAGGGTCTGTTTCAGCTGCTCGGATGAAGGCTAGCAGCCCGATCATTCCAAACTGATCCGTCACCATTCCAGAAGGAATGTTCGTCACCTTGCCTGTAAAGGAGTACGATTACACTTGGCTCATGCTTCATTTGATTTGAGTAAAATATCTATTTGTAAAACTACCCCTCAACAAAATACTCACTAAATAATGCTGACACTTGGGACTTGTATATAATCACACAACTATTAAAGAATTAAAGAATCTGTGTGTAGTCACTAATTCGCTTGTTTCATGCCCTGGATCTCCGATTCCCTCCTGTAATGTTTTAGAGTCATCAGTAATTCATCACTTCATGATTGAAAATAGGTTTTTTCTTCAAGTATTTTTGCCAGGTGCTTACTGGAGATGGAAAAAATTTTATTGTTTCTTAGATGCATTCGGTCCAATCAAAAGCTAGCTTTTAAAATACTTATTCTATTAAATTTAATGGACGGATCAAATATTTAATATAAAAATAATAATAACAATAATAAAGCTGCACAATATTATTATTTCATGGATAAAAAGATTCTATGCTAAAATTCAAGTGGTGTCACAGAACGTAGGAGTATATAAGATGGATAAAGAATTGATTTATAATCAGTTCTTGGCACCCTGAAATGAAATCAAACTTAATAATGAAGTGCCTACATAATCCCCCACCCTAATGCATACCTTAACTAATAAGAGAAAACATATTTACCATTTTTATCCTGTAAAGTTACATCTATACATCTTGCTTTTTGCACACTCATGAAGGCAAACATAACAATGAAGGCTTATAAATCATTGTGATTGCATATAATGATTATGCTTTGATTTAAATAACTGCCATGATATTCAATTACATCTGTCTGTCAGAAGGACACCCCCCCCCCAACCATGGCTGTGTCTCAAATCAACCCCTAATTTTGTGCAAAGTGAAATACTATTTCCATAATGAGAGTAGTGAGTGACCTCAATACAGATGACCGGGGTTTAATTACTGTCCATGGCTCTGCTTACAGTTCAGAAATCTGGCAGGTCGTATCATCTATGCAAGTTCTCGTGGATTAATCTTACATGTCACTAATGTTGAAGGTCAAATCCCTGAATGGGACATCAGTTAACTAGGACTATACACTTGCCATGAAAAAAAGTACATAACTGTACAGGATACAATCTAAAGATAGATTTTCAAATAGAGAACCTCTTAAATATGACTGAAAACCTTGAAGCATTTCTTAGAAGTAAAAACATAAGAAACTGTGTGTGTGAAGATTTTTGAGCGACATCATGACATCAGGCAGTTTGGCTTTCAATAGGAGCTCACCATCAGGCAACACCTGGATCCCCTTTTTCTGCTGGTTGTTGTTCTGTGCTGATGTCTTATCACCTGGGAACTTGGGGCCATCTGCACTGGAGCTGCTCTTGGTTGATGAGTTCAAGTTCTGCTGGATTGACAGCAAAACAAAAAATTGCACATGGTTGGATAGTTGGTCACTGGGTTTGCTAAAAGGGTTAAATGTCTGAGTAACACTGACTGATTTGCTTTCATCCGTGCTCAACGTTGGATCCTTGTAGTTAGGCCCAGGCAGTGCAGGAAAATCCTCATTGTGAATCGAGAAATCTTGGGACTGTTCAGTTGACGGTTTTGTGACCATCCCAACTGTAATGTAAACATAAAAAGACCATTAAAAATCTATTAGACTGGATACAAGTCAAACTTATATGCTGATGAATTTCTTTCCAAGTTGACTGTTACTACTGGGGAAAGGAGCCCTCACCATAGGGAGCCCTTCCAGCCAAAGGATTATGCAACGGTGTTGGGTTTCCATTTCCTTCCCTCCGACTTCTGTCTGCTAATGCTGGAAAGTCCGAGAGGTCCAGTCCTGTCACGTTTTCACTCCCATCTAGAACAACACAGACCATATTATACATCAACATTTTTCCGCATACATGACAGCATCTAAAATACAATTAATGCATCAAAAAATTGGCACATGGTAAACGTGGAACGGTACATGCTAGATGTTTATAGTTGTCAGAATATCCAAACTGTTCCGTAAAAACGTACCTGTTCCGTTAAAGATGTTGTTCGATAAAGAGTTCATACCAAACCCCTGACTTCGACCCATTCCAAAACCCGACATACTGAGGAACAAGAGACATGCAGATGTTACTCCTGACATAGGCTAGACAATTAAAGCCACTTATTAAAATCTACAACCAAACAAATAGGGTAGCCCTATGCCTAACCCTAACAATAAACTGTCAAATACAACAGTAACCAGATGGATTGTGTTTTATAACGTTTATGTTACAGCGCTGCACTGTCTGACAGGTTTCTTACCTGTTGATGGTGAAGGGCTGGCGCGCCGGCTGCTGCTTTGGCATGCAGATGATGCTGGGCGAGCTGCGGTTGGGGCTCCCAAGGCCTGAGCTTCCCATACTGTTGGTCCTGCCACTCAGACTCATGCCCTGGCCCACTTGCGAGTGATTCATCATGTTCCTGGTGTTCATAGGCAGAATGCCCCTGTGGTGGAGAACGTATGGCATTTACTTGGGTGCTTACTAAGAAAATCTGATTGTACAGTGTGTACACAAAATACAAATAAAGAAGGTGTACCTGTTTGGCGAAGGCGGAGTATGGAGAGACATTGTTGGGACCCCCGTTGTTGGGGTGCTATGGCTCGGTAACTGAGTACCTTGTGTTAAACTGCGGCTTAACTGAGGGTTGTTGTTGCTCATGCTCCTTATTGAGAAGCCTAGTGCACCTTTATAATGTAATAAATAAATTAAAAAATAGACAATATAAGTAAGGGTGAACAAGTACCTTGCATTAATTAAAAAAAAAAAAAAAAAAATCTTCAATTAAATCAAAGTACTTACTTTGGGGACCATACAAACTTGCACCAAGCTGCGACAATTGACCTGACGATGACGGCGAAGGAGATGCCAGCATCTGAAAGAGTAAAAGGTTTTTTTGCCTTCAGTTTTCCTTCTACATTCACAATCTTGTCTCTAAACTCTATATTCCACAATACGTCTCGGATCATTTTAACAGTAAACCCAATATCAAATCTTAATCACTAGTCCTGGCAGTCCATTGTGAACTTCTGATCAGCTGTGTGCAACATTAACAACAACAACAAATAAGGGATTGTATTTACATCTTTCTCCGATCGATGAGGGAACATCGACGGCTGGCCGTAGTACATACTCTCATCAGGGTAGTCGCTTTCGACCCCCTCTACAAACTTCTTTCTTGTAGCACTAAACATACCGTTCGTCACCTGTAAAAACAGCAAGACCGGTTAAGAGTAAAAACAAAGAAGCATTTGTTACTTTTTAACTTCACACACACATTTCAGGCAGGGATGAATGCTAATGCTTCCGATTTTTTTTTTTTTTGCTCTGAAAGAAAGTGAAGTACAGGTAAGTAAGTAAACACAGCTCCAAAAATTAACACATTTAATAATAATAAAAGATAGGTATAACCCTTCCTTTTTAAACAAACATTTCCCATAACAGTCTGACAATCAGCACTGACAGGTTGTCTGTCCCCTAAGAGGAAAGCAACATCATCAGGCGTATTTTTTTTTTTTTTTTTTTTTTTTTTTTTTTTTTTTTTGGCCTTCCTCTGTGTTGTTTTTTTTTTTTAATTTTTTTTATAAAAAATTTTATTAGCTAACAACCTTTTTTGTTTTGTTATTTGGTTTATTAAAAAAACGTCTCCTTGATTGAGTTGTGTAGCCTGCTGTTCCTCGCTGCTCACACTGCAGGAGTGAACCGCTCGCTAACGTCAGCTAATTAAATGGACAGCAATTGTTAGCTAGCTCTAAATAACCAGCTGATGCTAAGTGTTGTTAGCCGACTTATCTATCGAGCTAAAGTTGCTAAACGCAAAAAAGGGGGCAAAGCCCGGTTGCTTTGCGCATGTTAATCCATTGTTAATGACTGCGTCCGGAGCATACTGTGAGCACCACAAGAACGCTCCTTTCAATTATTTACTGCTTAAGACTATTAGCCTGTACCTAGCCGTGAAGCTAACAAAGTGGCTTTCGGTGTAGAAGGGCAACAGTTTAGGCCCGCTATAGAACCACTGTAAACCGGTCTACATCTTTCAGACTGTATCCAGAACAGAGCCGTGCCGCGCCGCACTAGACACGGGGTCATATCGGCACAGCGGCACGGGTCCGGTACTGTACTCGCACATTATTTAGCACGGTAGTATTCGGCTTTGGGCTTCTCCATATACAGTTAGCCCGCAAGCTAAATGCTAACGCAGCTAGCACAGACAAAAACAGAGACGTACGAGCCCGTGTGTGTATCGCGTTATTTGTTCGCGCGCACTGCGCGTGCGATAATAAAAATGATCGAAAACGCTGAGTCGGGGTTCATTTCTGCTCGTGTTTCACCGCACGGGATTGTGTTTCTAGTTTTCATAAAGATAGAATTCACCAACCGCATTAATTTCCCCTCTGCTCGTAGATCCAAGATGGCTGTGTATCCTGAAGCTGGGAATGCTGGGTGAATAGCCTTTACCCTCTGACCCCTCACTGACCCCGAGCCTATCATTTTAGGCCTGAAATGGGTTCTTATTATTGCTTTCTGTTAGTGTTGTTGTTGTTGTTGTTGTTGTGAACACGACTGATGAGTCGTGGTTGTAAACGTGTATATTATTTCATTCCGAGTGATGTTTTGTTACCAAGGCCAAACTAGTGCCTAGAGCAAAAATGACTGCCTAGCTTAGGAAAAGGAGCACTAATGGGGTTATATAAAACTACACATTTTCTTCTTCTCTTTAGGTTTTGTGCTTTGTGTTTAGAAGGCCAAACATTTATGTTGCCAAGTTGATATTGGCCATATCTAACAATTAACTATTTAGTTTCTTAAATCTTATAGGCCATGTATTGTGAAACAGAAGCCTACAGCCATGTTTATGAATGCCAGTTAACAATATTAAGCCTACTGCCATTCCTCCTCCTGAAATAAAGACACCAAGCTGTACTTTTATTGTTAAGGGGTGGTAATATCAGGTGGGCCCCTTTTGTCTTTATTATGTATTTTTTTTGTGTGTGTGTGTGTGTGTGTGTGTGTGTGTATGTATATATATATATATATATATATATATATATATATATATATATATATATATATATATATATATATATATATATATTTTTTTAAATTGAAGAACAAGGTGAGGATACATAATAAAAGTGCTAGAGATGTTCCCTTGATGGTACCATTCCAGCAACAAGGACAGTTTGGTACCTTTATTTTTCAGAGTGCATTCTGCATTCTTTCGCACTGTATAGAGAAGAATATAAGTTGATGTTGCTTCCTCTCTCTCTCTCTCTCTCTCTCTCTCTCTCTCACAATAAAAAGCCATTTCTATGTTCTTACTGCAGGTGCAACCACAAGGTTACGTATGTTATTGTAACATTTTATTTGAATAATTATATCATAATTATTTATTATCCTCACTAGGTCATGCTATAACCTATCAAATTATAGTACTGGAATAAAAATGTTTTAATAATATTAAAAATTTCATATTGTGAAGACTAAAATCATATACATACAGTCATGTGAAAAAATTCCCCCTAGGGAAATTGTTGGCTTTTTTGACATATTTGGACAAGTAAATATTTGATCGTCTTTGAAACAATTAATAGTAATAATAATAATAATATTAATAAAGCTGATACATTCAAAATCAATTGACATAAAAGTGAACATTTTCATGGAACACATCAAATGCGTGTGAGGGGAAATTACTCATTTTACTTTGTAATAGTTTTGTTCTTGTTCTTTTTCTGTTCATCTGAGGATAATGCCTAAGAAGGCCATATCATGTCACTGAGATCAGTACAGCATGTTTATCTGCTTACAGAGACACAAACATGTTCTTCTGTTAAAGGTTCATCTGCACATCTTCCAAGATCCTAAAACAAAGCCTGTTTGAACTGCCTCAAAACCGCTTCTTGTCTTTCTGTAATAAACCTTTTTACCTTCAGAGGACGAGTCTGGGAGTGTTGTCTAATTTCCACAATTTGGCATCCCTGGTGGGCTGTGCGAGTCTTTTCAGCTTTTCTGGACAACAAGCAAACTGGAGGACGCTCATGGAAAAGTTTCACCATGAAATCCATGTTGACGTGCAGGCGATTTGCCCTTTGTGTGCAGAGCGAAAGACCCATGAAGGCTTACGACTGACTGGTAGAAATCATCAAGAATTTAGAATTAGAGTTAGAATTTTATGAAGTCATTGTGTATTGATGTCTGTATGGAAGGGAGTCAATGATTTAGAATAAGAATTTTACCAAAGAAGTTGAGTGCAGGTGCTCAGTGTCATATCCAGAGGTTGTGTTTGGGAAATAGACGTATGAGTGCTGCCAGCATTGCTGTAGTGGTTGAAAGAGTTGGGGGTCAGTCTGTCAGTGCTCAGACCATACGCCACACACTGAGTCAAATTGGTCTGCATTACTGTAGTCCCAGAAGGAAGCTTCTTCTAAAGATGATGCACAAGAAAGCCCGCAAACAGTTTGCTGAAGACAAGCAGACTAAGGACATGGATTACTGGAACCATGTCCTGTGGTCTGATGAGACTAAGATAAACTTATTTGGTTCAGACGGTGTCAAGCGTGTGTGGCTGCAACCAGTTGAGGAGTACAAAGACAAGTGTGTCTTGCCTACACTCAAGCATGGTGGTGGGAGTGTCATGGTCTGGGGCTGCATGAGTGCTGCCGGCACTGGGGAGCTACAGTTCATTGAGCGAACCATGAATGCCAACATGTACTGTGACATGACAAGCAGAGCATGATTAGTATGCAGTATTCCAGCATAATAACGACCCAAACTCACCTCCAAGACGAACACTGCCTTGCTAAAGAAACTGAGGGAGAAGGTGATGGACTGGCCAAGCATGTCTCCAGACCTAAACCCTGTTGAGCATCTGTGGGGCATCCTAAAACGGAAGTTGGAGGAGCACAAGGTCTCTAACATCCACCAGCTCCGTGATGTCATGATGGAGGAGTGGAAGAGGACTCCAGTGGCAACCTGTGAAGCTCTGGTGAACTCCATGTCCAAAAGGGTTAAGGCAGTGCTGGAAAATAATGGTGGCCACACAAAATATTGACATATTGGGCTCAATTTAGACATTTTCACTTAGGGGTGTACTCACTTTTGTTTCCAGCGGTTTAGACATTAATGGCTGTATGTTGAGTTATTTTGAGGGGACAGCAAATTTACACTGTTACACAAGCTCAACACTCACTACTTTACATTGTAGCAAAGTGTCATTTCTTCAGTGTTGTCACATGAAAAATTATAATCAAATATTTACAAAAATGTGAGGGGTGTACTCACTTTTGTGAGATACTGTATATTGACAGGTATATATATAGAGAGATAATAGCGGTAAAAATATTTGCTATTGGAAAGAGTTCGGTTTGAGCAATAAATAAGTAAAGAGAGTACTTATTGTAATGTATTTTTGCGACCGGTTATTATCAAGTGGCATGCCCCATTGACTCATTCCATCATATCAATGGTACATGATACATTTGGCAAATTTAACGCACAAGTAAATTTTAAAGAGATTTTATATTTATATATATATATATATATATATATATATATATATATATATATATGTGTTTTTATATATATATAATAAAAGTGTTTGCCCCCTTCCTCATTTCCTGTTCCTTTGCATGTTTGTCACACTTAAGTGTTTCGGAACATCAAACCAATTTAAACAATAGTCAAGGACAACACAAGTAAACACAAAATGCAATTTGTAAATGAAGGTGTTTATTATTAAAGGTGAAAAAATCCAAACCATCATGGCCCTGTGTGAAAAAGTGATTGCCCCCTAAACCTAATAACTGGTTGGGCCACGCTTAGCGCAACAGCAACAACAGCAAAGCGTTTGCGATAACGTGCAATGAGGCTTTTACAGCGTCCTGGAGGAATTTTGGCCCACTCATCTTTGCAGAATTGTCCTAATTCAGTTACATTAGAGGGTTTTCGAGCATGAACGGCCTTTTTAAGGTCATACCACAACATCTCAATAGGGTTCAGGTCAGGACTTTGGCTAGGCCACTCCAAAGTCTTCATTTTTTTTTTCTACAGCCATTGGGTGGTGGCCTTGCGTGTGTTTAGGATCATTGTCCTGCTGCAGAACCCAAGTTCGTTTCAGCTTGAGTACAGAACAGATGGTCGGACATTCTCCTTCAGGATCTCTTGGTAGACAGCAGAATTCATAGTTCCTTTTATCACGGCAAGTCTTCCAGGTCCTGAAGCAGCAAAACAGCCCCAGACCATCACACTACCACCACCATATTTTACTGTTGGTATAATGTTCTTTTATGAAATGCAGTGTTCCTTCACGCCAGATATACTTGGACACACACCTTCCAAAGAGTTCCACTTTTGTCTCATCGGTCCACAGAATGTTGTCCCAAAAGTCTTGGGGATCATCAAGATGTGTTGTGGAGAAATTGAGACGAGCTTTGATGTTTTTTTGCTCAGCAGTGGTTTTCTCCTTGGAACTCTGCCATGCAGGCCATTTTCGCCCAGTCTTTTCCTGATGGTGGAGGCATGAACGCTGACCTTAACTGAGGCAAGTGAGGCCTGCAGTTCTTTGGACGTTGTTGTGGGGTCTTTTGTGACCTCTTGGATGAGTCGTCGCTGCGCTCTTGGGGTAATTTTGGGCGGCCGGCCACTCCTGGGAAGGTTCACCACTTTTCCATGTCTTCGCCATTTGTGGATAATGGCTCTCACTGTGGTTCGCTGGATTCCCAAAGCTTTGGAAATGGCTTTATAACCCTTTCCAGACTGATAGATCTCAATTACTTTCTTTCTCAATTGTTCCTGAATTTCTTTGGGTCTCGGCATGATGTGTAGCTTTTAAGGATCTTCTGGTGGACCTTACTGTGTCAAGCAGCTCCTATTTAAGTGATGCCTTGATTGTGAACAGGTGTGGCAATAATCAGGCCTGGGTGTGGCTAGAGAAATTGAACTCAGGTGTGGACAACCACAGTTATGGTATGTTTTAACAAGGGGGGCAATCACTTTTTCACACAGGGCCATGATGGTTTGGATTTTTTTTCACCTTTAATAATAAACACCTTCATTTACAAATTGCATTTTGTGTTTACTTGTGTTGTCCTTGACTATTGTTTAAATTGGTTTGATGTTCCGAAACATAAGTGTGACAAACATGCAAAGGAACAGGAAATGAGGAAGGGGGCAAACACTTTTTCACACCACTGTATATATATATATATATATATATATATATATATATATATATATATATATATATATATATATATATATATATATATTTATTATTTTATTTTTTTTAAATATATATTTTTTTTAAAAAGAAGGGAAGAGAAAACTGTAAGTCCTATCAAATTGCTGTATGTTGACTTGCCCTCACAGGTAAACTCTTTGGCTGTAAGAGGCGCATGGTGGCTTAGTACGTTCGCCTCACACCTCCAGGGTCCGGGGTTCGATTCCCGTCGGGGCCATGTGTGTGCGGAGTTGCATGTTCTCCCCGTGCTGCGGTGGTTTCCTCCGGGTACTCCGGTTTCCTCCCCCAGTCCAAAAGACATGCATGGTAGTTTGATTGGTAGATTGGTAAATTGTCCATGGTGATGTGTGACTGTGTATGTGATTGTGCCCTGCGATGGACTGGCACCCTGTCCAGGGTGTACCCCGCCTTGTGCCCGATGCTTCCTGGGATAGGCTCCAGGTTCCCCGCGACCCTGAAGCAGAAATAAGTGAGAGATTTGGCTGTCTGTGCACGAGAATGCATATTCACTTGATTTTCATAGCATGTTAAATTGATTAAATTGATTTTGGCTGACTGAAAGGCATTTGCTGAATGGCAGAGCGAGGCACATAAAAGAGAGAAAAAATGTCAGGCAGGGCCCTCATCTGTTTCTCAGTGTGCTAAATTGCAGAAAGCCGATCCCAACCTGGACTCTGCCCCACCGCGACGCCCACAGCCAGTAAGGAGGAAGGAACCTGCAGTTTCAGAGGCACCTCCTTACGCTGAAGCGGCCCAGCCTACGACACTCCATCTGAACCTGTCAGAACTGAGCCACCAACCACCACCGAACTATGCGCCAGCCGTCCAAATTCACCGGTAGCATTACACATGAGATCCCAAGTGAAGGGACCAAGAACCTTGCTGCCTGATGGGTTCAGACCAACAAAATCAGACAGAGAAGGGACAATGCATGCCGTGGTAAATGCCACAATGCTAGAAGTGGCCAGAGAAGGAGGCCCTATGCTAGTTCACAGACCCTGGACTTTGGAAGACATCAGGAGCAGCATGATGCATCTGCCGGCGCTCTGCTAAGTAGGAGGATGAAAGTTCGGGGATGAACTTCTGATATTCTGCAGAGAATTCAGACCCACCACTCATGAACTACAATGACTACTCATGGCAAATCTTGGCATGGCCTGGGTCAAGGTTTCACGTGAATTCCCAGAGGATGATATCTGCCTGATCAACCCACAGTGGGATGATGAAGTCAACGCAAGGTACAGAGCACAAATCACGGCACTCCAGCAGAGGCTAATGAACACCTTTCCTGTGCGAATGGACATGACAAAAAAAGCAAAGTGCAAGCAGCAAGATTCAGAAACTGTATCAGAGTACCTGTCCAGCCTCACTGAGATCTATGACACAAACTCAAGCTTGGAGAAACCCGACGCTCTAGCAGATGGGCAGGCGGCCATCACAGCATGGGAGGCACATCTCAGAAACAGCTTTATGAACGGCATGAAACCAGAAATTGCCGCAATAGTCAAACAACAATGTATCGCCTGGGACACCGGAAGCTTCACACAAGTGGAAAGGTATGCAAACCAAGCGGAGAAGCTCCTACGAGAGGCAAAGGAAAGGAAGATGGAGAGGAGAGGAAAACCAAAAGTATGCAGATGAGGAAGGCCAGGTGGCAACCCCCATAGATACAACTTCACATGTTTTATCTGCGGAAAAGTTGGACATTTTGCAAGAGACTGTCCAGAGCAGAAGCAAACTGATGGGCGGAGCTAAGGGAAGGTTGAGGCACCTGGGAACAGAAGAGGTGACATCAGACACCAAAACTATCAGTTAACTCACAAAGAACATGAATACATGCACACATCCACAGACAACATTAGTAAAACTAACAATTCACAAATGTCTGAACCAGTCATGACCCTTAACCTTTTGAAGTATAATGCCTCTCTGTTTACACAGTTACCATGTATATCTCTTGTAGTTAACGGACAAAGTGTCACATTTTTGGTAGATTCAGGAACAACGTATTCAGTAATAAAACACTACGAATTAAAAGAATCCCCGAAAATGAGTTCACGGTGACTGCACTCCGTGGACGTGACAGGACATTCAGTATTAGAATGTTTCTCTGAACCACTAGTTTGTGAATGTGAAAATGGGAAAAGAGTAACCCACCAATTCCTAATTTCGTCTTCATGTCTAGTAGATCTACTGGACAGGGACTTAATGTGTGTTTTACACTTCCTCACCTCAGGGAGTAACAATAACTGATGACTCATCTTTGGGAACTCCATTTGTTAAAGAAATGGAGCTCTGTGTTTAGGAATGGTCCATGCATAACAAGCCTATAGCCTGTGCTTGTTTGTTGACGTTAGCACATGATAAGATGAAGGACAACTATGTTTATTTTATGCTGTCCTCTACCCTTCATTGCACAGCACAAGTGCATGAAGGAAGAGACTTTATAAATGAAAAGCTGTACCTATATATGTGGCGGCTGTGGTGCAGATGCTAGAGCGAGTTGTCCACTAATCGTAGGGTTGGTGGTTCGATTCCCGGCCCGGGAGACTCCACATGCCGAAGTGTCCTTGGGCAAGACACTGAACCCTAAGTTGCTCCCGATGGCAAGCTAGCGCCTTGCATGGCAGCTCTGCTACCATTGGTGTGTGAGTATGTGTGTGTGAATGGATGAATGATGGTGTGTGAGTATGTGTGTGTGAATGGATGAATGAGACAGTGTAAAGCGCTTTGGATAAAAGCGCTATATAAGTGCACATTTACCATTTATATCGGTGTGACAGATTTTCTGCATGTTCAGTCAAATTTAGTGACATGCAGTTGCATGTATTTTTTGTCCCAGAATCAGCGCCCCACGTCTCATTAGCCAAAATAAAGAACAAACAGTAGAAAGACGTGGGACTGTGGGTCAGATTATGTGAGAGTGGGAAAATTACAGATTGGGAACAGAAACCCACTTCCAACATGTGGTACAGCCTAACACTGGGAGTTTATAAAAAATGTGCAAGGTTAACTGGGATGTTATTTGTCATGACAAGGGAATGTTTCTGAACCTTGGGACAAGCCCCAGCACACCTAGATACACACCCACAATTGAAGAAGGTGCCTCTCGGGCTGTGGGCCCAAGTGCACCATCAGTCATGATCAAATCTGACTTTAGGCCCAGACAATCTCAATACCCTCTTAAATCAGAAACTACTGAGGGAATTAGGCCAGTATTTAATTCACTACTAAAAGCAGGGGTCATTGTCCCCTGTCCTGATTCGTCAGTGCACACTCCAATATTTCACAAAATAAAACCTACAACATGATGCATGGAGATTTGTATAAGATTTACAAGCGGTTAATGTAGCAGTCAAACAGAGAGCTCCAGATGTGCCAAATTCTTACACTACATTAAGCCAGGTTCCAGCAAATAGCGAACGGTTTTCATTCGTAGATTGAGCTAATGCATTTTTTCATTATATCTCTTGATATAGGCAGTTTCGGTTTGCATTCATATTTGACGGACATCCTTACACTTTCACTCGCTTGTGTTAAAGGTATTGAGAGTCACTAACGATATACAACCAAATGCTAAAGGACAGCTTAGCACCTCTACCACTTTCTCTGGGGCACAGTGTGAAATTGACACCAATAAGTTGTTGCAGCACTTTGCTAAAGAGGCCACAAAGCCAGTCACTCCAAATTACAGTATGTACAGTACCTTGCGAAAGTATTCGGCCCCCTTGAACTTTTCAACCTTTTGCCACATTTCAGGCTTCAAACATAAAGATATAAAATTTAAATTTTTTGTGAAGAATCACCAACAAGTGGGACACAATTGTGACGTGGAACGAAATCTATTGGATATTTTAAACTTTTTTAGCAAATAAAAAACTGAAAAGTGGTGCGTGCAAAATTATTCGGCCCCCTTTACTTTCAGTGCAGCAAACTCACTCCAGAAGTTCAGCGAGGATCTCTGAATGATCCAATGTTGTCCTAAATGACTGATGGTGATAAATAGAATCCACCTGTGTGTAATCAAGTCTCTGTATAAATGCACCTGCTCTGTGATAGTCAGGGTTCTGTTGAAAGCGCAGAGAGCATCATGAAGACCAAGGAACACACCAGGCAGGTCCGTAATACTGTTGTGGAGATGTTTAAAGCCGGATTTGGATACAAAAAGATTTCCCAAGCTTTAAACATCCCAAGGAGCACTGTGCAAGTGATCATTTTGAAATGGAAGGAGTATCTACCAAGACCTGGCCCTCTAAACTTTCAGCTCAGACAAGGATAAGACTGATCAGAAATGCAGCCAAGAGGCCCATGATCACTCTGGATGAACTGCAGAGAACTACAGCAGCTGAGGTGGGAGAGTCTGTCCATAGGACAACAATCAGTCGTACACTGCACAAATCTGGCCTTTATGGAAGAGTGGCATCACTCATACTTTAAAATGTAAATGTGCGCTTTTATCCAAAGCGCTTTACACTGTGTCACTCACACACCAATGGTAGCAGAGCTGCCATGCAAGGCGCTAACTTGCCATCGGGAGCAACTTGGAGTTCAGTGTCTTGCCCAAGGACACTTCAGCATGTGGAGTCACCCGGGCCGGGAATCGAACCGCCAACCCTACGATTAGAGAAAATCCACCCTACCAACTGCACCACAGCCGCCCCACTTTACAGCTTTGCGCCACTTTACAGCTTTGTGCCACTTTACAGCTTTGCGCCACTTTACAACTTTGCGCCACTTTACAGATTTCAGTCCTCCAAGCATGAGCTACGGACGAGGAAAAGACTGTGTGGCGCAAAGCAGGCTGCACAGTTGTTGACAGAGTTTGGCGATGCCCCCAGGGCTGTCCCTACGTCCAAAGAGGACTCAGAAAATAGGCTTAGCCCCTTTGGGATACTGTTTGGGAAACCTCCACACACTGGAATTGGACCTGTGACAGCTCCTCTTCCCGACGCTGCAGCATGTGATGATGCAATGTTAAATTACTGTGCAATGTTGTCATCTGCTCTGGACTCTATCCACAAGCAGGTAAAGGCAGCACTTCCAGCTCCAGCCACGAGCCCGCTGCATGATCTGAAGCCCGGATAGTGGATCGTGATCAAGGACTTCCGCATTACCAAAAGCGGACCTTTCAGCAGGATAATGATCCTAAGCACACTATCAAATCCACCAAGGAATGGCTCAAAAAGGAGAAATGGAGGATTATGGAATGTCCTAGTAAACCCCGTATTGGCATCCTATTGAAATGTTGTGGGGGGATATGAAACAGGCATTACATGCAAGAAAAACCCCAAACATCTGCAACTGCAACTGCAAGAATATTCCATGGAAGAGTGTTAAAAAAAATTTCAGCAAGCCTGGTGGACTTTTATGCAAAATGCCTAAAAGAAGTTATTTCTGCTAAAGGGGGCAATACTAGCTTCTGAGGCCAAGGGTGTACTTACTTTTTCACAGAATACCACATCTATTGTTATTTCTGTTGAATAAATGACTGGAAAATCTACTTTTCCTTTTCCGTGGTTTTGTTCAAGTACATTAACTCCATTAATAGGCACTGTTTCAAAGATGATCAAATGTTTGCTTGTCCAAACTATGTAAAAAAAAATAATAATAAAAAAAAGCCAACAATTTTCATGGGGTGTACTTATTTTTTCACATGACTGTATAACTAAACAATCAAACACTGCTGTTGTGGCATTTGCCTGGTTGAATTGTTGAATGCTAATTAATTAGTGGTTGTTGTGGGTGAGAGGCTAGATAAATGCACAAGGCTCAGTTCACTTCACATTCCTTAACCACTGCATACTTTACTTATCAGAGCTCTGCTTTCCATAGCCTGGAATTCATGTAACATGCATGAGGAGGGGCAAGCTGAGTATCATCTTTGGCACACAAAGGAAATCAGCAAGCTCAGAGCAAGGCACAGAGAGGGTAGAGTGCAGGGCAAGAAAACGATCATATTCTTTTGGGGATAAAAAGATTAAATCATCAGGAAGAAAGACTCATACAGTCTTCAAAAGGAAGTTTCTGCTTCTCTTTAGTAAGTAATGATGCTTATCAGTTTTACCATATGGGGTATTGTTTAACATTTAATGAAAAGCCTATTTAAAGTAAGAGTATATAATATAAAATATGTGAAACACAAAGATTCAAGTATTTATAGAGAGGATTCTGACTGACTCGAATTACATTATTAACTATTAATGACAAAGGATGATGCATTTGTGCATTTCTATTAATAAGCTCATCTACTTTATGAAGGGACCATGAGTGCAGGGTGGAGTAATGGGAAATCTTGTTCGGGGAGCTGTGGCCTTCATTCCATCAGACCGATGTGAGCGATTCTTGGTGGGAGACTTGAAGGAGATGCCTCATGATTGCAACTTAGACCTGAGTAGCTGTTATCTTCGTCGTTTTCCCCTTAGAGTTTGTGCCTTCAGTGACCTTGTTAAACTTTATCTGAGTAATAACCACTTGAACAGTCTGCCTCCTGAGCTTAATAATCTGGAAAAGCTTCAAATTCTGGCTCTGGACTTCAACTGTTTTGTGGAACTGCCTCTGGTTGTTTGCAGTCTTCGGCAACTTAACATCCTCTACATTGGGAATAATCAACTTTACAAACTGCCAAATGAGCTGGTGCAGCTCAGAGGACTAAAGACATTATGGCTAGACAACAACTGTCTTACACAGTTCCCATCTGTAGTATGTAAGCTTTCTGACCTCAGAACTCTACATCTGGGTTACAATCAGTTTCGTAGCTTGCCTGGTGATCTGGCGAGGTTAAAAGAGCTGCGAAGTATTTGGTTATCAGGAAACGTCCTGAATAAATTTCCACCAGTGCTTCTGGAAATGCACGGTTTGGAAGTGATTGATGTAGACAGGAACCACATACAGTATTTTCCACCACTTATTCATTTGACAGGGCTTAAGAAGATCATCTATGACCATAATCCATGTGTTAACGCACCTTTGGTAGGAGAAGGTGTTCAACGGGTGGGCCGCTGGGCTGACAATCCCAATGATGGAGATGATGAAGCTGAACGTCAGACAGTTGAAGGGTCCATAGAAGAAAAGACAACTGAAGTGTCTATAGAAGAAAAGACAGCTGAGGTGTCCATAGAGGTGAGAGAACAACTGCCTGAGAATGAGTAATAGAAACTGTACAACTAGTATTTTGTTTAATGTGTAATATAGCCAATGTAGCAAAAAAGTGAACAGTAATACTCATATGTTTCTTACCCGATGTTGTAAAAGAGAATTCCTAGATATACCAATGGTTTGTGAAAATATTTTCTCTGAAATAATGAAAGAAACATTTCAGGACAACTTTAGGTCTCACAGTACAGATTTTTTTTCATATAATATGCAAAAACGTAAGTTTTTCTGCTTTATGATTCCTTGATTTCTGTAAAGATATATAATTTCTGTTTTAGAGGTTATCTTGAATTAAAATGTATGAAGTATTGAAGGACATTCCCATGATGAATTGCTAAATTCCAACAATGTACCTCACCTCCTCAATAATGCATGTTTGAAGTGACAGATTTGGGTCTCCAGTTTAATGTAAGACCTTAAATAGGCTTTTATCATCATTCTTGCTGTTCCTGGTTCCTGGTGGAGTGTCGAATAGACTGCTGTTTTCTGCAAAGATTAACTTTGTTTAAGCTTTGTGTAACTTTGTATATTGCGTTTTTGCCCTTATTAGTATAATTAATAGAAGTGCATATGAAGTTACACCAGTATGCTAACATTCAGATGGGATATTATGTGCATTTTGGATTATTGTCAGCAATGTTTATGAGACTGTCACTGCTTCTGTCAAAGAGACATGCCACAATAAAACTGACCAAATTCAAATATGTCTCAAATTTCTCTTCTTGTTTATTATGAAAGTATATTATTTAGAATGCTATTGAATTTAATGATATAGTACCATCATTAAAACTAAATAAAACTTACAGGTGCCTCTAATAAGAATTACTTATTTAAATATTAGTTAAATATTAGTTAGTCTGTTTTAATCCGGCGATTTAAAGGTTGTGTCCCAAACCGCATTCTAGCATACTATATAGTATGCTAGTAGTCAGTAAAACATTATTTCCTTTATGATAAGAGGTTACTACCTACATCAATGCATAATTTTGACATACTATTTAATGCACTGGTATGCTGTCTGGGACTCATCCAGTGGCAGGAGACAAAGAGATATTAAGATGACAGCTACTCTACATGCTACTACAGGCTTGAGGTGTTGAATACCCAAACTGCTGTAATGTTTTGGTTACAAACAGATTGCAGCAATGTAAAGAGCAAACATGTCTTCAGCTCATTCTGACACTAGCTTTAGTTCCGTGTCGTATCATGTGGTTAGTGTCTTGTTTTATGTAGCACCATGGTCCTGGAGGACCGTTGTTTTATTTCACTGTGTACTGTACCAGCTGTATATGGTTGAAATAAAAATAAAGCCACTTGAACATGAACTTGAACTAGTAGGCAGTGATGCACTTCTGGGATGTAATTTATCCACAATAATTTCCCAAAATAATTAACCCAAAATCTTGGTAAACTCCAAACCATGTGATGGACAGCTGTCCCACCCAGGGTGAATTCCCACCTCACACCCAGGGTTTCTTGGATAGGCTCCAGATCCATCATCACCCTGACCTGGATAAAGTGGTTACTGATAGTGAGTGATAGGTATCAACCAAAACCTGGTTGCCTCTAACAGGAGGTTAAGAAAATTTAGATAACGACCCCAAACATACATTCAAATCAGCACAGAAATGTTTGCAGGACACAAAATAAGTGTTTTGCAATGGCTATATCAGTTCCAGGATTTGAACCCTGCACAAACTTCAGGGTGCATCCAACCCTCTTTGTCATTATATAAAGAGCCTCAGTGCTTTTATAGTACAGTCAGTGCTGCTATATAACCTTTTTATCTATCTATTTTTTTTTTTTTACATTTACATTAGCTAAAACTAGTTGAGACAGACTACAACTGAGCAGATGAGGGTCAGGGCCTTGCTCAAGGGCCCAACAGTGGCAGTTGGTTGGAATTTGAACTCATGCCTTCTGCTCACTAGCACAGTGCCTAACCACTTAGCTACCACTTAAGTTGTGGAGTAGTGGGTAGCTTTGCTGCCTCACAGCTCCAGAGACCCTAGTTCAGTTATAGAGTTTAGTTTACTCTATATGTGTTCTCATTGTGTCTGAATTGACTCTGGGCTCTCTGGTGTCTTCCCACTTTCCCAAATGTGAATATGTGTGTGGATGATACTCTTCATGATTTTGCGTGTCATCCTTGAGCAGGGACCATGCTAATCTTCTCTGTATTATTCCAATTTTAGTATATGTGCTGCCATAGGATGACTCGCAAAATTGTGTCATCCTACATGATGCCATAATTGCCGAAATTGTGATGCTGTAGTAAGGATGACATGCAAAATCGTCTTGATAATACCAGTCCCATTCAGGGTGTATTCTCACCACACAGTGATCCGGAGATTAATGAATCAATCAATGTATGACCACCTTGATGAAAAAACAACAACAATCGAAACCATCACAAAACTTCTAATATTTTGGACTACAAATATCATTACAATAACAATTAAAACCATTACCAAATAGTTTCCATTACATATTAATACCTACTATGGTCCTTAACAGTATCCTCTAGACATAACATGTCACCAATAGAAAGCAACATATTACCAATAGAGACGAACACGAACCATTATAGTTTCCATTAAAATCATTACAATTCCCATTATAACCATTAAAACCATTTCAAATTCTATGAGGGTTTCTGGGTTTTTTTTTCTAGCAAGGCATTTTGTTTATCAGAAAAAAAATCTGATTACTCTAAATGATGAATGAAAATTATATATGTATATATCATTTTATATATGATATATATATATATCATTATATATATATACATAATTAAGCCTACTGTTATCAATCACTGCATGGGGTAATTTTGCACATGTTTCATAAAGGGTGCCAATAATTCTAGAGGTGACTATACGGCAAGAATAGCACATGAAGGTCATTTAAATAGCCTTTTGGTAAAATCAGAAGAATGCGAAGTAAACAAACAACCGTTAGAAAGTTGTGTTGGAGACTAGAATAAAGTCGGTGTGACGTTCGATATTCGCAGATATGCGGAAATTAAGGGACCGTCTCTAAAGTTACATACGACATTGTTAAACACGTTTCTAACTTCAATAGCATTTGAAGGGAATGACTTGCAGTCATAACCAACTGTAAAGTGTTCATCTAGGTGTCAGCTATAAGGATTTTTGATATTTTTTTAATAAGTTATTAAATCACATGTAAATTTGATATGAATTTCCCTACCAAATGGGCCCATACACAAAATATATCATAATATAAAGCTCAATAGCATTTGAATGGAATGATGTACAGTCTCACAACCAACTGTAAAGTGTTTGACTAGGTGTCAGGTATGACGCACACCTTTTAGATTTTTGATAATTAAACCCTACAATGCATGAACCAAAAAAATCTTCACGAATGCATAAAGGGGGTCACAATGACGCATACTGGATTGAATGGTTTTCTTCAAAAAATAGATGTCCTATTAATTAAATAATTTTCCTCCGGGTACTCTGGTTTCCTCCCCCAGTCCAAAGACATGTATGGTAGGCTGGTTGGTATGTCCAAAGTGTCCATAGTGTATGAATGGGTGTGTGAGTGTGTATGTGATTGTGCCCTTTGATGTATTGGCACCCTGTCCAAGGTGTACCCCGCCTTGTGCCCCATGCTCCCTGGGATAGGCTCCAGGTTTCCCCGTGACCCTGAAAAGGATAAGCAGTATAGAGGATGGATGGATAGATGGATGGATTAAAACATTCATGGAGCATCAGTTTTTTTTATTATGTCATTAATAGGACATTTTTTTTTAAGAAAACCATTGAATCCAGCATCATTTTGACCCCCTTCATGCATTTGTGAAGGTTTTTTTGTTCATACATTTTAGGGTGAAATGTCAAAAATCTAAAAGGTGTGCGTCAGACCTGACACCTAGTCGAACACTACAGTTGGTTGTGAGACTGTACATAATTCCCTTCAAATGTTGTTGAGCTTTAAATTATGGTATATTTTGTGCATGGGACCATTCAGTAATGAAATACATGTCAAATTTAAATGTGATTTAATAGTTTATTTTAACAAATATCAAAAATCTAAAAGGTGTGCGTTATAGCGGACGCCACGATGAACCGTTGACGGTTGTGTGACTGTACATCACTTCCCTTCAAATGCTATTGAAGTTAGAATAACAATGTCTGTAACTTTAGAGACGGTCCCTTCATGTCCGCATATCTCCGAATATCGAACTTCCAACTTCACACCGCTTTTTATTCCAGTGGAATGGAGCCAGATTGAGAGAGTTTGAAGAGAATAAACGGTGCGGCGGTTGATATTTTATTCCGGAGACGCTAGAAGCGCTGTGGTGTCGCTGCTTTCACACGGCACTGAAAGTGAAGCTGATGTAGTGGCAGTAACACAGCTCCATTCTCAGCGCCCCACCGCCGTTCGCACACAGTGATGGGAAAGAAAACCCGCACAGGGACGGGCCGACGGACCATTTTACAGCTCTCACCGCCTGGACTACGCAGCGGCACAGGAGCAGGCCGAGACGAGGCTGTAGGCTCTGGGTCTGAAGGTCAGAAAATACCCATTTTGTTGGTGTGCGTCTGTGTATTTCAGCTCTTAGATCGTTTGGTCAGGACCGGTGTTTTAAATCTTTTCCATTCGTTAAGACATGAATACACCCGCGCCTCGCCTTAGGCCGGACTGGTCCGGCTCGAGCCCCGCACTATGGCCAACCACGCTAGCTGGAGTCAATAAGCTAGGCGGCTCATTTACCAAGCTAGGCCACTACCAACCGAACATCTTAATATTGTTATTAATAACAATAACGTACCCAGCTAGCTAGCTGAATATGAATAAAAGATACTAGTTTGCTCGAATGGCGAGGAGAAGTGCTGCTGCATAATCCGGAAATGGCCACAAATGTTTTCCAGCTAGCAGTTAGCTTGCTAATTCTGCTAGCCCGTAGGGATTCGAGAAGATAAAACAGCCGCGTGACCTAGCAACATTTGCTTAAAAGCAAACGAGCAACAGTGTAAAAACACACACATACTCGTTTTATTGTCGGATTTAACCGCCGTTTTTCTTTCTCTATAAGGTACACTGTAAGGCCCAATACTATACTGCTAATACTACTGCTTATACGGCTAATACTACTACTAATACTACTACTGCTTATACCAATACTACTAATACTACTACTGCTTATACTAATACTACTATTAATACTAGTACTACTACTGCTTATACTACCACTACTATTAATACTATTGCTTATACTACTTATACTGCTAATACTACTACTAATAATACTAATACTACTACTACTTATACTACTGCTTATACTGTTAATACTACTACTACTGCTGCTTATGATACTACTACTTATACTACCGCTTATACAGCTAATACTACTACTGCTAATACTACTACCAATACTACTACTGTTATACGACTAATATTACTAATAATACTACTTCTACTACTTTTACTCTTCAGGCTGGTTTACGGACTAGATGTGTACAAAAGAATGTTAGCTAACATTAGTGTAACACAGAGTTTCTCAATGTGGAGACTGTTTTAAAATAAGCCGGTGGTCAATATATCAACTGCTAGCAAAGTTGTTGTTTAAAAAAAAAATATATTTGTTAGCTCTGAATAATTCAGCTTGATCTGAGCCGCTGCCAGATCACAGGCCTAGCTGCTCCTCATGCTAGATAGACCATCGTCATTCTTTAGTTTCCTAACATTCTAAACGCTTTATTATTTTTGACCTTTAAAAAAATAAGCTCTTCCTGGGATTTGGTAGCTAATAAGACTGGTCACTGAAATGAAAGGGTTTAAAAACAATCCCAGTTACACTCAGTGATTTTTCTTATTGAAAGTTGTTATTAATTTTCGAATCTTAATCTGTCCTAGTCTTAACCTAAACCTTTTTTAAGGGATAAGTTCAGACAAGGAATACAAAGGCCTTTAGTGAGTAACTATGATTTCAAACACATCAATAGTTGGAATAAATTCATATTTCAAACTGAATGATGGGATCCTGTGAAAATTCTCAGCACTGGAAGAGGTCCCATTGCTGCTTGTTGTGGGCATTTCAGTAGCAAAATGTCTCTGCAGTGTTCAGTTTTCTAAGAAATTGGGAAATTGTCTTTTAGGTGAGGCTGAGGGTAATACAGGCAAGGACGGGCAAGGAGTCTACAGAGAGGTGAACATGGAAATGAAGACCTCAGCAGTGAAGGCAACACGTGAGTAAAGAATTTACTGATGGCTGCATGTAATGTTTATTGTAACATAGTTTTATTACTTTATTTTCTATTTTGGATGCACAGCGATCATAAACAAGGGAAACTGTGAAAACTTAACGTAAATAAAATAAATGCCAGTGTTTAAAGAGCATACAACATCAAATGTTACTAAATCATGTATCACACATGTAGCTTATGCTTTGGATTAAAGATTGTAAATGTAATACAGTATTACATTCTTGGTTACGTACAAGTTAGAACAATAAAGACTGGTAAACAAGATCTGTTTCCTCCAACTGCTTTCAAAATCGTCTTTTAAATCTGTCTGTGTGTTTTCCCATTTCAGAAATCTCTGAAATAATAGCAAGTCCGGTATTTTAATCGGTGGATCTTTTTCCAAGTCATTTTTGTTTTTTGAATAAATGTAAAGTGATTCTGAAGTGATGTGCGAAGGATTTGTTTTACAGAGGGCTTGTCTTTGCTCGGTGCTTATGAGGACAGTGAGGAAGAAGATGCATCTGAAGCAAGCAGTTCTGCTGCCAAAGCGAAGCTCAATCGCTCCGCAGACTTTGACAGTACACTTGCAAATTTTATGGCCGTGAGTAACATTGTTTCATTTTCAGGATATGTTTAAGTCTTGATATATTGCTTTTGTTTTATTTAGTCAAATTGAAAAATCATAATTGTAAAGGCTTTCTCAATTATCTACCCTAGATTTGTGTGAGTGGTGTGATTTAAATTTTGTTTCTTTATCTTTGTTACAGGAAATCGATGCTATCACCACTCAGCCGGTCCCGACCGATGATGCTACAAAAGAGGAGCCCAATGCTCCAGCACCTACCCCTCCTCGCCCTGAACCCAAGACAGAGCAGCACACTTATTCACAGAATGGCTCTTCACAGGAATTTCAGTATAATACACAGTACTCCCTGGCAGGAGGTCAGTAAATTAATTGGCAGGCTTTGAATTTCACTGTTAAAGCTAAATGGTCCCTACCATCAACAAATTGTCAAAATATTTAGAATTGCATTGAATGTTATATTTTCTAGGGGACAAAAAAAAACATTCTTGCTTATGAAGGCAGAGCAAACGGTTAAAAAAAATCTTGAGTATAACTCTGTCAGTAATTAATGGCTTTGTAATATATTTGTTGATTGAGTTACTTAGATGCTGGTTATTGTGAAAGAGAATTTCTAAAACAATAGGTATCAAGTATGGGATTTAATAATACGCTATCCAGAAAACAAACCTGGGACTTAGGTTTTTTGTGTGTGATTTCGGTTTAGCTGGGGTTGAAATGGGTGATTGGCAGGAGGTATGGGATGAGAACACGGGCTGCTACTACTACTGGAACACTCAGACTAATGAGGTGGCCTGGGAGCTTCCCCACTATCTGGCTAATCAGATGCAGAGTTTACAGCAGTACTCAGAGAGGTGAGTTTGGTAATTAAATACTATATTAAAAAAAAATTGAGTTGACGACAAAATATTTCTTTAACCATGATCTATCAAAAATGTGGACGTTACTGTTTAAATAATTTAACATTTCAAACCGTTTACTCTGCAGAAGCCGTATCTTAAATATAATCAGTTTATTTCAGCTGAACAGTTTTTTGTATTCACAGCTCATCTGCTAACGGCAGCGAGGTGTTGCAGCACGCAGTGAGTTATCCTGAACAGCACTCGGCTCAGACGGTCACTGCAACGAAACAGGAACCAAAAAAGAAGGCATGTTTAAAACTACTTTTTCTCTATATGTTGTTCATTTATTTCATAGTTATCTTACGTTAACACAATCCAGTCTGGTTAAATTTGTATTCAATTATAGATAATTCCTAATTCTGTCTCTTTACACAGGAAGTAATGGAGAGTGTAGTGGCTTTAACTAGTGATGAGGAGGAGAGGAGAGGGGTAGCTGCCTCACTTCTCGCACCTCTAATACCAGCTGAAGTGAAAGTGGCAGAAGAGAAATGGAGGAAGAAAATTCTAGCAATGGATGAGAAGGTGGAGAATGCTCCGGAGGTTGAGGGAGAGGCATCTTTAGGTTCTCCTGCTCCGTGTGATGGAGGAGAAAGCCCTACTCGGTGTAATCAACAAAGTAGGAACCACTCTAGAGAAAACTCTGATGGAGAAGAGGAGACTGAGGAGGATACCAAGGAACTGGAGCTTGCATTAGAGAGGAAAAAGGTATAGCACTAACAGATTTACTTAGTAGTATCACACTTATAATTTCTCATATATTGTTAGCGATTGCACAAATGGAGAACTTTAATGACCGAATTCTTTTCATTATGTTATATTTAATCTTTAATCCTGTTATTTTATGATCCCCAAATGTCTGAGCCATAATTGTACAGCATCAGACAACAGTGTCCTAGTATTCGTTGGGTGATAAGCGGTCTTGTTTTTGGTCCAAACCTATCTTGAGAATTATGCCCAAAGGTTTGTGGTTGTTGTTAATAATAATAATAATAATAATAATTTATTATTATTCACTAAAATGTTTTTTTTTGTTTTTAAGAGATGTGTATACTTTTTATATCTACTGTGTGCAATCATTCATCTGCCAATCGCCAGTCAACATTGATCAGAGTGAATATCGACCACTGGCCGGTCGATTGGTGCATAAATATCTAAAGATTTTAAAGCAATACACTCCTCTCTCACTCCAGGCTGAACTTCGTGCCTTAGAAGAAGGGGATGGCAGTGCTGGTGGTTCAAGTCCCTGTTCTGAGACAAGTCAAGAGGGTTCTCGAGGCCTTTTGAAGAAGGCTAAGTGGAAAACAGCCTTTCTTCAGGCACAAAGTCCTGACTCAAACAGTAGAGGCTCTGACAAAACAGAATGGGACACTGCAGAACCTGTGGATATAGGTAACTCCACAAAAAAAATGTCCAAAGCAATACTACAACCTTAAACCTTAACGTCATATCGAAAATTTACAAGATATACTCTTTATAGAAGATTTACAAGAAAGACTATATTCTTTATTGGGTCTCACTATGTCATGGTATTAGTAACGGTTATTGAACAAAATTTGTTGCTGCATTGGCAGTACGTGACCTATAGGAAGTAGCTTTGCTGCAGATTTAACAAAACACCCTATAACTGTTTTAAACAGTGCATAAAATATTTGGATATAGCTACTCCTTGGTGTTCAGTATAAATTGTCTTTCAGCTTACGTCCTCCCCCCAAGTTCACAACAGCTACTTTTCACCAATTTATGGTATTTTTAACTTTTTCTTATTTTTTAGCACTTTCCAAAACGGCAGAGAAACAAGAGGACCAAGAGGAGCAGGAAAGGACTGTATCCAAAACACAAGAGGAGGATACAACCGACCTCAAGGTAAATATTAAATATAGCGCTGATATGCATAAGTTGATATGCATCAGCCAATTACAACAAATCTCAAATGAATTGTTCAGTTGTGAGTAGCCTCATTTATTATGTGTTCAGTTTCCTGAAAGGGCTTTTTCAGTTTCAGATTGGAGAGCTTGCCAATACCTTAACCAGCAAAATGGAATTCTTGGGAATTGACAAAAAGGCCATCTCCAACTTTCAACTGCTTTTGTTACAAACGGAGGTAGATATTATTCCTTTAACCTCTGCAGGTTTAATTTTCTCTAGGTTTTATCAGTGATGTAATCCATTCACCACTATAATTTGGAGTAAATTTTATATTAAAAAAACTCATAACCGAGTGAAATACAGATTCTGATTATGCTTTGTTTCTTGTAGACGCGGATAGCAGATTGGCGAGAAGGGGCTCTGAATGGAAATTATCTACGCCGCAGGTTGCAGGAAGCTGCTGAGCACATAAAACATTACGAACTTAACGCCACTCCCAAGGGCTGGTCCTGCCACTGGGACAGGTACGAGCTCCTTACCTTTCACATCTTTATCACTCCACACCCCACCCTAAAAACTCTTAACTCCCTCCCCACAATCGTGACTGTTGACTATTTTACCTCTGCAATATGGCAAACGCCTGACTGGTTTGTAGTATTGGGAAATGTCGCCAGGCGAGGAGAAAGATCCAAAGTTGTGTTATAAGGGAGCGTCTGTAAAGAGCCAACTGTCCGCAACAGAGCCCCAAAGAGATGAGCCCAGTCACCCCAAAATCAGACAGAAGGGTCCACTAGCTCTTAGGAAGGTGCTTGCACATGCAAGAGCTTTGAACTTTACAGGACTGCCCCAAAATGATGGGAGAGTGAATGACACAGAGTGACTACATTGGAGCGCACAAGCATCATTTAAAGCGAAGACGGTGCCTTGCCATGGGAGCCTGAAGGTCAGACCAATCTACTTTGTTTACTGTTTTTGTTTCCTTGCAACATTTGATCATTGTATAAATACTGTTTCCTTTACCCTCTTCTGAAGATGTCTTCTCAAAGGCATCTCGGTGGGTTTTTGTCTGTGTGAGTATTGCCATGAATACTGTTCAATAAATGTTTCAGGATTTGCTGTAGTTTTTTTTTTTTGGTTCATTTTTGAGCACAAGGTGGGTTCTTCACCAGTGTTCCCCATCCAATCTGGCTCCTCTCCTGGGCTTAATGCAAAGCCCAGCTCAAGATTTTTCATTAAGGAACTTGAAACCCCCTGCTTCCCTTAAGTCTCCCTGGGTCTCGTGTTAAGGGTCCAGCTGGTAAGACAGTATTGTATGTTTGTTTCTCCACCTCTAGAGATCAAAGGCGATACTTCTATGTGAACGACCAGACCAGTGCCTCCCAGTGGGAGTTTCCGGCAGTGAAGGAAGATGAAGATGCCAATACACCCCAGTCCTCTGCAGTTTGTGAGGGAAATACAGGTCAACTAGCTTCCGAGGCTTCCAGTGGTCTAATTGGTAGGTGACTGTCTGTTTAACCACCAATATTGGAAAGTCAGAACAAAGAAAGATGTCAGAGTTTCTGAACATACATGTTACTTAGCCATTTGTGCATCTGACCAAATTCTTCAGTTTTTCTGTACTGTTTCTGATTTTACAGTCTGATGTGCACATGATCTGTGGAGGTTTAATGCTGTAGATGGGATACTAAATGTTAACAATGATGGTGAAACATCTGATCTATTTAAAAGACCACTAATGTTTGTTGCTACAGGTACCTCCTTTGTAGAAGCACAGTCCTATTGGTCAGCTCCTCAACCTCCACTTCCTCCAGACACCCCCCCTCCTGCAGAACAACCACCTCCACCACCACCACCTCCTGAATCTCCTCCACCACCCCCTCCTCCACCCCTCAGCGATGATGGAGAGATCGAGGAGGTAGAAATGGAAGATGAGGATGCTGAGCCACCTGCTCCTGGAACAGAGGAATTTAGGGTATTTTTTTTTTTTTTAATGTGCCTTCCTGTTAGATTTCCACTCATCTGAGGAATCTCGACTTTATGTCTCCAGATCTCAGTCATGCTTTCTTTAGCCAATTCTACAATAATTTAATTCTATTTACTTTTAGTTCTGTGCTACTATGAGCTAGAAAACGTGGTTTTCCTCAGCGCGTTTCAGATATGGGGAGCCTAAGTGAACACACTGACACGTGCATGCTCACAGAGACGTCCAGTTTATTCATTCAAAACAGGAGTATTTATACATATTGATAAGAAGCCGTGCTTGGACGGTTTCTACTGGTCCAATGACACGAAAATACATGTGGATTTGTAGGATTTTAATCAAGGATAGCAGTTGATCAGCTTATTCAAAGAGGTAATTAAAGGAGTACATTCATCATAGGTATTTGGTAGCATTTCATAACATGAGGGTACAAAAGAGAATTTCCTTTCACTTCCTTATGGAAAATTTCCTGTTGCATTTTTCTGCATACACTTTGGTTTAAAGCGTTTGCCTTCCCCAGGCCAGTGAAGCAGCAGCGACTCAAGCAGCTGTGGCTAAAGCACAGAAGAGGAAAGCTCCAGGCTCAGAACAGCTGAACAAAGCGATCACTATTGGGAGCAGTCCCATACTCTATACCCAGCCTAGTGCCACAGCAGGTGATTGCGGATGCAGCATTAAAACACCCGATTCATATAAATGTAACTGGTCTTCAATATTGAATTAATTTAATGATCAACAGTCACTGTATTGATGTATTTTGCTCCATAATCTCACAGCCCCTATAATCACTGCAAATGCTTATTGGGGAATGACTGCAGTAGCTACACCTGCCCTGCCATCAGAGCCTTTGGTTCCACCAATGCCAGCTGTACCCTCACAACCTCCACTTCCACCACCTCAACCTCCAATTGAATCAATGTCCACAAAGATGCTGACCGACAAAACTAAGAAGCTAAAGAAGGAAAAGGTAGATTAATTCTCTCTACGCGCACGCACACATACTCACGCTACTTGCTCTGTACTTAATCTTCTTGATCTGGGGGCTCGATAACATTCTACTGATGTCAGGGAAGTAGCCTGATGGAGAAACTTGTCTTTCAGATGAAAAAGAGCAAGACTAAAATGCCATCTTTAGTGAAAAAATGGCAGAGTATCCAGAGGGAACTAGATGAAGAGGAGAAGTCAAGCTCTAGTGATGAAGATCGAGACCAACTAAACAACAAGCGCATTGAAGAGTGGAAACAGCAACAGCTTTCCTCGTAAGTTCAATAGAAATAATTTTTATTTTAAATCCTTTCATTTGTTTTTGTAATAAAAAGGTCTGACTGATTTTTTATCCCCCCCCTCTCAAATTTGCAGAGGAAAGGCAGTGAAGAATGCTAACTTTGAGGCTCTGCCTGATGACTGGAGAGAGAGATTGCTAAAGAAGAGGAAGATGATGCAGAGTTCATAGCATCGGCCCTTCAGTGTGGAATGGACTGTCTTGGACTGTATTTCTTTTCCCACAAGATGGACTGAATGTTTTTATATTATCATCTCTTTTCAAGTGGTGAATTTTCTGCAGAAAGATATTGAAAGTGTCTCGTTGTTGTTGTTAGCCTTTTTTTTTGTAAAAAATAATTCCCAGTGTACAAAGTATTTTTTTTTTGTTATACTATTGTTTTCTTGTTAATTCCTTCACAGTCAACAACATTGATCTGTGATAATTGCAGAGCAACCTCCCTAGTTTTTTATTTTAGTGTTGACTTTGAGAGTAGGACTTTGTATAGATCAGGGCAAGTTTTGTGATGTTTTTAGGATGTATTGTGCCATGGTCATGAGTCTTTGATCGCAAGGCCATTTACTGTAGGAGTTAAAGCGCTTTTTTAAAAATGTCCATGCATCACTGATACCTTGAAACTTATGAATTGTGTCCCTAGCTTTAGCAACAAAAAGGGATGGAATTGTATGCAGTTGCAAATGATGGAAAACACTGGTTTTCCAAAGTTTCTGTGGTGAAGTTTTTTAAGTTGTTAATAAGGGATCTGTATACAAGTACTCGCTCCTGGAGTGAAATTTCTTATGTCAGTGGATTACATGTCTGTGCAGGGTATAGGCTTTGCAATAACACTTTATAAGCAGACTAACTAACATTTTCAATGCGGAGAAAGTTTAGCCATCTACAGCCATGCTGCTTTCTTCCAATTACCACCCCCCCCCCCATTGTGGTGTTACACATGCATCTTCCCCTGCAGTGTTCTGTATAGTGAGTGGTGTCTCTTACTGGAAATGGCGGTGGGGTTGTCATTGAATTGTCGTTTTCTATGTTGTAAATAATAAATAAATTTATATTACTACCTGTGTAAATTATTATTATTATTTTTATTAATAATGCAATACTTGCAGATTTCTAGTGTCCCTTTAAAATTTTTAAACCAAATAATAGGCCAGTCCAGCTGGTAGATGAGCGGCAAATACCACTGGAGTTAGGAAATAATTGGTTTTAAATTGTGTTTAAAGTACTTGAATGAGCACATTCTCTGTGGATTTGTGATTGTTTAACTGGAGGAAGAGGTGTCCTATGGGATGTGCAAATATGCTGTGCTTTATAATGCATTTGAAAAGAAAAGAAAAAGAAAGTTATAACACCGATTTCCCTATGTTAATGTCTTGGAGCATGGAGCATGTTAAAATGCTGTTGCTTTAAACTCACTTGTATGTGGAATGTAACTACTAGACTAGTGCCCAAAGACATTTATATTACAGCCAACCAATTAAAAGGGAAGTATGTATAAAGTATGACTTCAGGTCAGTGGCCTTCTTTCAGTAACTGTTGTTGTTGGTGCTGTATCACTCACTGCTAATAACTATTTACATGTTTACTAATCAACGTGCATTATTTTATACTGGCTACATTTCCTCTTTCCCACGTCCTCCTCTTTCTCCCTTTATTAATATTATTAATAATTAAAAAAATAATTTGTTGTTTATTTACATTACTATTGACTCCATTTACGCCTCCTGTGCGGAAAGTGCGCATGGTGTCCATGGTAACGACGCTACCCCTAACGGGAAATGCCTAGCAACTGCGAGAAGGTTTATGAAAAGAAAAAAAAAGAACGTGTTGTTTTAGTTAGCTTTATGGCTAGCCCGTTGTTGCCTATGAATCAAGTCAGAGTAGTTTTAAACCAGTAACAGTCAAATGTACTTTGCGTGTTTTTAAACGTAGGCGTAAGAACATGATCAGCATACCATGAGCAGTGTCCCCACCGGCCTGAACCCTTACCTCGTCACATATTAACTCATCTGTGCTACATGCACTCGGTAGTTTACTCTCCCTCGTTTAGAGCTAGGAAGAATTCAAAGGTATATTATATGTTTCGTTTTTAACGGTAATGTTAATGTATACACGGTAGGAAATCGGGAGATGATATGCAGGTAAGTAACTATCAACTTTGTTGTTGCATTTGTTTACCGTCTAATGAAACCTTTTTTATTATTATTATTTTTTAACCTTCAAACATTCTGCTCATACTGGAATGTAAAACTTATCTGTTCATAGAGCTTCACTGAGCACCTACTGAAACCAAAATGTAACCTTTTAGTCTATATGGCAGTCATTTCTTTTTCTTACCGGATTGTTTTTGTTGCCTTTGGATTATTTTTCAACTCCTTCGAAGTTGTGCTTACGTGTAGAATGCAAAGAAAGAAAGAAAGAAAGAACGAAAGAACCAAAGAACGAAAGACAAACAAAAACCCTTTAGACCAAAGACTTGAAAAATTAAGGAAATGTCTCTCATCTGAAAACTAAGAGTTGGGTGGGGGTGGGTGGGTAAGTATATGAGAAAGGTATTAAACACACACGATAAGAAGTATATGAGAAAGGTATTAAATACGAGGGCTATTTTATTTTATTTATTTTTTAAAATTTTGTTTGCATGAGTAACCTTACTTCAAATGGAAAAAATAAAATGTGATGTGGTAATATCACATAATCTACTGTTAACCCCAGGAAGACTGTCTGTCTTTGCCTGCTGAGATGCAATAATTCAGGTAGGTATGTTAATGTCTGACTTAAAATCTTTATGTCTTCAAGACCTCGGATGATCCCTATGAGAAGTTCATTCTGCAGCATTTAAAGCATTATGGACTTTTTACAGGTAGGTCATCCATCGCCCTTGCTTGTATATTAAGTCTCGATGAAGTATTAACTAGTGAGTAATAGTCATTGTTATATTACTGGGGGGAAAATGAAGCAGTATTAAGTATTCACGTGTGATTGTTAAGTAACCTAAGCAACGTATCTGAGTTTACAGTGGATATAAAAAATCTGCACACCCCTGTTAAAATGGCAGGGTTTTTTATTTAAGTAAATGAATGTAATACATACATAAATTATACTAATACAGTGAGAAAGAATCAGAAACCTTTTTAGGGAAAAAGAATAAACTTACAATAACGGTGTTGTATAAGTCTGCACTAATACTAATACTTTGTTGAAGAACCTTTTGATTTTATTACATCGCTCAGTCTTATCAGCATCTTGACTTAGCAATATTTTCCCACTCTGTCTTGCAAAAACATTTTAGTTACATCAATTTGTAAGGGCATCTTCTGTGCACAGCCCGCTTCAGATCACCCCACAGATTTTTAGTTGGATTCAGGTCTGAGCTCTGGCTAGGTCATTCAAAAGCATTTATTATCTTTTGGTGAAGCCATTTTTGGTGGTTTTTGTAGCTATTCCTGATTCCCACCATGATAAAAGCTCCTGTTCTGGCTGAAGAGACGCAGCCCTAAAGCATGATGCTGCCACCACCATGCTTCACCATGGGTATGGTGTTCTTCTGGTGATGTACCTTTTGTACCTTTTTATATACCATTTGTAATTACGCAATTATTATACCTTTTGTAATTGGTCTCATCAGACCATGGCACAAACATTCCGACAGAATTTATCTTTTGTTACATTTTTTTCATCACAAAAACCTGCCATTTTAACAGGGGTGTGTAGAGTTCTTATATCCATTGTACATCAAGACATATCTAATGTGAGTACAAGTGTTAGGCTAAATTTTATCTTGTGCACTGAAGTGTAATGTATGTTATAGATACTTAACAACCTGTTGTTTATCAATAACATGGGATTTAATTACTTGTTTGAATATGTATTTTGGTTTTTAGGTCAGAGTTCCACGTTTCTTCAGAGAAATGTATCAACAGGCAGACTATGGGACAGCAGCCATGATTCTGTGGCCACAGATGTCCTCCATTCAACTGCTGACAGCACAGACGTGGATGAGGAACAGCCACAGGCACATCAGGGACAATGTATGTTTGTGGGTTGTTTTTGTTAACAGCAGAAATGTTGTAGATAAAATGTGATGAAATTATTAATTTTCTAGTTGAATGTTCTTTTTAAAGTCAGTGAAATGAGCAAATTTGTTTCTCATTCACCATTTATTGTTGTATGACACCTATACTTGATTCAGAATATCTTTATTAGCTCAGTCCATTTGAAATGAATCACATTAACAATATAACGACATATACCGTACACCATCACAGAGAATATGTATACCTTCTTCAATTACCTCAACTGAAATTTAACATCCTGGATTAAATGACGATTGTCCAGTAAAAGACTAATATTTCTAGATAAGGTGTCCACAACAAAATACCATGTATAATTCTTTCAATCTTTATATCAATAAAGTTCTAAAATCACTAGTTCTAAAATCACTTTCCATATTTCTAGCATTATTCAAACACTTAATAGCTGCTCAATTTCTTTGCTTTCTGCACTGTTCAGTCATCCATTTGAAGCCCAAAACCAATTGTAACTTAACTGTTAGGTCATGGCCTACAGCACATTTGCATCACCTGACAAATTTAGAAATGTACTACTGCCAAAATAAAAGATTCAGGTATGTTAAAAGGAAGATGGACCTGGAAAGTAAACAGAAGCTGCTCGGTTACAGAGCTAATCTGCTAGTTAAGCTTCAGAAACTCCCTTCTCAAATGTCTTCTCTTGCTGTCTGTGGGTGTGTGTGGTAAATTTTGTTTTTAATTTATACGTACTTTTGTGTCATACATCTAGTCTCTTTCAACATGGAGAGCTATCTCAGGACCAGGCAGCTATTAATCGACCTTGATGATGGAAGGCCTATCCGACGCCTGAGGGAACCACTGGACCTTTTTTCTATCCCGTCCACTTCCTGTCCCTTCCAGGGTGTTCGTTGGCCAGTTGAATGTGAAATCATCTGTGACAAAATCCAACACTTAGGTATACATTTTTTATGCGTTTGAGACAGAAATATTCACACAGCTTCCCGGTTCCTGTTTTTTATTTATTTATTGCCCTTCTATGTATTGATACAGAATGGGATCCTCCAGAACCCGAACCGTTTTATCAACAGACTGGCTATGAGCAAACCCCCATGCCAGGGGGTGAAGAAAAAGGAATCACTGTGTATTGTGTAGACTCTGGTAACACTCAACATACAGAATGTTTTTGCCAGACAATGTTTAAAACCAACAGTGATCTGAACCCTCTTAGAAAAGTGTTTATCCTTTTAATGCTTGTGTACTTTATCAACTACTTTAAAACTGCTACTCATAAGACCTTTGTTTCTGTGTTTTCTGTGTGTTTATTAAGCCACAAAAATGCCCTGCTTCACTCGTTCGCGTGTTGGTGGCAGCAGGAGGAATATAAAGAATTTAATCTCTAGTACCAACAGCCAAGAGACACCTACCCTGTCTTTTGAGTCCAGATTTGAGAGTGGTAATCTTCAAAAAGCAGTTAAAATGTAAGTAGATAACAATAGCATTTCCAGCACATTCTATAGCTGAAGCTGGAATCAAGATCTTTCCACCCAAGAGTGACAGCAGGCAGACCAATTTCGCAACAACTGGCTCTACACATGCATTACTAGTGAGCTGAAATAGAATCCAAACAATAAAGAGGACTTGTTAGTCAGGTATACATGGTATACACAGGCTGCAGTATTTCCTCTATGCATACTAATTTAGCCAGGAAGAATGTACAGTGGTGTGAAAAAGTGTTTGCCCCCTTGCTCATTTCCTGTTCCTTTGCATGTTTGTCACACTTAAGTGTTTCGGAACATCAAACCAATTTAAACAATAGTCAAGGACAACACAAGTAAACACAAAATGCAATTTGTAAATGAAGGTGTTTATTATTAAAGGTGAAAAAAAATCCAAACCATCATGGCCCTGTGTGAAAAAGTGATTGCCCCCTAAACCTAATAACTGGTTGGGCCACCCTTAGCAGCAACAACTGCAACCAAGCGTTTGCGATAACGTGCAATGAGGCTTTTACAGCGTCCTGGAGGAATTTTGGCCCACTCATCTTTGCAGAATTGTCCTAATTCAGTTACATTAGAGGGTTTTCGAGCATGAACGGCCTTTTTAAGGTCATACCACAACATCTCAATAGGATTCAGGTCAGGACTTTGGCTAGGCCACTCCAAAGTCTTCATTTTGTTTTTCTTCAGCCATTCGGTGGTGGACTTGCTGGTGTGTTTAGGATCATTGTCCTGCTGCAGAACCCAAGTTGGTTTCAGCTTGAGTACACGAACAGATGGTCGGACATTCTCCTTCAGGATCTCTTGGTAGACAGCAGAATTCATAGTTCCTTTTATCACGGCAAGTCTTCCAGGTCCTGAAGCAGCAAAACGCGCCCCCAGACCATCACACTACCACCACCATATTTTACTGTTGGTATAATGTTCTTTTTATGAAATGCAGTGTTCCTTCTACGCCAGATATACTTGGACACACACCTTCCAAAGAGTTCCACTTTTGTCTCATCGGTCCACAGAATGTTGTCCCAAAAGTCTTGGGGATCATCAAGATGTGTTGTGGAGAAATTGAGACGACGAGCTTTGATGTTCTTTTTGCTCAGCAGTGGTTTTCTCCTTGAAACTCATTTTTTGCCCAGTCTTTTCCTGATGGTGGAGGCATGAACGCTGACCTTAACTGAGGCAAGTGAGGCCTGCAGTTCTTTGGACGTTGTTGTGGGGTCTTTGGTACCTCTTGGATGAGTCGTCGCGCGTCCTTGGGGTAATTTTGGGCGGCCGGCCACTCCTGGGAAGGTTCACCACTGTTCCATGTCTTCGCCATTTGTGGATAATGGCTCTCACTGTGGTTCGCTGGATTCCCAAAGCTTTGGAAATGGCTTTATAACCCTTTCCAGACTGATAGATCTCAATTACTTTCCTTCTCAATTGTTCCTGAATTTCTTTGGGTCTCGGCATGATGTGTAGCTTTTAAGGATCTTCTGGTGGACCTTACTGTATCAAGCAGCTCCTATTTAAGTGATGCCTTGATTGTGAACAGGTGTGGCACTAATCAGGCCTGGGTGTGGCTAGAGAAATTGAACTCAGGTGTGGAAAACCACAGTTATAGTATGTTTTAACAAGGGGGGCAATCACTTTTTCACACAGGGCCATGATGGTTTGGATTTTTTTCACCTTTAATAATAAACACCTTCATTTACAAATTGCATTTTGTGTTTACTTGTGTTGTCCTTGACTATTGTTTAAATTGGTTTGATGTTCCGAAACACTTAAGTGTGACAAACATGCAAAGGAACAGGAAATGAGGAAGGGGCAACACTTTTTCACACCACTGTATGTATGTGTGTGTGTGTGTGTGTATGTGTATGTGTGTGTGTGTGTGTGTGTGGGTGTTTGTAGTATGTGTGTGTGTGTGTATATATATATATATATATATATATATATATATATATATATATATATATATATATATATATATACACACACACACACACACACACACACACACACACACACACAACACAAAATCTCTTCCAAAAGTATTGAAACTTCTGTTTGATTTTGCTGTACAGTAAAGACATTTGGGTTTGAGATCAAAAGATGAATATGAGGCGATCAGAATTTCAGCTTTAATTTCTACATGTGTTAAACAGCTTAGAACATGGCACCTTTGGTGGCAGACCACTCAATGTTTAGGTGAGCAATAGTACTGGAACAGATAGTCTTAAATTTAAAAACACTTAATATTTGTTCACATATCCCTTGCTTGCAATAACTGCATCATGCTCACTGACATAAAAAAAACTATTGCATTCTTTTTTTTGTGATTCTTTTCCAGATTTGTACCTTCCTTCAATTGTTGTTTCTTTTGGGGGGTTTCTCCTTTCAGTCTCCTTTTCAGGAGGTGAAATACATGTTCAACTGGGTTAAGGGCTTAATGGATCTTGTACAGTAGCACTACTTGTATTGTTCCCTGCTTGATATATCGCTTTGCTTATTTGTAAGTCGCTTTGGATAAAAGCGTCTGCTAAGTGAATAAATGTAAATGTAAGGACTGGTGATTGACTTGGCCAGTCGACAACCTTCAAATCCCCCCAGATTAAGTACTTTGTTGTGTTTGCAGTACTTCTTGGGTCATTGTCTTGCTGCATCATGGTTTCTCCCAATTAGATTAGATGCATTAATCTGTAAATTGTGAGAGAGACTTCTTAATTCATTCTTTGGCTAGCATCATGATTTACATCATCAATAACGATTAGTGAGCCTGTTCCAAGAAGCCATGCAAACCTTAAACCATTACACTACCTCCACTGTTCTTGACCGATGAACTTGTATGTTTTGGATCATGATCAGATCCTTTCCATCACTTTGGTAAAGGTTAATCTTGGTTCCAGAACTTTTGTGGCTCATCTCTGTATTTCTTGGCAAATTCGAATTTGGCCTTCTGATTCTTACTGCTGATGAGTGGTTTGCATCGTTTGGTATGGCCTCTATATACTGTTCTCAAAGTCTTCTTCAAAAGGTGGATTGTGATCCCTGCTCTGTGGAGGTTGTTGGTGTTGTCACTGACTGTTGTTTTAGAGGTTTTCTTCACAGCTCTCACAATATTTCTGTCATCAACTGCTATTGTTTTCCTTGGCTGACCTGTTTGATGTCTGGTTTTTGGTATACCAGTGGTTTATTTTTCAGGACATTCCAAATTGTTGAATTGTCTATGCTAAATGCTTGTGCAATGGCACAAGAGCCCCCCCAAAATGGCTTGCATATCTCCCATAGACCGTTCTCTGGTCTTCTTGTTGGTTTAAACCAACAAATGCTTTCTTTTAATGTCTTTTTTATGCTCTCTATTAATTCTTTAGACAATTAGTCTAACAGGTCATACCTGGGCAACAGGAAATAAATGTCATTCACATTTTCCAATATTTTTGATCACTTGAAAAATGGGTGGGTTCAAACAAAAGATACTAACTGGTTTAACGCATCTAGATGTAAATATCAGGAAATAAAACCAGAAATTCTGATATATTGTCTCATTTATCTTTTGATCTCAAACTCAGTTGTCTTCATTGTATAGTAAAATCAAAAGAATTGACCTTGCCGTTCAACTACTTCTGGAGGGGACTGTATATTAACAACTATTTTAAGTAATTTGCCATAACATTCACTAGCTTGGTAAATATTTGTTATTGTCCATCATGCAGAGATTCATGGATTATTAATAGATGTACTCAGCTACAGGTCTCTTGTTTTCAGACTGTAACCCTTAATATTGAGGAACTGTTAGTTATTGTTGTTTGACAGCCATATATAGCCTACATACATCCAACAGGATTTCAGTGTTGTGAATCCTCTGTTCAGATGGAAAACATAGTACAGATTAGCAGTGGAAGCAGGAGATTTTCTCCTTTATCGTGGTGGAAACTGACACTACCACTATATGCACTACACATTTATTACCATATACCATAATGCAGAGATTAACACATGAGTCATCTTCAGCACTTCTAGAATTCACCTCTTCTCACAAATTCTTTGTTAATTTTGGTGCCCCTAATTAAAGAATATTACTCTCTCTATGTATATACACTGTAAACATTAAACAATGACATTTTCTCTTTTTAGTGGTCATTATGATTATGAGCTCACTTTGCGTAATGACATGTACACCAAAAAGCACACACAGTGGTTCTACTTCCGTTTGAAGAACATGAAGGTCGGTGTCACATATCGTTTCACGATTATCAACCTGATGAAATCCAGCAGTCTGTATGACGCAGGCATGCGTCCACTGCTGTACTCTGAGGTTGGTGCCTGGCTGAAGGGAGAAGGTTGGTACCGTGCAGGCAACAACATTCGGTGAGTTTACATGGCTATTAAATCTATCAGTCACACTTAGTTTGTAGTAAAAAGAGAGTTTGTAACCCTGTATACCTATCATCCATTTTTATGAAAGGTATTACCGGAATCAGAATGAAAAAGAGAGCAAACCACTGTACTCACTCACCTGGACACTTGAGTTTCCTCATGAAAATGATACCTGCTACTTTGCCCACTGCTACCCGTACACCTACTCAGACCTGCAACACTATCTGCAAGGTGTGGTTTCAGACCCAGCTCGGGCATTGTACTGTAAAGTGCGGGTACTGTGCCGAAGCTTGGCAGGAAACTCTGTGTATGTGCTGACTATTACTGCACCCTGTGGCACCTGGCAAGAGCGAAGAAACAGGCAAGCTGTGGTAGTAACAGCTCGGGTGCATCCAGGAGAAACAAACAGCTCATGGATTATGCTGGGCTTCTTGGATTTTCTGTTGGGTAAATCACCTGATGCACGTCTACTGAGAGAAACCTTTGTGTTTAAGGTTAGTGAATAAAGATGGCCATTTTTTAAATGCTTCTACAAGGCAGTTCCAAATGAAATGGTATAATATTATAATGAAGCTATAATGAAGCTGAATACGTAAGTATAGTTGTAAAAATTAATGAAATTGAAATACATTGTACAGTGAGGGAAAAAAGTATTTGATCCCCTGCTGATTTTGTACGTTTGCCCACTGACAAAGAAATGATAACTATAATTTTAATGGTAGGTTTATTTGAACAGTGAGAGACAGAATAACAACAAAAAAATCCGGAAAAATGCATGTCAAAAATGTTATAAACTGATTTGCATTTTAATGAGGGAAATATGTATTTGACCCCCTCTGCAAAACATGACTTAGTACTTAGTAATGACTTAGTAATTACTTTTCATTTTCAATGCCCTGGCTGAGGGAAGGAGGTTCTCAACCAAGATTTGACGGTACATGGCCCCATCCATCGTCCATTTGATGCGGTGAAGTTGTCCTGTCCCCTTAGCAGAAAAACACCCCCAGAGCATAATGTTTCCGAAATGGAGCTCTTTGGCATCAACTCAACTCGCCATGTTTGGAGGAGAAGGAATGCTGCCTATTCACCGCATCAAAGGGACGATGGATGGGACCATGTACTGTCAAATGTTGGGTGAGAACCTCCTTCCCTCAGCCAGGGCATTGAAAATTTAAAAGTAATTACTAAATCATTACCAAGTACTAAGTCATGTTTTGCAGAGGGGGCAAATAAATATTTCCCTCATTGAAATGCAAATCAGTTTATAACATTTTTGACATGCGTTTTTCTGGATTCTTTTGTTGTTATTCTGTCTCTCACTGTACAAATAAACCTACCATTAAAATTATAGACTGATCATTTCTTTGTTAGTGGGCAAACGCACAAAATCAGCAGGGGATCAGATACTTTTTTCCCCTCACTGTACATATGATAGAGTGCATTTGTTACACGAAAAATGCACTGCATTTTAAAAACCTGAAAATGGCTCCACTGGATCAACTGCAGGTAGTGCCAATGCTGAACCCTGATGGTGTGGTGGTTGGGAACTACCGTTGCTCTCTGTCAGGCCGTGATATGAACCGTAACTATCGTACTCTACTTAAGGAGTCATTTCCCTGTGTGTGGTACACTCGCAACATGGTGAAACGGTGAGTAACATCTCATACACTTACAATGGCACTTATTTCAGTAAAAAGGAGTAGAAATGTGTGCAGATTTGAACACATTTGCACAAATTGGAACTCCATGTAGGCTTCTGCTTTTGTAGTCCATCTGCCTCAAGTTTTGACGGGTGTTGTATTCCGAGATGCTTTTCTGCTCACTAAAATTGTCCAGAGTGGTTATCGGTAGCCTTTCTGTCAACTCAAACCAGTCTGGCCATTCTCCGTTGACCTCTCTCATTAACACTAGCTGCTCAGTGGATGTTTTTCACTTTATTGCACTATTCTTAGTAAACTCTAGAGATTGTTGTGAGTAAAAATCCATGGAAATCAGCAGTTATAAAAATACTCAAACCAGTCCACCTGCACTGACAATCATGCCATGGTCAAAATCGTCTCTGCTTGATTTTATGCATTGTAATGCTGCCACACCATTGGCTGATCAGATAATTTAATGAATGAGTAGGTATACAGGTATTCCTAATAAAGTGCTCAGTGACTGTACATCTGCTTATATGAAATGCCATAATTTATTCAGGTGGTACAATAGTGAGGATATTGAGCTATTAAAAGGAAAGCATTCTGCTCTCGTAGATCCAAGGAAAGAAAGAGCCATCCGATATCTGAGGACGGAATTAAATAGAAAAGGGGGGAAATAAATTTCAGTGAAGAAGAGTTGGGGGTACTTTCGTCCAAGTTTACTACTACTAAAAAAAGACAACCCTGGAAGTTGCTGTTTATAAAGCTGTTAAGGACCAAATCTGTGAAAACAAAACAAAATAAAAAAAACTGACTCAACAGCATGTCATGTATAATTAATAATGTATATTGCTAGGTTTTTATTCCTTTTAGAGCCTGACTAGGTCTAACTTTAACTGATGAAATTGATGTGTCTGTGGAATTAACCTATGATTCTTTTTTACAATTTAACCATACTCAACTTTGATGGATAAGGGCCAATGTTTTGACATTTTTTCATGCACATTTATATGAGATATGTAAAGTACATTGCTTTAATTCCTTAGGTTACTTGCTGAGAGAGAAGTAGTGTTATATTGTGACTTTCATGGACACAGCAGAAAAAACAATGTATTCATGTACGGTTGCACTGATCATAAGGATACTTCAGTACATCTTCAGGAGCGTGTCTTCCCTCTGATGATGAGCAAAAATGCCAAAGACAAGGTAAGAATGTGGCGAGGTTGTTGCACTTTGGGTTAGTTCATGTCTTAAAAGTGGGTTTCAATTGCATTATTAACAAAGCATATTTGTTTATTTTTAGTTTTCCTTCAAGAGTTGTAAGTTTAAGGTGCAGAAAGGCAGAGAAGGCACTGGTCGCATTGTAATGTGGAGGCTTGGCATCAGAAACAGCTATACTATGGAGTCCACTTTTGGAGGTTCCACATTAGGTAAAGACCTTTAGAAGGCCTTTAGTTGTATAAAGTTTGGGTAATGAGATTTTTGTAAACTGACCATTTTCTGTCGGGGATTTTAAGACCATAATGTTTATTTCTTGTAATATATGGCCATAACACACAATTTTTTTTGTTTTTTTAAATAACTGGTGTATAAGAGAAGGGACATGTTAAATTCTCTTTGAAATTGTGTAGTGTTTGTCTTGGAAATGTCTTTACCAAGTCTGTTCTCATTCAAAGGGGGCAGGAGAGGAACTCACTTCTCTGTAGGGGACCTGAAGTCTATGGGCTACCACTTTTGTGATACCCTCCTGGACTTCTGTGACCCAGACCAAACCAAGGTTCTTTCTTTTTATAGTCTTTTCCAATCTTGTGAAAACTTCTGTATTCTGCCAATAAGACAGAACAATGGCATTGAAAATCTGGTTTAAAAATGTTGTTGACTGTTTTGTTCAGACTGAACATTGTTTAAAGGAACTGGGGGTTTTGCTGAAGCAGGAGATCAGACGGAAGCTGGGCAGGGATGTGGAATCCCTGGAGGGTCTCTCTGATGTAGACATTGAGTCCAGGTAAAGAGTTTTTATTATCCCTATCAGTTAAACCGATAATCATGTTAAAACATTTTGAAATGTATTCACACTAATTGAAATGTGTGAACATAACCAGAGATGATATGAACAGATCTAGAACACTGCTTAAAATATGAATGGGGTAGTGTTTAAAGTTCAACAGGGAAGCTGTCTTACCCATGTAAAGTCTTGTGGGTGAAGAGATTAACAGAAAGTACCAGACCTATCAGATTCTTACACTGACTCTGGTACAGATATGGGGCGCATTGCTCCGTTACTTATGGCGAAACCTGCATGCGCAGTAGCCGAACCATCCTTTTTTATGTTATTGGATTGAAAAATCAGACATTGTCTTGCCATTGTCAGACATGGCCTTTTTTGGGTGTATGCGTCCCTCATGATGGTATTGTAGGGCTTAAAATAACTGCCTGGGAACATTTGCAAAATGACTGCAGAGTGGACAGATTTTACTGTAAGAACTAAAATCCAGCCTACTGTTTACTATAACATTTTGCAGATATTGAGCAAGAATATAATAAGTGCCACTAACAATGCACATTGACTTATTACAGTACAAGTGGATCAAATAGCACAGACTCAGATGGTCTTCCTGTTCATCTTTTAAACTGCACAGACCAGGTACACTATTCACCTAGTTAACTGTATATAGTGCTATCAGTGTCTTCAATTATGTTTATTTATTGCTTTTGCCTTGTGTTTGCTGATCTTATTTTTTATTTTTTATTTTGCTTTGTCAAGGATATAAAAGTCAAGACAAAGCATTTACGGAGCAGAAAAGAAAGGAATCGATTACGACAGCAAGGGGCACAGAGTGCAAAATCCAAGATCCTTCACAGAGACAACAAAAACACAGTAAGCTTCACATGGAAAGGATCAAAAGTGTCACAGTGCTCTGTGAGTCCTGAGTGAGTTTTCTTCTTGCCTTGGCAGGATATGATGCCATCCAAAGAAGATCTAGTGCCTCAAACAATCCAAGGAAAAACAATCACTCCAGTGAAAGAGGGGAAGGACAAGAAACCAAATGTGATGTATAAATAATATCTCAAATATGGATGAATAATATACATGAAAGCTTGATTAAAATATGTTAAATCAATATGTTTATATATTCAGACACCAATAGCGAGGGTTAATCAGTCTGCAAGGACCTGGATCCCACATCCCATTTCACGTGTTAGTCTTGCTGGCCATGCGGCTTTTTGGGAAGACAAGAAAGACAAGGTATGCCCTCTAGTGTATTAAAAATCCAACAACATTTTGCTCATATCTGAACAATAGTAATGTTATTACTGTAAGGATTATAACATCATCTCGGACAAGGGCGAAATCCTGAATCAAGCAAAAACAAAAATCCGACCTGTAAGTATATTGTTTGTATTGTGTCCTTTTCTTGAATCCAGCATGTGGAACCTGGTTTACTTTAGTATTAGGTGTCACCTAACATCAAGGGAAGTGCAATATCAAACAACAAATATAAATTATTTCAGAAATGGGGCCATAATTAAAATTTATTGTGCAGTCTAGGCTTTTTCACTAATAACAAACACTGCTCGCCATATTCCAGTAAATAAAATAAAATAAGTTTATATTGAACCCTCTGATTACTATAAACCTTTAAAACTATACATTATAAACTTTATTAGCCAAACAATATAAGCTTATCGGAGTCGTTCACTGCACATCTACAGTGCCTTGCGAAATTATTCGGCCCCCTTGAACTTTTCAACCTTTTGCCACAATTCAGGCTTCAAACAAAGATATAAAATTAGAATTTTTTGTGAAGAATCACCAACAAGTGGGACACAATTGTGAAGTGGAACGAAATCTATTGGATATTTTAAACTTTTTTAGCAAATAAAAAACTGAAAAGTGGTGCGTGCAAAATTATTCGGCCCCCTTTACTTTCAGTGCAGCAAACTCACTCCAGAAGTTCAGCGAGGATCTCTGAATGATCCAATGTTGTCCTAAATGACTGATGGTGATAAATAGAATCCACCTGTGTGTAATCAAGTCTCTGTATAAATGCACCTGCTCTGTGATAGTCAGGGTTCTGTTGAAAGCGCAGAGAGCATCATGAAGACCAAGGAACACACCAGGCAGGTCCGTAATACTGTTGTGGAGATGTTTAAAGCCGGATTTGGATACAAAAAGATTTCCCAAGCTTTAAACATCCCAAGGAGCACTGTGCAAGCGATCATTTTGAAATGGAAGGAGTATCGGAGTTGTTAATTGTGCCATTCGAGATAAAAACTACTGTGCTAAATATTGTTCCCCCTTTATCTTCTAAAGCATGGCTTAGGTTACTCTCCTACCTTATTAGAGGAGACTGAGTCAATAACTTACTCCCAGAAGCAAAAACAGCACCAACCCTTGATTGTCACTGCAATTCAACACAGATTATCATGTCTGCCAATTCAGCAGTTCCCCGTGCTTTTCAATAAGGATGTCAAAGAATACTCAGGAATGAGAGGTGGGTCCATCCTTAATAGTTTTGCCTCCTTTAACATTTTGCAGAAAGTCACCTCATTTTTTTATACACTAACTTTAGATTTGTTGAACTTCTGCTATATTAATTTTATTGCAGTGGTATTTAGAGTTTTAAAGAGTAACATTTAATTGTTATGGTACTGTTTATATCATAGGAAGGTCCTCTGTTTCAAAAATCTCACTCCGTAGGTAAGTCGTTCATTTACGTTTCTTTATAGTACATGTTAATAATTTCCACTATAGTGTTTAACGTTGTTCTACAATTGGTAATCAATTTAATACTTATCATCCATTTCTAATAACAGTCTTTGTGTCGGTCATATTTTTGCACAGCTGTAACATCTATTTCTGTCCATTGTGGGGGGGCGGGGGGGCCCTTCCCCCAAAACCCCCCCCCACACCCCCCCCCCCCCCTCCTCACCAGCCCACACTGACAACCAGCAAAATATCAGGCCGAAAAGAACACCAAAGTCAACCAGAGTTTCACTTGAATCCTACATGCCTGAAATAGCAAACACTACAGGCACCCTGAGAACCAATCATAAAAGAAATGCACTAGGTAAATCTGATTACCGTAATATGAACATAATATGAACATAGTGAGGCTGTCAAACTTGAACATGTGTTTCTTGTGGGTTTCCAAAATATGCATATAAGGTGGATCGGCTATGCTAGATTACACATAGGAATGAGTGGTGAATAAGTTGTGCCCTGAGATGGACTGGTGTTCCATCTAGAGTGAATTCCCTCACCTTGTGCCCAGTGATAATGGCATAAGCTCTGAATTCAATGTGACTCTACTCAGGATAATGTGATTACTGAAGCTGAATGAATGAATGAATGAATGAATGAATGAATGAATGAAAGAAAGAAAATGTTTTTTTGGTTTTTTTTTAAGTCCAAATTTTAAAATCCAAGTATTATAAGTAAAAACAGGCATGGGCACAATACCAAGTGAGCATCATAGCCAGTGTATCCTATTTATAATCCAGTTTAAAAGTAATTTGCTATGAAATCCATTCCTGACTCAGGAGGCTAGATAGTTATAGATGTAGTTTACTTGTTTGGAGGAAAAATGTCCAACAGATGCATAAATACATAATTGCATCTTAAATCATTTCAAATATTACTGTTAGAATTTGAACCTTAACTAACCAAGAGTAATTTATCTGCAGCAGGTCTGGCATTACTTGAGGTTGAGCAGTCCAGTGTAGCCAAGCAGCTCAGTAAACAAGAAACAGAGGACTACCTTTTTTTCCCTTATCTAAGCAGCATTAACAGGCCTGGGAAAAGGTATTTCAGTATTTTATTCATACCATGTCTCATTCATTTTTTTTTTCACTTTCATAATTGTCACTATGGTGTGCTATCGTGACCTAACTCCACAGCAGTAGGAAGTCCTCAGATGAACAGGCTGAACTCAGAACTAAAGCTAGTTACGTTAACTGGTGGGCATGACAATGCAACTTCATCAGGCAGCTGGAGCAGTGAAGGCAGGTATACGGTGCCTAGTATATCTATGGTTTCTCTCCTTTAACATAATAAAAAGATAATATTCTACCTACATTTGTTTATACACCATATGGCCAAAGGTTTGTGGACACCTGACCAACACACCCATATGTGGGCCTTCTGCAGTTGCCACAAAGTTGGAAGCACAATTGTATAGGATGCATTTGTATGCTGTAGCATTAAACCTACAAGCATGACAATGCCAGGCCTTCCCAGAAGAATAGAGGCTGTTCCAACAGCAAATGTCCCCCTAAAGTCCCTCTAAATCTGGAATGGTATGTGAAAAAAGTACATATCGATGTGATGGTCAGGTGTCCACAAATCTTTGCCCATAAAGTATATCAATCATTTTTAATTAAAAAATATGGGATCAACAGTTCATGGGAGACCTGACTTCTTCTTCTACATGTAACCATGTGTCCCCCACCAGATGTGATGGAGAACTTGCGAATTCCTTGGTGGAAGAGTGGAGAAACATCTCACAGCAAGAACTAACAAATCTGGTGCATGAGGATGAGATGCACTGTAGTACTTAAAGCAGCTTTAAGTGAACACACCAGATACTGACTGTTAATATTGACCTGTGTTTTGTTTGCAATTGTTTGATATCCATGAGAGCATAGTATTTGAATTTTTTGTATACAAAAGATCAAAAGGTTCAACAATAAAGACAAATTTTTCACAGCCTTCTTTGCACATCTTTACCAATGGTGCCAATATTAGTGGAGGGCACTGTACATACATAACTGTTATATACGGTTGATATCTTACCTCTCATTCTGCCTTCTCAGAGGGGTGCATGCTTTCCAGAGGTTGGAGAAAGAATAAATAAAAGCATAAAGCCACAAGCTCATGAGGAAGAGGAGTGAAAAGTGGTCACTGGAGAACACCCAGAGGAAATGTCCAGAGATGCTGTGCAACGGTTCCTTGAAGTACTTCTATTTCTTCATACAAACATACTGAGTATAGAACAATACAATAGCAATTTTGTTTCTCACTTGGGTTCAGAAACATGGATATGAAAATGTACTTCTTTGGAATAAGTATGTACTTTAGGCATAAAACCTTTGTGTTTATTATTATCCAGCCTACATAATGGACTTTTTCAGGCATTTGTTTTCGCAATCATTTCAGCAAAATACAGTTTTCTTATGTTTAAAATGTAAATACGGGAATCGAACATATCCCTAACGTTTTTGTATGCTTGTTGTGCATATACATGCTAGAACTTTTTAAAGAATTACACAGTTTAGTGCCATTAAACACACTGTTACTGTTTATAGGCATCATTCTGTTTCTAACCATTTCTATCGAAGTTAACACACAGGCACTGGCACTTTTAAGTTTGTTTTAATATAGAATACATAAAAAATAAAAAAGCATAAAATACTTTGACAACTGTCAATATTTAAATTAGAAAAAAGTAGTTCAATCGAACACTTAAAATAAATTTGTATGTGATTTGCACACGTAGACTTGCTTCTGAAATGCCAGGTTATATGTGATATAAAAGTAATCACTGTAGTCTTTTTATGTATATTATTTGCAAAGATATGCAGTTCATAAGTGGTAGAACTGTCATGATCTGTGGTCTTGAATACCATTAAACTGGCTGAGGTGGAATCGGCTTTCAGTGTGTCTGACCATTGCACGCAGTGCAACGAAACCAGACAGAGCCTGCAGAAACAATACAGATAAAATGAGAAACATTCAACAAAGAGCAGATTAGAACTTGTTTTGAGAGCTTTCCAAGAACACTGTTTATACCTCTGTTAAAATGAACAATGCTAGAACTATATGAACTCCTCTTTCCAAAGGCTGAATGAGTATAGCTTCATTGAAGAGCTGGAACAGAATCAAAGGGAACTGCAGAAGGAGGCTGAGGAGCCAAAAGCCAGCCAGTTCAGGGACCTATAATGATGCATTATCTGGAATATCTCAAAAAGACTGACTTCATTAACGTACATGCATTTTAAGTACGAGCATTCGGACAAACTACAAAAGTCTTTACCTTCTCTTGCAGATTACCTGTATAGCCCAGGTAGAGCCTGATAGCCTCAATGAGGGTCATTAAAATTAGAATGGTAATTAGGATGACTTTGTAGTAATCAGGGAGTGCAGGATACTAAGAGTGAAGAGAGAGAGAGAGAGAGAGAGAGAGAGAGAGAGAATGAAAAAAATACACCACCCTACTGGAAAAACAACAGTAGAAACCGTCATAGAATTTGTAATGGTTATAATGGGAGTCGTGTTGGTTTTAATGGAAACTGTAATGGTCCCTGTGGGTCTCTACCAGTAATATGTTGCCTTCTATTGGTTGCATGTTATGCCTAGTGGATACCATTAAGGACCAATAATGGTAACGCTTAGCTGATGGTTTATAATGGTATTTGTAGTGGAAGCCATTAGAATTTCTGTGATAGTTTCTATTGTGTTTAATTTAATTTGAAATTATTGATTTTTTTTTTCAGTAGGGCAGTCTTGCTGATCACCCAGCTGTAACTCCACAAAAAAATAATTGGCACAGCATTCATGACTTACTTTGAGTTGCAGCATTACGACTTCACTAATCCACCACAGAGGAAAGAAGCACATGTTGAAGAAGAGAGCCATCTGTAGAGGCAGGCTGGATACAACATCTGTATCTGCGGAGTGAACAGGGATGCAGCTGCAGTCAGTGCACAAACACGAAGACTCCGGCAGGGAATATACCCGCTTCAAATGTAGCTAGCAAATGATCTAAAAATGCTTTTGCAACGTATCATGTCCCAGTAAACGGTAGCTTATAAACCAGTCCACGCTTGCCGGTTAGAGACGCAGTAGTGGGCTGGGTAACTGGTGGAAGTGAATGAGGAGCTGGCCTGGTTTGTTAGACGGCTAGCTAAAGCTAACGTTAGCTGTACCGCCTAATGGTATTTGATTAGAGGCATGCAAACTCACTGTGATTCAGAAATGTGATATGATCCTCGGGAGAAAGTTGTGAATGACTTTGATTCACGAAAACAGTCCGTGAAAAATCTCCCAAACGCCTTCTTATGGGTTCTGGGAGATCCATGGTGCAAAGCTAAAGGCGTAACTACCAACACAGCCGCTAACGACAGCGACGAGGGCGGGGTGCGTTCAAGAGTCCTAATGTCGTGTTTAAGAGCAGCTATTCTCACACTCTGCATCACCTTTTCAGTGTAAAAACATAGAATAAACCCGCCTACTCAACCCAAATCAGTTAACCTGTGTTGAAATGTTCATTTTATATAACTTTTGTGTAACTATGTATGTATGTATGTATGTATGTATGTATGTATTTATTTATTTATTTATTTAAGGGTTGTAGTGGATCCTGGAAACACTGGGTGTGAGATGATGGGAGGCAAGTCCATCCCAAGACTTGACATTAATACAGAGGTTCCCAAAATATTTGGGCAAACGAGCCCAAATGGTCATTGACTATTAAAGTTGTTTAATTCCTGATTTAGGACTAGTGTAACATTTTAACTTTTTATGTTAATAACTGTTCGTATCACTTGCACTAACTTAGTAGTCAAGTAGGAACTGTTGTGCTGTTATAGGGGGAAAAAAATATGCACGCCAGTGTGGTGTGATACGTCCTGATATGAGAGGGTCTGTTTTATACTTGAGACATGACTTTGTGTCTTTGTGTCTTTGTGTGTGTGTGTGTGTGTGTGTGTGTGTGTGTGTGTGTGTGTGTGTGTACAGAAGCAGCTGCAACTGTTATTGTTCACACACGGCTAGCTATCTTATGTGCATCTGGAGGATTAAATACAACCCTCTAGATGGCACGTCAAAGCCTAAACATCCCCTATCCATCAAACTGTAAAAGTTTTAGTGATTTCATCCACAGCAATATTAGACGCACTGAAGAGTTCTGTCTCTCTTTAAAACGTTCCACGATGAGCTGCATCTCAAATGAAACAGACCTTTTGGCAGGTTGGAGAAATTTGTCTCTCTTTTCTGTTGTTGGTGGTGAATTCTTATGTTTGGTGCACAGGTCAGGACAGTAAGAATAAAATAGCACATGTGCTTCCCATTTAAAATGGTTTGTCTGAATGTGACTCCCAGTAACACTGAAAAATATTAGCAAACAAAATCCATCCATTCATTTTCCATACTGCTTATCCTACTGTACACAGGGTCACGGGGAGCCTGGGGCCTATGGCAGGGGACACCCTGGGTGCCAACCCATCACAGGGCACAATCACATACACACTCATACACCCATTCACATACTATGGAAATTTGGACAAAAGATGAGAATTTGTAAAAGAAATTAATAAAACTGAAAGAGGGAATTGTGGGTTTCTCTGGTGACTCCATAGTTTGGGAACCCCTACAGGAGTAGTGTTATTGCTCTTGTTACATCGCTACACCACAGACCCCACTTTGCTTTAGAGCTTCATTGAGGTTTTGAAATTGCTGGCAACCTATGTACCTCAAATGTGGATTGATAGAGATGAATGACATTTAGCAAAACCTAAAATCTGCTAGTTAACATCAGTGATAATGTACAGTGCCTTGCAAAAGTATTCGGCCCCTTTGAACTTTTCAACCTTTTGCCACATTTCAGGCTTCAAACATAAAGATATAAAATTTAAATTTTTTGTGAAGAATCACCAAAAAGTGGGACACAATTGTGAAGTGGACCGAAATCTATTGGATATTTTAAACATTTTTAGCAAATAAAAAACTGAAAAGTGGTGCGTGCAAAAATATTCGGCCCCCTTTACTTTCAGTGCAGCAAACTCACGCCAGAAGTTCAGCGAGGATCTCTGAATGATCCAATGTTGTCCTAAATGACTGATGGTGATAAATAGAATCCACCTGTGTGTAATCAAGTCTCTGTATAAATGCACCTGCTCTGTGATAGTCTCAGGGTTCTGTTGAAAGCGCAGAGAGCATCGTGAAGACCAAGGAACACACCTGGCAGGTCCGTAATACTGTTGTGGAGAAGTTTAAAGCCGGATTTGGATACAAAAATATTTCCCAAGCTTTAAACATCCCAAGGAGCACTGTGCAAGCGATCATGTTGAAATGGAAGGAGTATCAGACCACTGCAAATCTACCAAGACCTGGCCGTCCCTCTAAACTTTCAGCTCAGACAAGGAGAAGACTGATCAGAGATGCAGCCAAGAGGCCCATGATCACTCTGGATGAACTGCAGAGAACTACAGCTGAGGTGGGAGAGTCTGTCTATAGGACAACAATCAGTCGTACACTGCACAAATCTGGCCTTTATGGAAGAGTGGCAAGAAGAAAGCCATTTCTCAAAGATATCCATAAAAAGTCTCGTCTAAAGTTTGCCACAAGCCTTTTTTATTTTAGATTTGCAGTGGTCTGATACTCCTTCCATTTCAAAATGATCGCTTGCACAGTGCTCCTTGGGATGTTTAAAGCTTGGGAAATCTTTTTGTATCCAAATCCGGCTTTAAACTTCTCCACAACAGTATTACGGACCTGCCTGGTGTGTTCCTTGGTCTTCATGATGCTCTCTGCGCTTTCAACAGAACCCTGAGACTATCACAGAGCAGGTGCATTTATACAGAGACTTGATTACACACAGGTGGATTCTATTTATCACCATCAGTCATTTAGGACAACATTGGATCATTCAGAGATCCTCGCTGAACTTCTGGAGTGAGTTTGCTGCACTGAAAGTAAAGGAGCCGAATAATTTTGCACACACCACTTTTCAGTTTCTTATTTGCTAAAAAAGTTTAAAATATCCAATAGACTTCGTTCCACTTCACCATTGTGTCCCACTTGTTGGTGATTCTTCACAAAAAATAAAATTTTTATATCTTTATGTTTGAAGCCTGAAATGTGGCAAAAGTTTGAAAAGTTCAAGGGGACCGAATACTTTCGCAAGGCACTATACATTACTCTAATAGATGAAACAATGTTTATTATATGGATTTGTCAAATCAGCCACTCACAGAAACAATATTTTCATATTACAAAGCAACTTTATTGTATGCCGTCAATGGTGGTTCATTCACATTAAGGGATTCGTAGCACCAACAATTTAATTAAGTTAAGGCAATATTAATCAGTTTCACAGCTTGAAGAGGCATATTTGTGGGAGAAAACACGTTTGAAGCACATATTGTGTGTAACGCCAGCGCCACAATGATAAAAAACAAAAACAAAAAAAAAACATAATGCAGCAATAATTTGCTAAATCCATGTAGTACAGTAAAACACGCAATAAGGTATTGACCACCATGCAGAAGTTAAATAATAGACTCTATGGATGTTGAGGTTCCAGTGTATAATATCTGAAACAGGCTTTATACTGTAGCAGCTTTTCCGCCAGTCGACTTTGTCTCACTCTTGTATGTAATTCAACACTCAGATCTGTATACCTGCACAAAAAAAACATACAGATGATGTAGCTGATTTGATCACAGTTTTCATTTCATTTTCAACAATATTGGTGCCTGCCATATTGTCAGCTATACTGATCCACCATAACGCCTGCCTAATATTATGTACAGTGCCTTGCGAAAGTATTCGGCCCCCTTGAACTTTTCAACCTTTTGCCATATTTCAGGCTTCAAACATAAAGATATAAAGTTTTTATTTTTTGTGAAGAATCACCAACAAGTGGGACATAATTGTGAAGTGGAACGAAATCTATTGGATTTTTGAAACTTTTTTAACTAATAAAAAAATGAAAAGTGGGGCATGCAAAATTATTCAGCCCCCTTGCGTTAATACTTTGTAGAGCCACCTTTTGCTGCGATTACAGCTGCAAGCGCCGCGGGGTATGTCTCTATCAGTTTTGCACATCGAGAGACTGAAATTCTTGCCCATATTTTCCTTGCAAAACAGCTCGAGCTCAGTGAGGTTGGATGGAGAGCGTTTGAACAGCAGTTTTCAGCTCTTTCCACAGATTCTCGATTGGATTCAGGTCTGGACTTTGACTTGGCCATTCTAACACCTGGATACGTTTATTTGTGAACCATTCCTTTGTAGATTTTGCTGTATGTTTGGGATCATTGTCTTGTTGGAAGATAAATCTCCGTCCCAGTTTCAGGTCTTTTGCAGACTCCAACAGGTTTTCATCCAGAATGGTCCTGTATTTGGCTGCATCCATCTTCCCCTCAATTTTAACCATCTTCCCTGTCCCTGCTGAAAAAAGCAGGCCCAACCATGTGCTGCCACCACCATGTTTGACAGTGGGGATGGTGTGTTGAGGGTGATGAGCTGTGTTGCTTTTATGCCAAACATATCGTTTTGCATTGTGGGCAAAAAGTTCGATTTTGGTTTCATCTGACCAGAGCACCTTCTTCCACATGTTTGGTGTGTCTCCCAGGTGGCTTGTGGCAAAATTTAGACGAGACTTTTTATAGATATCTTTGAGAAATGGCTTTCTTCTTGCCACTCTTCCATAAAGGCCAGATTTGTGCAGTGTACGACTGATTGTTGTCCTATGGACAGACTCTCCCACCTCAGCTGTAGTTCTCTGCAGTTCATCCAGAGTGATCATGGGCCTCTTGGCTGCATCTCTGATCAGTCTTCTCCTTGTCTGAGCTGAAAGTTTAGAGGGACGGCCAGGTCTTGGTAGATTTGCAGTGGGCTGATACTCCTTCTATTTCGAAATGATCGCTTGCACAGTGCTCCTTGGGATGTTTAAAGCTTGGGAAATATTTTTGTATCCAAATCCGGCTTTAAACTTCTCCACAACTGTATTACGGACCTGCCTGGTGTGTTCCTTGGTCTTCATGATGCTCTCTGCGCTTTCAACAGAACCCTGAGACTATCACAGAGCAGGTGCATTTATACAGAGACTTGATTACACACAGGTGGATTCTATTTATCACCATCAGTCATTTAGGACAACATTGGATCATTCAGAGATCCTCGCTGAACTTCTGGAGTGAGTTTGCTGCACTGAAAGTAAAGGAGCCGAATAATTTTGCACGCACCACTTTTCAGTTTTTTATTTGCTAAAAATGTTTAAAATATCCAATAGATTTCGGTCCACTTCACAATTGTGTCCCACTTGTTGGTGATTCTTCACAAAAAATTTAAATTTTATATCTTTATGTTTGAAGCCTGAAATGTGGCAAAAGGTTGAAAAGTTCAAAGGGGCCGAATACTTTCGCAAGGCACTGTAGGTTCCCCTGTTTTTGTGCCACCAAAACAGCTCTGACCGGTTGAACAATTTTTGCAGTGTAACAGGCGCATTTTCCCACTGAAAGAGGCCACTGCCATTATTGAATACTGTTGCATATAAAGTCACATCCAAATGAATGCCAGGACCCAAGGTTTCCCAGCAGAACATTGCCCAGAGCATCACACTGCCTCCCATGTCTTGCATTCTTCCCATATTGCATCCTTTTACATCACACCCGACATCCACATGATGTAAAAGAAAATGTGATTTATCAAACAGGCCACCTTTTTCCATGGCTTCATGGTGCAGTTCTGATGCTCATTTGCCCAATGTAGGTGCTTTCAGCGGTGAAAACTGACAGGGGTCAGTATGAGCACTCAATATGTAGCTATGCAGTCCCATATACAGCAAGCTTTGATGCACTGTGTGTTCTGACACCTTTCTATCATGGCATTAACTTTTTCAGCAATTTGTGCTACAGTAGCTCTTCTGTGAGATTGGGCCTGACGGGCTCGCCATTACTCCCCATGCACATCAATGAGCCTTGAGGTGCCAATGACCCTTTTGCCAGTTCACTGGTTGTCCTTCCTTGGGCCACTTTTGTTAGGTACTAACCACTGCACATAAGGAACACCCCACAAGACCTGCCATTTTTGGAGATGTTCTGGCCCAGTTGTCTAGCCATCACAATTTGGCCATTGTCAAAGTTTCTTAGATCCATATGCTTGTCCATTTTTCCTGCTTCCAACACATCAACTTTGAGAACTGACTGTTCACTTGCTGCCTAATATATCCCACCCCTTGACAGGTGTTATTGTAACAAAATAATGTTATTCACTTCACTTCTCAGTGGTTTTAATGTTATGGCTGATCAGTATAACTATAAAATACATTATTTGTGGATGATGTGTAGCTCCATTTATGCAAGGAATCCAAATGTGATGTATGAACAAAGAACAAAATAATAAATTACACCCTACCTGTGAGATATTTTCCACAATATCAGGGTGTTTATGGCCATCAATACTGCTAAAGTAAGAAAAAATCTCTCCATATTGCCATTGTTTAATATATTTGGATAAAAGCTTCCTGAAAGCAAAAATGTGCAAATTTCAATAATTTGCCGTGACTTAGATTTACCAAAAACAGGTATCATATTTCTCTAGATGTTTAAATTGTTATAGGATCTAAAAAAGTGTCCTTACCTCCAGACACCAAGTAAAAGAACTGAGTCATTAGGGCACCCAGAAAACATCCTCCTCCATAGGAGAGAGTAAGGAATTGTAGAGAGATCCCTCTGAGGTTGCTGGGAGTCAGACAGAAAGAGATAAGCGAGCCTGAGTAGAAGAATAAGAAATATAAGATTGAAGTGGTTCAGTGAAAATGTATTTAAAACAGTTTTGTACATAAGAATGAATGCTTACATGCGGGTGTGACAAAAACCTCCGCCACACCCAGTAAGATGTACTGAGGTGCAAGATAAATGCAGGGCATTGAGGACACTTGAAGCATTGTTCCTGAGAGGGTCTGATCCATCTGAGGATAGTCCTTTCTGTGAATTTCAGAAATACCTGCAATTAGTGCAGACAGAGCTGCACACGCATGACCAATTACTGGAAGAGAAGAAGGCACACTAGTTAACTTTACATGATTAAGATTTTGCTGGTTATCTTGAAACGGTAACACTGAAAATGCTTACTAATGAGTTTGACTGGAGTGGGAGGTGTTTTCTTTAAATACTGGTAACAGGTGCTGACAAATTCCAGTAGCGGGGCTAAAATTAGCAGTGGCAAAATACTGATTACATTCATAGCTGCAATTGGCAGCATGATACCATTAATGTTCAGGTTTGAATGCATCGTCTGGAGATAGTATCCTGATGGAATCTGTAAATGAACAAAGACACAGAGGAGAAAATGATTGATCCATGAATGAATGTTCCAATTCTCTTTGATAGAAGCCTCAATTGAGAATACTATTAACTTTAATAGACAAAAATGTTTGTCTACACTTGAATTGTCTGGTCATCAACAATCATCACTTCACAGTATGTTTGGCCATGCTTTCAAGACTTACCTATTATATTTCATATAACACAGATAACACAATTGAATTCATATAAGACAGATGATTCTTCCATGCATACTTGCCTGGGTTATACAAGCCCGGTAGAGTAATTGCAGACCAAAAAGTGGAAAAAGCTTAACCAGAATCTTAACATTTTCTACTTTGGTCTCACTGTAGCATCCCCCGTTGTTCTCTTTGGCACGATCAAGCCAGTCACTCACATCTCCACTCAAATGACGATAACGGAGACAGCACATTTGTAAAGAGTTTAGAAACACGCCCACTGTGGTCAGCAATGAACTACCTGTACATCACCCAAAACAGGAAACATTCCGGAAGTAATGTTTAGTAACATTCATTATCAAGAGCAAAGACAAAAGCTAGATTATTGTGATGTTTGCACAATATACAATCTTAATCCGTGTGTTTGCTAAAGCCATCATTCCTATATTCCTTTGGATTTACTGGGGTCTTTATTACAGTGTAGGTTTTGTGTTTCCAGGCGTGTTTTTCTTGATACCTTTCTTGGGATGTAGGATAAGATTGCTGCATGCCATATGTATTCCAATGAGACCCAAGAGAACGGAAGTGAAGGGAATGAGAAAGCCCAGGTTTTTTCCAACAGATTGCTGAATATAGGCAATCCCCAAAAAGATGACTGTAGAATTCAGATTGACTAACCAGTAGATCCTGTTGGGGTAATGTCAAGTGTGTTACTTCATCTTTCAAAAAGCGAATACAGATTCAGATTTCACAAAGAACTAATGCAGTGGCTGATACAACTCCATACAGGCATTTCTGTTCGCTCATAGAAAGTAATTAATTTATTACCAGTTGAAAAAGGATAGTATCTTCTTTTGATTATAACCTTGAAGGTTATTGACTCCCAATGGGCAAAGGATAGCACGTATCCCCCCAATACCAAAAGCAGCAGCCAGCAGCCCTGTGTAGAAGAGAATATGTTGTATCTGCGGCTCAAGGTGATGTATAATATTGCATGTGTCCATGTAGAAATCATCAAATGGAAATGCAACTACAGGAAGCAGTGCTGTGCCTATGAAAGGAAAATGGCAGAAAGTCATAAAATTAATAACCAATGCATCCTATGCATTTATCATTTTATAAGCCCTGAAGGAGTCAAACATAATTATTAAACATTTACAGATTCATTCGCAAATGTAGATTTTTTTGGTTTGTTAGGTTTCTTTGTTGTCATGGATTTGAATTATGTGTGGATCTGTTCATGATAGACATGAAAAAATAATGCATATGTGTAGGATTGTAGCATCTTTATATCAAAGAAGGATTTACTAGGTTCACTCAGGAAGGATTTATGATTCACACTGCTCATACTATCATTAATAATTTTGGTTTTTAAGACAAACAAAAAAATTAAATGAATCTCAATTCACAGGTAGACCATTAAAGATAGCCTTTACTTGTCAGTCATGTACAACAGCAGTATCAAGAATCGCCAATAGATAAAAGTTTACAGTAATTCTCCAAAGTGTCCTTATATAACCTTTGGCGAAGTAAAGATCTTCACAAATAGATAAAACACACATTAAACATTAAACACATTTAGAACCGAGAGTTCTTTTAAAATGAATCAAAATCAGTTGAACATTTGTTAATTCTTAGAACACCAACTCACCAAAGAAATGAAGTAGAGCACAAAGGTAGAAAACTTTTTTCCTTCCCAAACACATCTCTGCAAACCATCCAGCGAGAACAGGTGTGAGTATACTGGCTCCCACAAAACACAGGTTTAGTGTGGCTGCTTGGTAATTGTCATATCCCAATTTGATGGTGCAAAAGAGGATCATATTACACACAATCCCAAGAAAAGTGAACCTCTCAAATAACTCCACAAAAAGAACACAGATAATCGCCTTCACTTTCTTCCGACGTTTTTGGGGCTTACGTGGGGTAACCGTCCCACTAGGGTGGCAAGTGATAGAGACTTTCTTTAGCAGACGACCATCATGAATTCCAGCAACATTCAAGGCCACCATGGTGCTTCAGGAACCATTCCTTTGGAAGTGTTGTTCAGGGACTGGTATATTCCCTCTATCCATGCTGGAAAACAGGAGGAGCAATTTCACACTCATTGGTAAAGTCTTACGTGTAGCAGCTCATGGTTGTGATGAAAAAAGCAAAGTCATCTGCACGTGCAAGGGTTCATGCTGAGCTTTCACTACGAGTTCTGAGTAATGTTTATTCACCTATTCTCCTCACTAGTGTATGAACTTCTCCTTGCTGGGTTCAGCTCATTAAGAAAGCAGACATGACGCCAATGTGATGGCATGAGCTTTGATGGTGAAAATGCTGTCAGGAAAGTGTGACATATTTCTGTAATTACTTTTCAGTGGTTGTAGGTGAACTTTAGTTATTGTGCTAATGCTCCATCTGCACAAGAAGAGTGTAGTGGGCTGAGATACTCAGTAGTGATGGTGTAGTTCAGGAGTTTTATCCAATGGATTATGTAAATCTCTGTCAACCACACCAAACGTATTCAAGTAAGTGATTTTTTTTAAGCTGACCATTGTTTATGGTGTATATTTGATCAATTTTATGCAAAACATTTTTATTCTGCACAATTCTAACTTGCTTCAAAGCAACAATATGACAATGATTAATTTCACAAGCATGCATCAGAGTGGTGCCTGCAGTGTGCTAAGTAAATTAAAGCTAAAAAAATCTTTACTGACTAGAGAAGCCAACAGCATGTCACAGCTTAGTGAGAAAAAACATCCTGTTGTGCTCAGTGCAGACAATTAGATAGAGGTCATGAAGTGTGAATTAATGGTTTGTTAACTTTTGGAATAAGATAGCTCTAAAATCAATATGTTTTATTAACATGCACATATAATATTGCTCTCACCAAAGCATGAAGTATTTTTATCATGAGTTGACTGGATGGCAAACAGTGGGTCACACCATTACCGAAATATAAATAGGCTTCAGAAGTAACTTATGGTCATTTATTTATTTATTTATTTAGTTATTTATTTATTTATTTATTTATTTATAACAGTTCTAAATTACTCACTTACACCCCACCATATAGTAACACATTCACCTCACACTTCCAGGGCTGGGGGTTCAATTCCCGTTGCGACCCTGTGTGCGGAGTTTACATGTTCTCCTGCTGGGGTTTCCTCCGGGTACTCCGGTTTCCTCCCCCAGTCCAAATTGTCTGTATTGTATGAATGGGTGTTTGAATCTGATTGTGCCCTGTGATGGATTGGGACCCGAACCAGGGTATACCCTCCCTTGTGCCCAAGTTTCCTAGGATAGACTCCAGGTTCCCTGCGACCCTTTAGGATAAGTGGTACAGAAAATGTATGTATGGATCCTAGCTGAAGATAATTTTATATAACTTATATCAAGAAGAAAATGTAAATAGAGTCTTACTAAAAAATGGGGAACCCAGTTTAAACCTTTATTTTTTGATACTGTAAAACCATCTAACCAGCTAAACATGGTGTTATTGGGTGTACCTGTCAACCATCCCCAAACTGTAAGAATATTTGCTTCCTCTGTATTTTTGTGCAGCGCAATCCCAGTTCAGTAATTCATTATTCATTATCCTGCAGTCACAAACAGTCACACACATTCACACACTCACTCACACCTAGGCGTGGAGCAAATCGGGCAGGGGGCATGGATTGGGTAACCACAAGGGGGCACCTGTGGTTGGTTAAACAAATTTCAGTGAGGTCAGTGCCCGGAAAATTATGTTACATTATACTAGACGTTGTAACTCGAAATTCCTGATCAAATTTCCAGGATAAACAACCCCTCAACTCGGATTTCCTCTCAGGGAATTCAGGATGGTCTCCTCAAATCTGAGTTCCTCTGAGTTCAAAGTGAACTTGGTGTGTGGGTGTGAACCTGGGTGTGAACAGCATCAACAGTAAACTAACTAGCACTTCTTACCTTTAAATGGGTTATGCTGGATATGCAATATTTGCTTTAGTTCAATCAACATACAGACAAATTACAGTGCCTTGCGAAAGTATTCGGCCCCCTTGAACTTTTCAACCTTTTGCCACATTTCAGGCTTCAAACATAAAGATATAAAATTTAAATTTTTTGTGAAGAATCACCAACAATTGGGACACAATTGTGAAGTGGAACGAATATTCGATTATATTTTAAACTTTTTAAAACAAAAAAAAAAAAACATAAAAGTAAAGTAGTGCGTAAATTTTCGGCTCCTTTACTTTCAGTGCAGCAAACTACTCCAGAAGTTCAGCGAGGATCTCTGAATGATCCAGTGTTGTCCCTAAATGACTGATGGTGATAAATAGAATCCACCTGTATGTTTATTTTAAAATAATGTCTGTAATGCAGTCTCGGTTTCTGTTAGCGCAGCTCAGAGAGCATCATGATGACCAAGGAACACACCAGACAGGTCCCTACTGTGGAGAAGTTTAAAGCCGGATTTGGATACAGAAAGATTTCCCAAGCTTTAAACATCCCAAGGAGCACTGTGCAAGCGAACATTTTGAAATGGAAGGAGCAAGAAGAAAGCCATTTCTCAAAAGATATCCATAAAAAGTCTTGTCTAAAGTTTGCCACAAGCCACCTGGGAGACACACCAAACGTCACATCAAACGTTGAGAAATGGCCTTCTTTGCCACTCTTCCATAAAGGCCAGATTTGTGCAGTGTACGACTGATTGTTGTCCTATGGACAGACTCTCCCACCTCAGCTGTAGTTCTCTGCAGTTCATCCAGAGTGATCATGGGCCTCTTGGCTGCATCTCTGATCAGTCTTCTCCTTGTCTGAGCTGAAAGTTTAGAGGGACGGCCAGGTCTTGGTAGATTTGCAGTGGTCTGATACTCCTTCCATTTCAAAATGATCACTTGCACAGTGCTCCTTGGGATGTTTAAAGCTTGGGAAATCTTTTTGTATCCAATCCGGCTTTAAACTTCTCCACAACAGTATTACGGACCTGCCTGGTGTGTTCCTTGGTCTTCATGATGCTCTCTGCGCTTTCAACAGAACCCTGAGACTATCACAGAGCAGGTGCATTTATACAGAGACTTGATTACACACAGGTGGATTCTATTTATCACCATCAGTCATTTAGGACAACATTGGATCATTCAGAGATCCTCGCTGAACTTCTGGCGTGAGTTTGCTGCACTGAAAGTAAAGGGGGCCGAATAATTTTGCACGCACCACTTTTCAGTTTTTTATTTGCTAAAAAAGTTTAAAATATCCAATAGATTTCGTTCCACTTCACAATTGTGTCCCAATTGTTGGTGATTCTTCACAAAAAATAAAATGTTATATCTTTATGTTTGAAGCCTGAAATGTGGCAAAAGGTTGAAAAGTTCAAGGGGGCCGAATACTTTCGCAAGGCACTGTAACTTGTGAAATCTGTAATAGTGAATATATAGTTTGCTGTTTTGAGGAGAAGAATATAAATCACTCAGAGTTAGCCAGCTAGATTGTTGCTATCAAAAGATAAGGTGTCAATGCACCCAGATACAGGTAGGCTTTGGACATTTTTAGACACTGTGTAAAATGAGTATCTTATCACTGCTCATGGATCTGGCCAAATATGAGGTTAATAAGCATCAAAGCCAATAAAAATCAAAACCTTTCAGATGGCATGCTGAGAATTCTGACACACTAACCATAGCCTCCAGTAATTCAGAAATACAAGTTTGCTGAATGCTCATTATTGTTTAATTTCATTGTCAGTGTACTTATAGAGATCGAAAGGATTTGTCATTTCATCAAAGGAAAGCATCCTTTTAAAGTTGTTGTTGTTGTTGTTGTGCGTTTTGTGTTCTTGTCTCAAACTCAGTGTTCTGGATGGTTGCAGGCGGTATGCTGGACTCAAATATTTCTGCCTGAGCTCACCAATTATGAGCAGAGAAAAGGCCACACTGGTGTTGACTGGGTGTGAATGGATCTCAGAGCTAGCAGAGCTTTGCTGAAAAGAAACCAGTAAGACTGAAAGGATACCAGCGCTGTGTGGTGCATCCGTGAATCAGCCCATAGTTCAGTCACCATGGATCACATTCTGCACTTCACACTTTCAAGATATTTCTAGTGTTTATTCTACTGTCTGTGTTATTTGAGTAGTACACATATACATATAATGCAATACTACTAAAAGACCTCACACAAACATGCATGATAGCAAGAAAATTAATTACGAGATGCTTATTTATTACATTTGATTCAATATTTAAAGACTTTTTAAAAAATCTCCTTACTGCAACAATAATTGCAATTCCTAAAGTCTCCCCTTGGAGGTACTGTTTGAGTTGGCTTTAACAAGGTGTGAGACATGAACCATGCCAGGATGAATAAGTGGGCAAAACTCAAGAGCTTGTACAAGTACAAATATCCTTTAAAATTTATATTTTATTTGAATTAAATTCAATAATTTATTCTGTTTCATAATAGCATGACATTGTAATTAAATCAGAGCTATAACATCTGATTAAAAACAAAAAATCAGTTGATTATAAGGATACCGCTTTTAAATGCGTTTTTGCCTGGGAAACACAAACATTTGTAGTGCATATGGTCCCCCATACTGACCAGAAGTATTTGAATATATGTGATTTGACACTTTCTGAAAAGGGGGTTCAAGAAGCAGAGCAAGAGGGATACTCCTGATAACCCTACCAGGAGGCATCTAATCCTACATTCCACTGAACAGAACAGTTATACACCTCTAGAATTCACTTGATATCATATCATCATATATAGTTAGATAGACAGGATATATAAAGGATATATATTGCATGCAATCACAACCTCTGCAATCAGAAGTTTAATAATTAATTTAGAACAACAATGGTGTACTGGAATTAAAAACAAATTATATGCATGTCTATCAATTTAGTATATTATCTTCACATTCTGAAAGTATATATATTTGTTTGGCTATATTTCCTTTTAATTTTATCATTAAATGCAACATGAAAGATGGAGAAAGTCAGAGCACATTACTACAGTCTTATTCAAGCTACACTGGCTGCCAATTACATTTCACATTGACTACAAACTTGTGCATTTGAATGGTTTAGCTCTGAATAGTTTAGCTGCAGTGTACCTTTCTGATCTCTTGATGCAGTATAAGCCCACCTTTAGTCCTTTGTTCAGCTGAGGAAGGTCTGCTCATAGCCTGGCTTTACAATATATGATTTTGGCTTGACTAAGACATTGTTTTGTTGTCAGTGACAATCATTTGAATTGTGCCTAAATTGTGTGTGAATTGCACAGGCTGAAATGGTAAACGGTGCCTGATCAATTACACCAGGCTGCCAGAGGTCAAAAAGAATTTCTGAAGTTTTAATCAGCTGTCATGTAGTGCGAGCTGTGTCATAATCCTACATACATGTCAAAAGTCTAGACAGCATGGCCAATTCCAGTTTGTGCTATTATCAGTGTGATGTGATAGTACTGTACTCATTCATGTGCTGTAGGCTGTATTCTGTGAGTGACCTCTTATTTTCTTGAAATTTCACAGCATGTAACTGTGCAGTGTGCACACCTGCATCCCAAGGTATCATATAATACAAAGAGTAAGTACCTTTGAGTAGTCAGATTTCTTGCGTTAAACCATGTAAGCTTGCCTTTAATTATGAGGATTAGGTGCAGTTCAGTTGCAGGAGGATTTTTCAGCTACATCTCCTCTAAACTCAGCCTTAGTGTTAGATAGATTGTTAGGAATGTTCACTATAAATAAGTGGTACTTATTTTGCTAGATTTTAATGAATTCATTAGAAATGTAAATTGGTTCTTTTATGTTTTACAGTAAACACCTTGTTTTGAACATCTAATCTTTTGTTTACAAAGCATTTTGACATATTGTACTTATTATAAAAATAATAAAATAATATAGATAATATATAGACATAGATAATTTTATATATAATAACATAATAATAGCAAAATAACTATAATACTATCTATTACTACTACTACTTGTCACGTTGGGCGAGTTGAGGCCGAAGCAATCGCAGATTTTTTAAACATTTATTTTAAACACACGAATAACGAAACAAAAACACTAGGACAACTGGGCATAACATGGTGGCAAGAAACAAACACGGAGACAGAAGTGACGCGAGTCTATAACAATGAAAGACCCCGAAAGAGTGCAGACAAAGACTATATATACACATTGGTGCTAATTAACAAAAACGTGAGTCAGGTGCATGTGGTCAGGTGGTGTAGTGCAGTGGCTGATGGGACATGGAGTCCCGAGTTTCCGGATACGTGACAGATCCCCCCTCCAAGGGGCGCTACTCCTGGAGCGCCCAAAATCAAAGGGCCCCCCTCCGGGGGTCCCGGCCCTCCGGGCCAAAAGTCCCCAGCAGAACCAGGAGGCCGAGCAGCTTCCACCATGGCACAAGGAAGCGGGGGGAAGTCCTTGGCAAAGCATGAAAGAGGGGCGACGTCCTCCACGGGACAGGAGAGCGGAGCATGCCTCACCGCGAGGTTCAAGGGGGGAGCGAAGTACCTGACGAGGCGCACGGGGGGAGCGAGGTTCTCCGCGAGGCTCACGGGGGGAGCGAGGTTCTCCGCGAGGCTCACGGGGGGAGCGAGGTTCTCCGCGAGGCTCACGGGGGGAGCGAGGTTCTTCCCGAGGCCAGGGAGGGGAGCGAGGTTCTCCGCGAGGCCCGAGGGAGGAACGACGCTCTCCGCGGAGCATGAGGGGGGAACGGAGACCTCCGTGGAGCAGGAAGGGGGAGCGACCCACTGAGCGCAGCGAGGGAAAGGAGCGACGTCTTCAGCGGAACGTGGAGGCAGAGAGACGACCTCAGCCGAGCAGGAAGGCCGAGCGACGACCACAGCCGAGCAGGAAGGCCGAGCGACGTCCACAGCCGAGCAGGAAGGCCGAGCGACGTCCACAGCCGAGCAGGAAGGCCGAGCGACGTCCACAGCCGAGCAGGAAGGCCGAGCGACGTCCACAGCCGAGCAGGAAGGCCGAGCGACGTCCACAGCCGAGCAGGAAGGCCGAGCGACGTCCACAGCCGAGCAGGAAGGCCGAGCGACGTCCACAGCCGAGCAGGAAGGCCGAGCGACGTCCACAGCCGAGCAGGAAGGCCGAGCGACGTCCACAGCCGAGCAGGAAGGCGGAGCGACGTCCACAGCCGAGCAGGAAGGCCGAGCGACGTCCACAGCCGAGCAGGAAGGCCGAGCGACGTCCACAGCCGAGCAGGAAGGCCGAGCGACGTCCACAGCCGAGCAGGAAGGCCGAGCGACGTCCACAGCCGAGCAGGAAGGCCGAGCGACGTCCACAGCCGAGCAGGAAGGCCGAGCGACGTCCACAGCCGAGCAGGAAGGCCGAGCGACGTCCACAGCCGAGCAGGGATGCAGAGCGGCGTCCACAGCCGGGCAGGGATGCTGAGCGGCGTCCACAGCTGAACAGGAAGGCTGTGCGACGACCTCAGCTGAACAGGACGGCTGAGCGACGACCTCAGCTGAACAGGAAGGCTGAGGCACCTTAAGGTAGCTGAACAGCGGGGAATCCCTGAGGTCAGTGAACAGAGGTGAATTCATGAGTCCGCACGGAGCTGGAGCGTCCTCACACACATAGCGGGGCGGCAGAGAGACCTCCCTCACAGGACTCACCGGCTGCGCGACTCTGAGGTAGCTGAACAGCGGGGAATCCTTGAGGTCGGCGAACAGAGGGGAATCCATGAGACCCATCGGGGAGGGAGGGTGGGAGCAAACTGCCGTATCCGAAAAAAAAAAAAATAATAAAAAATCTACTGCTTCGTAGTCACGGTCTTTCGTTCTGTCACGTTTGGCGAGTTGAGGCAGAAGCAATCGCAGATTTTTTTAAACATTTATTTTAAACACACGAATAACGAAACAAAAACACTAGGACAACTGGGCATAACACGGTGGCAAGAAACAAACACGGTGGCAAGAAACAAACACGGAGACAGAAGTGACGTGAGTCTATAACAACGAAAGACCCCGAAAGAGTGCAGACAAAGACTATATATACACATTGGTGCTAATTAACAAAAACGTGAGTCAGGTGCATGTGGTCAGGTGGTGTAGTGCAGTGGCTGATGGGACATGGAGTCCCGAGTTTCCGGATACGTGACACTACTACTACTACTACTACTACTATTATTATTATTATTATTATTATTATTATTATTATTATTATTATTATTTACAAGCAAACTAAAGTATAAATGTTTTCTTCTCCAGCTACAAAACTTTAGGATCTACAAAACAATCTTGAGTGCATTTTATTAAAATGACAAATCCCACCATGCTGGAACTGTCTAAAGATATATAGGCTTTCAGTTAGTCAAGGGTCACACAATATGGCTTAAAAGGGCATAAAAAGACAAACAACTTTTAAAACATTTACTTTTATTTTGCTGTTGAGTGGTTTCCTTGGTTGTAAATAGCCTTGGCAATGGAGATGTAAGACACCACTGTCAGACAGCACAAGCAAAAAAGAGAGTGCAAGTCGTTTCATCTGGACCAGTTGCATCTTATTGCTCAGCCACAGAATTGAAGAGTTCACTTTCTAAAAGTAGGATAGCGGTGAATGGATTGCAGACTCTAATTAGTGAGGTGGCTTTTGATTTGCTGTGTGAAAACGGCCAGTGCAGATGTACTGTATAGTGTAAAGCGATTAGGCCACTTGCAGTGTGATGTGTGCCCAGTTCTTTTCTCTCATGCTGGAAAGTTAAGCATTGAGGTAAAGCAGCCTTGGGATGTTACACTACTGAGGTGCCAAAGGGGCTGTTGTGTGGCATGACAATGGTGCTCCCTTGGCCCAGATGGAGGATGTGATAGGGGAGCTAATGTAGACAGAGAGTTTAAGGATGGCTTCAACACACTATATGAATTACACACAAGTAATTTGTCGAAATTTTTTTTTAATGAATTTACTAATTATCTTTATATCATATAGGAAATTGCAGTTAGGTTTCCATGACTGTATGTTTTTATTTTTTTATTCTATGAGTTTAATTAACTACCCCAATGTAACATTTGATAAACTGTGGGTAAGATTTTGAGAGTCTTTGCTTGCAAGAGTTTTCAGAATCTATCTTGATTCACCAGAAAAAGAAATCCTCATTTGAGATGGTTAGCTGGAGCATGTGCTGTGCCAGATTGAGAAGAGGAATGCCATTGAATTTGGACCTTTTTTGTGCGCAACGCTCTTTTATGTAGGAGCTGAAGAAATCCATTGTGCAGCTGGACACCCTGAGAAAGAGTGAGCTCAGAGCCATTGTCAACAGATGCTTCTGCTCGGTCTCAGAGGTCTGAATGGGGTGAATAGCGATGCTAAAGGCCATACCAAAGCAAAACAAGACCGCTGGGCAGCTTTGAAGATTAAAATATTAAGGACAGAGAGGTGGGGGCACAGTTGCATACAACACGCGATTGTTTTTTCTTATCTTTAAGTATTTTTCTTATTTTTCTCAGTTGAATAGGTGTTGAATGGGATTTTTTGTGCTTTGTGGTTGTATGAAGATGTGAGAAATATCAAGATTCTCCCTTATCACAAGCAAACCATTTCTTATTGTTGTTTATTGCATGGCTTGGTGCTCAAATATGACCACATGCGTATGCTGCCATATTCCACCACAGAGCAAATCTTTGGTTTCACCATGAACAAAATATTTGAAAATAGCTTGAAAAACTCTTCCTTTTTCCTCATATTCAAATGAATCAATGGCACTAAAGTAGCATTTATCTCACTGCTCTCTTGTTGCTAGGAAACCTCACTGCATCACTTCAGTTCCTTTCCCTTTCTGGGTCCTTCTTTCACCACATTTCTATTTAAATAAAGGCAGCTTACATATGAAATGAAACAATTAGGGCTTTAAATAGTCTATTTGCAGTTTGTCAAGGCTATATTAGTCACTCGCTCACCAGTATTGTTCATCAGTCATGTAGGTCAGTGTAAGTCCAAAGTCAACACCTCAAGTAAACCAGTTAAAATGCTTCAAATTTAAATGTTGCCTTTTTTTATTTTTTTTTAAGGACTACCAATAATGTTGTGGTTAGTGTGACTTCCTTTGTAATCTTTCAACCTTAGAGCAGAGTGAGGATATGGTGGTGTCTGGGCACATTACTGCTGTGAAAAGGGTCCCATCAAATTAGCTGCAGCTCTGCCAGAGCCACAGAAAACCGGCCAATCAATATGCATTAATTAAGCCAAGTTAACAAACTTTGCCCTTGGCAAGTGCTCTGGAAGGAAGAGATATGACTTCTGCCATTGTTTCTGGCCTGTTTAGAAGGTATTTACCCATTTTGCATTTGAATGCTGTACATATGTGCTGTAAAGATAAAAAAAAATGCTGAAGATGAACAATGGAGGTGGTATACATTAATAAAGACACAAAATAATCATGAGCATGCAATGGTTTTAAAGTGTGCAACTACTTGGTGTACCTTTGAGCCCAGTGTAACACAGTGTTTGCTTCTATAGGGTGCTTTACTGCTTTACTACAACGAGGGTATATTTTAGTGTCAAAATAGCAAATTTTTTCTCTCTCCTAGTAACTAACTAACTGGCTAAGATGTGAAAATTTTGCAGTGTGTGTGATCTCTCCTCTCCTGTCGAGTGACAGAGACATGAGTCTGAGCATGTCTCCATCACTGGGACTCAGATAAAAACCCCTTCATTTGCTGCTTTCCTCTTCTCTCTCTCAGGACTCATGCAACTTGATGTCATTTAGAAGCACTTTGATTTAATGCTTGTGTTTGAACCCCTAAAGGGCCGTTTTGTTCTGTGCCTGGTATGTAGAGAGCTCCATGGTGCAGTGAGTACCACTCTCAGTCTGAGAAAATTAATTATGGAAACAGGGCTCAGGGTCCTCCATATAAGCCTCTCTGCAATATGGTCCCACAACGATAGTGTATCTTCATAAAGTGTACATAGTAAACGATTGTGCTCTTTGGGTTTGAATGTAGATTCAGCATTAGGAAGTGTTTTATAAAAAATCTTCGGGAATAGTAATAGCCCTTACAGAAAAACCACATTAACTTCAAGTTTGAATTAACTTACATGTGAAGATTACGGGATTTTTAAGACACCTTATGCATTGTTTTGCACATTTTTCACACATAAGGGATTTTCACATATAGTGTATGCATTAATATTTTCATATTTTGTAAATTATTTTCATATGATTCATTAATCTTCACATTTGGGGAATGTGAAGTGTATTTGGGTTTATTTTTCACGTGATCACATATTATTCACAATGCACCTTATATAATTTTCACTTTACTCACATAATCGTTAAAAATTTCACATTTTTTCACAAATGTAATTTAAACAGTAGCTCAACAATTCCATGGTGTTTTTGGGTTCTGGTTAATGAGTTCAGTTAAAACATGATCAATAATAATCTCACACTGATAATATTTCTGCTCAGTACTGCTTGCTTAAAATTGTTATATAAATTTCCATCCAGACTGCTTTGCCTGTTCTGTAAGAGAGGTTGGTTTTGCTGGTTGTATTGCTGAAGGCTTGAGCATAACATACTAGTCAATAATGGCAGTGCTCTATGACCTCTGCTGCCATGCAGTTTTTTCAGAGCTATACATATAGCATATATTGCAAGAACAATAATATGTAATAAGATGGAGATTTTCTTTAAATCATCTTAATACTACAGTTTTTGATTGTGTCTAGGTATTACATTGACATTTAGACTGAATTGTCTCCTATTTGTAGTGTCCTAATTAGTCACAAATCAAATCTCAAAATTAGATCCTTTAATAGTTTCTGAAAGTTATTGGAAAATCTGATTGTACATAAGTCAATTTTCTTCAAATCACAGACGCACTGAACTAAACAGTTGGCAGGATAACGATGAAGATATTCTGTTAGAGTATTTTATTGATTAATTAAACTTGTAGCTTAAGAATTAAACTAATAACATACAGAAACAATAATTTACTGTCTTTTGTCTGTATGTAGTGTACCTCATTTAAACCACATATATGACTTAAATATGTGAATATTATATAATGTAAATAATATTTAATGTTACTTTTAATATAATGAAAGTCAATATAATGAAGGTTACTTTGAAAGGTACATTATATTAACTATATTCATACTTTTAAAGGTATACTATATTCACTATATTCATACTCTAACAGGTACATTATATTCACTATATTCATACTTTTAAAGGTACACTATATTCACTATATTTATATGTTTAAAGGTACACTATATTTACTATATTCACACTTTTAAAGGTACACTATATTCACTATATTCATATGTTTAAAGATACACTATATTCATATTTTTATAGATACATTATATTCACTATATTGATACTCTAACAGGTACACTATATTCACTATATTCATATTTTTATAGATACATTATATTCACTATATTGATACTCTAACAGGTACACTATATTCACTATATTCATATTTTTAAAGGCAAACTATATTCACTATACTCATACTTTTAAAGGTAAACTGCTTTAATGTGAAAGATACTAAAAGTACGGTGACAAGCACTGGTACAATTTTCCTCATGCTTAGATTTTCTGCCAATGTTGCTGTTTGAAAATGCATCATATCCTGCTATAATAATCCTGCAACATATAAAAGAACTCATGGAGGAAAAGTTGCAAACTTATGCTAATTCCTAATGCTTGAGAAGCCAGTGTTCACAGCATATGTTGGCCAATCAAGCCCAAAATCAATACACAATCATATGTATATGAAGTATTGTGGATAATCTATTATGTATTTTAAACCCATGTGCACTGGAGATGTGTAGCATTGAAATTTCCAACTTGGAATATAACAGCCAATGTTATTTTTGTTAAGGCCTGTTGTGTTGACGCCAGTATTAACTCTGTATTAACTCTGTATTTATTTTCAATAAATAAATACATATGACATGTATATACTGTATAAATATATATACTGTTCAGCCTAATGACAACTGTATCATTCCAGTTTCTGTGCAGTGCCCAAATTAGCTGTTAATTAATGTGAAGAAAATTTGAATAGCCCTCAACGTTGTGTGACAGAAATATCAAACGCTTCTCTGACTTTCAACAACTAACCAAGCACCTCTGTTTTGGAAGAATCAAAAAGAGAATGATAATTATTGTCAGCCCAACAACGATTAGTATAGTCATAAGTAGTCATAGGTTGTATGCTACTGTTGCTGTGTTTAAAAAAAAATAGTGGACCCTTTATGAAAAACAACTCCAGTGGTCTGTCCTTGAAAACTACTTGAAAATCTCAAAAAGGAAGTATTCTCTTACACACACAAAACATTGCTTCTTCCTTGGGTGTAAGAGCAGTTTTCTGGGCCCCACGGAAACATACAATCTCACAAATGAAGTGCAGACACTGCATAAATTAAAGATAATCCTTGTTAAATTATGCAAATATATTCACATGGACACCAGATAATAGAATATAACTGAAGATTTTGGATTCTCATTGTGAATGCAATCAGACCAAATAATACTTTCGCAGATATATTTATTATTATTTAAAAGGGCTTAATGTTTACAATATCCCCATTGTCTATTTAGTATTAATCTTAATCCTGAATAATGAAAATGGCCTTCTGAAAATGCTCAGATACTGTCAGCTTTTGGCCCAGCATGGTTTATTGGTTTATTTGTCTCACCCATTTGCTCAGACAGTCTGGCCTCAATATTTAATTGTGTTGTTTAATTAGTTGTGGTTTGAATAAAACTTGTCACTATCACTCATTATGTATATGTATTTAATTTAATGTGTAAAATATGTCTTGTACAAATACAGGGACAGCCAAAAGAAAAATCCAAAATAAGGTGATGGCTAAAAAAACAAAAACAAACAAAAACCAAGAAACCTTTTCTCAAACTGTGACATGTATGACCTGTTTCACAGCGTATCTATGTTAAAATGTGATTGAAGGGACGCATCCTGAACAAATTTATAGAAGACAATAAACATGCAGAACAGAACAACACTGCCACATATATCACGACCCCCAACACACCATCTGTAAGCTAACATTGTTCAAATTTATTTGATTTTTTTTCTCCAAGTTTTGTAGAATCCCTTCAGCCTGTCTGGTCTTTTTTTAAGGGACATTTACCTAACCCTAACCCTAACCCTTCATAGACTTCATTTTTTCAGGGTCACTGATGATCTACTTGTTGCCGTTTTGAAGAACTGCCTTCAGCCAGTTCTTCAAGTTTAGAGGTCATTGTTGTTGAGAGAGAGAGAGAGAGAGAGAGAGAGAGAGAGAGAGAGAGAGAGAGAGACAAAAATGGAATTTAGTTAAACAGCTATTCCCCTTTTTTTTCGAGACAACTCAGGCAAGACAAGTATTCAATTGGGAGATTCAGAGTTGAATTTATTCTGTTCTTTTTTTTTTGTCTTTTGTAAATATAAAATATCAGATTTTTTTTCCTAACACCATCTCAGCTTAGGGGTGTAAATATTTGTGTATCCTGTTTTCAGGATAATACTTCGTATTATTTTTGTTGCTAGCAAGAAAACCTCCATCTGAAACCTGTTGTCTGTGGGCGGCGCGCGCACACGCTTCGCGTACCATGTAACGAATCATTTAACTGAGTCGATTCGTCCGAACAAATCCGTTAAAGTGAATCGAGCTATAAGTGTTTTGATTCGACAGAATCGGCATCCAGAGCGCAGAAGGCATAACCTGCTACGCTTTCCTGTCTCTTTTCATTCTCTCTGTCTCTCCTTTTCTCTTGTGCTCCGTCTTCGATGCCATAATGTCTTAACGAGAAGTAGTGAAAATCTCCATTATTATATTATAGTGAAAAGTCCATTATTATTTATTATTATTATTATTATTATTATTATTATTATTATTATTATTATTATTATATCATAACTATGGTAATAAGAAAGATTTATCTCTAAGCATCAGAAAAGAATTGAAAATATTACAAAGGAAACTAAACTGATAGGATGTCATGACGTCATTTTTCATGATTTTATTGAAACAGATCGCGTGCAAGTCTTAGGTTAAGTTTGGGGCAAGGCCAAATTGGTATTTTAAAATAAAAAACAAAATAGGAAGACAATTTTCTTTGGTACAGCTATTATTTTTCAAGGTAAAATAAACTATTGTTTGTTTAACAATAGTTCTAAGTGTTTTTTTTTTTTTTTAGCTGAATTTGTGGTCAAGGAACATAAGAAAAGAGGGCTAGAAAAGAGGGGTTGGGGGATAGTACGAGTCTCTGTATATACAGAGAAACAATACAGAAACAGGTTTGAATTGACTCATGAATCGAGTCAGCCTCGACCTACCGGTACTTATTTTGAAAGAGTCGATCAGAAAGAACCGACTCCTAGCCGAATCATCCATCACTGGTATCGGCTCGGACCCTCAGACTGCGCGGAATGGCGTTTGTGTGGAAACCGTAACAGGGACATCAAAACTTTTGCAGCAAACAAATGTGATTTTATTCTGCTCGTCGGACGTGGAGATTTCCTGCTGTCTCATTAATCCCAACACAAATCTTGTGCGTGAAGAATATGGAAACATCGGACAGCAAACGTGTACTTTCGCTGCTTCTGTTAGTCATCTGTCAACTAGGTGTGTATCTGAAGTTTCTATCTTTCTTTACTTTGGTTATGGATAGACACCAAACCTCCCTGCGTCAAATGACCACCTATAAGGGTTTTACCACCTAATGCTCCAGCTGGACAAGAATGAACAGTGTAGGTGATAACTGCAAGACTATAAGAGTTAACTCAACACTTTAAGATGTTAATGAAACATTGGTGTGTTTGTTCCTGTGCGATGATCCTGTGCGTAACTGCAAACATCCTAATGCAGGAGATATATATATATATATATATATATATATATATATATATATATATATATATACATATACACACTGCCCTTTATTTTTTTGAGCAGTATATATAAATATATACATTCTGTATTACCCTTACTGGATCATCTCCATCGTACCCCTTCATTTTTCATTCAAATATAAATGCAATAAATGAATGGGTATTTAAAAAACCTAATCTATATCCACTTCTTTAATAACACTTGTCTGTTATTGTTGTATGGTGTGAAGATAGATTTGGAAGCACTAAAATACTTCTTCGATGAGCTGTCCACCACAAGGGCTTATCAGGCACTTGAGGTCAAGTTCAAGTTCCCAAATATCACACAGAGACCTGAATGAAATACTTTGGTCATATATAAATATGATGTTCGTAATATGATTGCAAATAGATTTGTGTCATGTCAGAGCATGGAAGTGTGATAGAGATGTAGAGGTTGATTTTTGCATCTCAGAGGGAAAGTAAGACTCACTCCTAAATGATGGAAAGGGGGAGAAGAATGTATTAATCTTAGTGTTAAAGCAGCGTGAAACTAATACAAACAAGCCATTATTACCTTATCCAAGCAGTTTTAGCAAAAACGGAAAAGGAAGAAAAACCTGACATTCTAAAGTTGTACCCACAGACCCTTAAATCCAGTTAAAACCCATTTGCTTAAGATATGCTAAATCTTTTTGTAGACCAGCTTGTGAGCCTGAGTAACTTTTCTGTTGTGAATTGAATAACAATCAAGGTTTCAGCAGTCAGTGCTCTTTGGAAACTTTCTCCAGGACAGTAAGGCTGGTCTGTGCTCCAGAAATGCTCAGTTGTAGCCCTCTACTCTCGGCTCCTTCTTTTTCACCCCCTTTCAATTGGTGCTCTCAATGACGCTTTCATGAAATCTGTGGCACAAAGAAAGGCTCAACCTTTTGGAACTCATAAGACTTAGTGGAAGAAGAGCCCATGGTCTTATGAATGAAATGTAGACTTTCACACCATCTGTTTTCCCAAGTGCGGCACTATAGATAAGTTTTTCTCCCCTTGTACTTTTTGGGCGCTGTTCTGTTTTTTCCACTGCAAAAGCCCCTGTGTTGTTTTTTTAATGCTGAGATTGTGACAGATGGCGACTGTAGACTGCAGAGCTGTCAATCAAAAAGAAATTTAGGTTCCACGAGTCCCCTCCCACATGCCTTGTGTGTACGCACCTATGAAGGGCATGTAGCAGTGTGTGTAACCACATGCTCCAATTAGTTCCATGCTCACACAACTGTTTGCATGATTTCAGCAAGACACCGTGTTTTCCTGTCTCATTATTATAGTGTCCAGGCGATGTGCAATTAAAAAAATTCTATATCAAATTTCTACCACATAAATACTTTTACAGATGGAAATTTAATAGTGAAAAGGTTCCTCTCAACATTTCCCCTCCAGCAAGTCTCTTTCTCTGGCTCAGCCTTTCTTTCTTCCTTTCTTGAGCTGGTTAGGCATGCAGTCCCACCCAACCCAGTCTCTTTGCTGGTGAAAAAGGGGAGCAGATTTCTTCCCAGTGGCAAAGGGGGCATTTTGATGACCAGATTAGTTGGTATTAGCCCCAAGCGTATTCACTCAGGCATGCACAGGGGAACACAGTGAGTCTCTGAGCCTTGTCTCTCCTCCACGGGACAGTGAGCAGGCTGTAGCTGAATGGAGCAGGCAGGCTCCGTACGAGAGCCAAATCCCCATGCTGGACAGCCCAAGGCTCTGGGCCTAGGTCCCCCAGTGAATTATGCTGTCAGCTGCTTGATTTGTTATGTGCCTGGCTGGCAAGAGGCGACCGGTGCTTGCGGGCACACAGTCACACAGAGAGTTAGGCAGGGAGGGGGAGCTCATTGTATATGGCATGTGAGTGTGACACTCAGACGGGCCCCTGGTTTGTCCCAGTAGTGATGGAGAAGGACAGAGTGGGGGTTTAAGTACCTTTGTGTGTGTCTGTGTTTGTGTTCTGTGTGGGTGTATGATTTGTACCCATCATGAGAGTGTCAACTGCCCTGGGACCTTGCTGGCTGCCCTGTCTCTGTCTCAGCCAGCAGGACTGGGAGCACCTTTTTTTGGCCTTTTTTCTTCACTAACATTTCTTTCTCTCCCTTTTGGACTTCTATTTGTTGTTGGCATTCTTTAGTTCTTGTCTTCCAGCCTGAGTTCCATTTAATTTTACCGTCTCTTACCTTACAGTTTCTCCTGATACCAAAACACATTATTCTTTAGCACTTTATTGTCTCACCATATGCTTCAGTCCTTTGACCTTAGGTGACTATCTAATTTCTCATTTCCTGTGCCCTATTTAGCTACATACAGCGCTCATCTGTCTTCTACTTCCCTGAGGCTCTGTACTGTCACATGTCCCTTTTTTGTTTCGATCTCTTTCACTCGTGTACTCTGTATCTTCATCATGATGTGTGTGGTGTTACAGGCTCTGCTGGTGCCCTGGTGCTTCTTTGCCAGCAGGGTCACTGGCCCTGACTAGCCACTTAATTAATGTCGGCAGAGCAGAGCTGTCCCAAAGACTGGCTCACATCAGCAATTTGAGAGAACAACAGGAGTCCTGTTGAATGGCTGGTAAAGAAGCGTCGAGCTCTCCTTCTTCTCTTTAGAGGTCTGGAGGTGTGTGGTCTGGATGTGTCTCAGATATTGATGGTCCCTTTTCGAGACAAGAATACCAATGAAAGAAGTGGAAGTTAACAAAAAGCTTGTATGTTAACAGCAATAATGTGGAAGAATCTTAGGCTGTAGGGACATACATCAAGAACGTATTCTTTGGTGAATTGTAAAGATATAAGAGTCAAATTACATGGTCCATTTTAGTGTCACTAACTGTATAGTAGAATATAATTATTCCTTAGCACATGCTTCTTTTTGGAATAGATTGACTGTTTCCACTGTTAAGAGTCAACAGATTAAGAGAATTAAGTTACTGAATGCAGGTGCTGAATGTTGTAGAAGGAAGTTCAGGTATCTTTGTGTACTGTATTGTTGCTTCTTTCTTAAACACCTCACAACAGGATGCATATTTTAGATCAGACATTTGTCATTGCTTTGGGCTAATGGCTGCTTACCTCAACAACAACACACCTAGTAGTGTTCATTCTACTGAACATCCTGTTTTGGTTGTTCTTAATGCTTTTGACATGCCAGTGGACATGTGATCATATAGTATGTAGGCTGGAAGCATGGCAAACTTGACCATCTTGTACGGTAATAGCGTTAGAAGATTACAAAAACAGTAAACGTCACTCACAATATTCACTGAATACTGTTGGCTACAATTTTACAGTCCTTTCCAAAAGCATAGTGGCCTCATGAAATCCCATAATGATGTCATATATATAGTGCCTTGAGAAAGTATTCGGCCCCCTTGAACTTTTCAACCTTTTGCCACATTTCAGGCTTCAAACATAAAGATATAAAATTTAAATTTTTTTCTGAAGAATCACCAACAAGTGGGACAAAATTGTGAAGTGGAACGAAATTTATTGGATATTTTAAACTTTTTTAGCAAATAAAAAAACTGAAAAGTGGTGCGTGCAAAATTATTCGGCTCCTTTACTTTCAGTGCAGCAAACTCACTCCAGAAGTTCAGCGAGGATCTCTGAATGATCCAATGTTGTCCTAAATGACTGATGGTGATAAATAGAATCCACCTGTGTGTAATCAAGTCTCTGTATAAATGCACCTGCTCTGTGATAGTCTCAGGGTTCTGTTGAAAGCGCAGAGAGCATCATGAAGACCAAGGAACACACCAGGCAGGTCCGTAATACTGTGTGGAGAAGTTTAAAGCCGGATTTGGATACAAAAATATTTCCCAAGCTTTAAACATCCCAAGGAGCACTGTGCAAGCGATCATTTTGAAATGGAAGGAGTATCAGACCACTGCAAATCAACCAAGACCTGGCCGTCCCTCTAAACTTTCAGCTCAGACAAGGAGAAGACTGATCAGAGATGCAGCCAAGAGGCCCATGATCACTCTGGATGAACTGCAGAGAACTACAGCTGAGGTGGGAGAGTCTGTCCATAGGACAACAATCAGTCGTACACTGCACAAATCTGGCCTTTATGGAAGAGTGGCAAGAAGAAAGCCATTTCTCAAAGATATCCATAAAAAGTCTCGTCTAAAGTTTGCCACAAGCCACCTGGGAGACACACCAAACATGTGGAAGAAGGTGCTCTGGTCAGATGAAACCAAAATCGAACTTTTTGCCCACAATGCAAAACGATATGTTTGCCATAAAAGCAACACAGCTCATCACCCTCAACACATCATCCCCACTGTCAAACATGGTGGTGGCAGCATCATGGTTTGGGCCTGTTTTTCTACAGCAGGGACAGGGAAGATGGTTAAAATTGAGGGGAAGATGGATGCAGCCAAATACAGGACCATTCTGGATGAAAACCTGTTGGAGTCTGCAAAAGACCTGAAACTGGGACGGAGATTTATCTTCCAACAAGACAATGATCCCAAACATACAGCAAAATCTACAAAGGAATGGTTCACAAATAAACGTATCCAGGTGTTAGAATGGCCAAGTCAAAGTCCAGACCTGAATCCAATCGAAAATCTGTGGAGAGAGCTGAAAACTGCTGTTCACAAACGCTCTCCATCCAACCTCACTGAGCTCGAGCTGTTTTGCAAGGAAGAATGGGCAAGAATTTCAGTCTCTCGATGTGCAAAACTGATAGAGACATACCCCAAGTGACTTGCAGCTGTAATTGCAGCAAAAGGTGGCTCTACAAAGTATTAACGCAAGGGGGCTTTTAATTTTTTTATTAGTTAAAAAAGTTTCAAAAATCCAATAGATTTCGTTCCACTTCACAATTGTGTCCCACTTGTTGGTGATTCTTCACAAAAACTAATTTTTTTTATATCTTTATGTTTGAAGTCTGAAATGTGGGAAAAGGTTGAAAAGTTCAAGGGGCCCGAATACTTTTGCAAGGCACTGTACATGCATATGTTTGCAGTGGTGTCTATGTGACAAAATAAAAACAGAATGCAATTATTTGCAAATCTCATAAACCCATGTTATTTACAATAGAACATAGAAAACATATAAAATGTTTAAACTGGGGAAATATACCATTTACAAGAAAAACATAAGGTAATTTTGAATTTGATGGCTGCAACATGTCTCAAAAAAGTTGGGACGGGGCAACAAAAGTCTGGAAAAGTAAAAAGAAACATCTGGATAAACATTTTGAAACTAATTAGGTTAACTGGCAACAGGTCAGTAACATGATTGGGGATAAAAAGAGGCAGAGTCTCTCAGAAGTAAAGATGGGATGGAATCTGGATGGAAGAATCTGTTGCTCTAAAACCTGTATGGGAAAACCTAGCTGAGAATATATATCATGCTGTGATATTATGCTTAAATGTTGCAGTATATCTCAAAGAAAGAAAGTTTAATATGCCATATTACAACAGTACATTGTGAAAAAAGTCAGGCTTGGACGAGTAGCCAGTTTGGGCCAATAAACATCCCTCAGTCTGGAAATAGTGTGACAATATGAATCACTGAATTGATCCTTTATTAGGGTTAGTCAAGGCAAAGCCTGCCCAGAGTGCATAGCACTCCTCCACTTCGCCACCCTTTCTCATGTGAGAATCTGTGCCCTTTTCAATTAGGATACCACTCCAAATAGCTACTCGCCTGGGTACTCAAGGCCATCAAAGAACTAATGGGAGATTTTCAGAGTCTTTTAATGAGCCTGCTTCTCAGTTCACACTGTCTGCACTGTATAGTCAAGGGAAAACCACAGTGGCTTAAAGCAGGTGAAAAGCAATTAGCAAGCAAACTCTCATCTCAGATCTCCCACTGTTGTTTTTCTCTTTCTCCTTTTATGGTTTTGAATATTTTACATCTGAGCCTAAAAATGTTGAATGAATTGCATGAATTAAAAAATCGCAGAGAGGAAGGCTGTTTAGCTGAGGAACCCCAAAGTGCATCTCGCATTCCCCAGAAAGCCATACACTTCTTTTTGGCAGCTAGTTTGTTGGGATTTAGCAGATGATAAGTAATTGCTTGATCACACATTCAAAACATGTTGTGTTGAGCTTTTTGAGACTAATTAGAGATGATTATCGGTTCTGATAGTTGTCGAAGAGTCGTAAAAATGTTCAGGCTCAATTTGGCTTTGGATATCATTATTTTTAGATACATTAGCACTAATCCAAATTTTTGTCTAATATCCAGCATTAATAAGTTAAATACTTAGAGCTACACATATGCTAACTGAGAATTTTAGCCTAGCTGTTACCAGACAAGTTAAATGCTTTAAAATCCTAATATATAATTGTTATTGTTGTTGAAATATCATTCCTAGTGAAATGCACTGAACTGTTCTGTGGTGGTGGATGGTAAGACAAGCCTTCTGTGGCAGGATCATGTTTTGAAGGCTTTCAATAATCTGATTAGATCGTTGTAGAGAACTTTTAACATCATTAATCGGCCAATACAGGAAAACAATCACAAAACCCAAAGAGAGACAGGTGACCTTCTATTTTCTGCCTTAACTAACCTCAAATCCATAAACTCCTCAGACGTGATTGAATTTTTCCTCCATTTCCGTACAGAGTGTGGGTGGGCACAAGTTAAATAATTAAATCCTTAAATGTCACAGATGTAAGACATTGTGCCATGTAGCACAGATATGGTAGATAAGAATGTCCTTCTGTTTATATTTGAAAATGTAAATGCACTATTTTACTAATATGTTGAAATCATGTTAAACGTGATTCGTTTTGTTTTTTTGATGTAATTTTACTTGCATTTCATACTTTACTAAATATACAATGTAGCATAATGTAGTGTAACAGTCAGTACGTCATTACGCCAGTGAAGCCCCTTTTGTACTCTCTTATCTCTGCCAAAGGGAATACACATGTGATGTGATGTGGTTATGGACTTTCACTAATTAGGAACAACTGAGTCTTGAAATTTAAGCTCCGTGTAGCTCAACACTGCTCTTACTATAATGACAGGAAGCAGTTTAGAGCAACATAGTGTATCATCTGTATGACTCACAAAATGTATACCAATGGAAGTAAGCAAATAACTAAGTGGATGCTTGATGCACCATCTACAGTATACCAGTTTTGCCACCAAGTTTTTGCTAGTGCACCAACATGTCCAGCCTATACCAGCACTTCCCTAATTAAATTCATGGGATTCATAGAGCTAAGCTGGTTTTTTAAATTATTATTATTTTTTTGCTGCACTGTAGGTATGGCCAGTATAGGAAAAGGTGCCTCTGTTATACATAAGGATGTATCCATAGATTAAATCTGGATAGAATATGTGGAGGAATGACTTCTGATTCTGTGGGCTTCATGTCTGGATGAGCACCATAAGTAGGAAATTCTTTTAGCTGTACTTGACATTATTTATTGCATTTTTAATTTATGCTTCTCTCATTTCTCTCTTAATGTTTTTAAAACCGTTAAAATACCAATAGTTCTTCTCCTCTTTTAGTTTGTAATATACACAATCTCATACCTACTGTCTGGTAAGCTAACTGGTAGCAATATTAGAATTGGTCATAGCAGGACACTGGTCTGTTCATACTGACAGCTTAAAGGTCTTCTTTCCTTGTTGTCCCTTTTCCTGCCAACAGAGGTAATTTCATCTGAATCCCAATACATACGTATATGGGTCCATTTCCCTTTGCATAAGCATGTAGAACTAGGAAGAGGTATGGGGTGATGACAGAATTTTCCATGTAATACTGTTAATTGTTAATGACATTTTTAATTGTAAATCGTAACAACAGTAGCAACATTAAGTTTATCAAGTTTAATGTGTTTAAAAGATGATGTGATTTATCTTTTAATGTTTTTATTAAATGTCTTGTGGACATGTGCCAACCAAACTAATATGACCCACTACTGTATACATTACTACTGAAGATCCATAGATCCACTGTCCAATAGATAAGTCATTCTAGCTACATAGTTCTTTCTCAAATTGGTGGTATGAGTCCATTATGATTGCTGTTTGACCAGTCAGGGGTGTGCAATAGACCCAGTTTAATATATATATATATATATATATATATATATATATATATATATATATATATATATATATATGTAGTATGGAGTATATGTATGTATATATATATATATATATATATATATATATATATATATATATGTATATATGTATATATTTAAAGCCTTTTCATCCATCACTGAATGCGAACGGTGGATGTGAATGTGGGCCGGCACTCAGGTTACTCTTTGCCACCCTGAGAAGAACACAGAGCACTATAAATGCATAAAGGCACTGAGTAAGGAGTTGGACTTCTCTTCTAGTGCTAGAGTTACAGTGGATTAGGAGGAACAGTGTCTATTTGTTTTTGTTCCAGCCTCAGTCTTCATGATTCCCTGCATTTGGCACTAGAGGCCCTCTTACAGGGACAGTACAGCAGGCATGTGTGACTGAGACGGGTATTCACTAAATAAACCTGCCCAGTGAAACCGTCTCTTCAATCACTTTAAAGCTCTGTTCCTCTATAAACAAAGTGTTCACATGGGCTTTGTGTTTAAAACACTCCCTGGCTCATTGTAAATGTTTATAGATATTTTACAGACTAGATAGTTTTTAATAGAAGCAAATTGTAGGCAAAATTTTGTAAGTAAACAGGTAAAATGGTATTCCTGTAATTGAATGGAAATTTCCCACTCATATATACAAGTGAAAAAGGGTGAACACGGGCAGCTTTTCCTTCAGGAAGTTCTCAAATTTACCTAATGGCTTAGAACAACAGGGATTGTGTAGACATGACAAAAAAGCAGCATCCAAGGGTGACTGGTGAGAGATGTGCGACTTAGTGAAGAGAAAGGAAACTGGGTAAAGTGATATAAACTTGCAGGGAGTCTGTCTGAATGGAGCTCTACTGGTGCTGTGTCCATGACAATGAGTGAGGGATGGAGGGAAGTGGCAATGGCCAGAGGGCATGTAGAGATCCGCTTGTTTTCCAGGATGAATGTAGCTACACTGCTCGCATGCTGATTGGCAACCTGGGCTGCTAGTGATAGGAGATAAAAAAAAATGGTTTGCTGTACTTTCTGCCTTTGTATGTGAGTGACAGAAGAGAAAAGATGAAAAAAAGAAGAAATGAAAATCTAAGAGATTTTCTAAATGCTTTAAACTCCCATTTCTTCGACTCAGATTTACATTCCTCATTGTCATAACTACATAATCTTTCCTATTTTAGTGTTAATCATTTATAAATACGATTGAATAATACTATATTTTTTAACATGAATGACTGAATAATACACACAGTTTAAGGCGTTATATATTTAACTAAAGCAATTTACTGTATATTTCGCATATAAATATATTACGCCTCTCTGCTTATTAATAAGTCTTCATCTTAAAGAATCTTATTCAGTAACTGTAAATAACAACTATAAAATGCATACTTGTAACTGTACAAACTAGTGCTGTAATCAAGACCACCATTCTGGACTAGCTGAGATCGGATAAGGCTGAATCTTAAGGGGGTCTAGGCCAAGTCCAAATGAGAGTCAATATAGAGACCAAAAAACATCAAATCTTTTTTAAAGCCAAGCCTTTACTTCAACTACTTGGCTTCATTACTGCGCTGTGACAGTGATTCTGTGATTTTTCTAGAAGAAAGAATTAGGTTTTTGTTTTTTCTTTTTTTCAAAGAAAAGACACCACAAACATTCTCTTTTTACAAAATCCTGGATGTGCTCAAGACCATGTTTTGCGAATCCAATACCTTAGGCCTTGTCCAAATAAAAATGGTTTGCCTATCCGAGTCATGTCCAAGTGAATACAGAAAAGACCATACTCAAAACCTTTATCTCTAGTACAAACACATGCAGTCTTATTGTGATATCATTATCGCTGGACTGCAATTATAGTGATATATAGACTTGGCTAACACACACTATGGAATAAGCTATATGTAGTAAATTGGGTTGTGAAAATATTCAAACCTCTTCAGTTTTTGCACTTTTTATTGTGTTTTTGATTGAATTTAAATTATTGATTGACTGATTGATTTGGCTTTAAAAAATCTTTTTAATCTTAAACCATAATGACAAAGCAAATCACTTTAAATCCTTTGAAAAGAAGCTCATAGCTTTCATAAAACTTTATTTTATCAGGACTACCTAAAGTAGTTTAACCTTTTGATTTCCGGCTTTCCTATATGGTCAGGACATTTTGGTCCTCACAACACAACACACACATAAATAGCATTTCTTTGCCTTGGGCTAATGGCACACATGGTGTTTTGGCAGCTTTTAACATGTCTGTTGACAGCTTCCAGGTCTTGCTTATCTGTTCATAGTTAGACAAGAATACACTAAAAATATCAGTTCTTTATACAGCATGAAAATACTTTCCTGATCTATCCCGATTACTATCTGAAACATCGACATTACAATTATCACTTAGACCTAATAGATGTGAACTGTTTAATCCATTTTCTCTCTATAGAGTTATTTCATAAAATTATTTTCTTGTTCTCTGACCAAGTGTTCTCATTTTGGTTTTAAAAGGAGTACTTTAACAGTCAGAACACTTACAGGTCACCTAATGTCCCTTGGTCTTTCTCTTTGTTCTCTAAAGTGTCCGTTCTTTATCTGCCACTTCTACTGCATCCGTTTAATGTAGGCTGGGCTTTTAAGTGCCACTCTGTGACACATGTCTGAAGTGGAGACTCAGTCACTCTGATCTCTCTCCCTCAAAATGCCTTAAAGAGGTATACTGGTCTTACTGTGAACAAAGCCTGGCATTGTTTATTTTGTCCCTTTTGTGTCCCGGAAGCCCTTTTGTCTTTAATGAAGTGGGTTACACCAAATGTTGTGCTGCAATTTAAATTCGGTGTACATAAATGGGGAAATAATGACAGCTGCATCAAAGCGTTTTGATGTTTTGGTTAGTATCACAATATCTAAGTAAAGTTAAGATAATTACAGTAACATGTTTTCACACAGCAATGCTCCTTATGAAAGTCTAATACCTGTAGCTTTTACAACTCTGTGGGCATAAATAGTCATGCTTTCCAAATCCTCTCTCGCTGAGACATCAAGATATTAGTATGTATAACAAGTCTGTACTCTTTTCTTACCTTTTTGATTTTAGTCTCTAACCTTCTTGTTCCTCGGGACATCTGAATCCTTGCTGGGACGTTCATAAACATCGCTGCATGTGCAGTTAAAAATACAAAGTGAGGATGATGTTGCTTCATTGTATAGTACTCTCATTCTTATGATGTACGTCCAATACAATGGGCAGAAAATCAGAATGAAAGAGAAAAAACTTTCTGGACTACTCTAGGTGATATTTTGCACATTTTACATTAAATTATGACTGTCATCAAACTTTGCTTTTGAGAAAAAGGGTCCTAAAGTCTCCAATAAATTTGTAGACAGCTTCCAAAGAACATTTATTCAGACACAAAATAAACATTGCCTTTTTTCAGTGGAAATAAAGACAAAAACACACACATTCAAGCTTGCAATGCACATGCAAATCTAATGCAAGTTTCCATCAGTAGGCAAAACACTGTTGTTCAATGAGCGATAAAGAAAGATTTTGAAACGATTCTTTTTACCTTTTTTCAGACACAAATTTTAGCTCAAGTTGTCACAACAAAACGTGTACTTGTTGTTGGGGCAGTTATTCAAAGTTTATGGAGTTTTTTAGAGTGCAGTTTTAAATGCGTCGTAAATGTAACTTTTTACATACAGGGATGAATTTGTGGTTAATCCTGGATGGCACATGGATAGCACAAAACCTTAGGAATAACATAAGTACCTGGAAGTACTTTTTACTGTATTGCTCCTGTGTTGAAAGTTTCGTAAAACTCCATATGAGCAGCTTGGCTAGACATTCTCATGTCTGTCTAAGATCTATATTGTTTGAGTGTAATGCTTATAGTTTTGAATTTGCATTGTAGTCACAGAATTTGCCCTAAGACTTCTATATGAAGTTTTGCGTTTATAATTTTGTTGTTTGTGCCAAGATTATTGGGCTTGGGGATTACGCTTTGCATTCAATTCACGTTCAGTTCAATTCAATGAAATATATAAAGTACTTGAACATTGCACAAAGCAGTTTAGATCCCTCAAGAGCAAACTAGAGGTGATGGTGGCAAGGAAAAACTCTGAGATGACATGAGGAAGAAACTTTGAGAGAAACCAGACTCAAAAGGGAACCGATCGTCTTCTGGTTAACACCAAATATACATCTTCTGTAATTATTTATCCACAACAGTATGCTGTAAAGTTAAACATTACTATTGAGTGTGTTCAAATGATCCTAAATATGTACTTGTACTTCAGGTGTAGTAGTTTTAAAATTAGGTTTAAAAAATCCACTAGAGTATACATTTTATGTGCAATTCATTAGCTTCACTAAATAAACACAGCTTTCTCTTAAATAACAAACTGGATGCCATTTTCAGCCTCTGTTGGATCGATTTTCTTTCTGAGGATGAGGGTATGGGAATTCTCAGTTTGTGTGTATGTGTGTGTGTATGTGTGTGTGTATGTGTGTGTGTATAAGTGTGTGTGTGTGTGTGTGTGTGTGTGTAGGTGGTTGGGTGGGTGGGTTTTGTGTACGTGTGGGTGAGTGTGGATGTCTATTTGCCAGAATCTCCCAGGGCCTCAATAATCCTCTTATTTTTATGCTCACTGCAGATTTTACTGATGCTAGTATCCATGTCTCAAGCCTACATTCTATACATCTATTCAACTGCAGATGCATGACAGACTACAGAACAAAATACATTATATATTTTATGATTCCTAAAACCAGTTTACACGAAATCATGGAAGCCTCACGCGTGCATTCCACTATTGGCCGAAAACACAAGGCTCTGTTGTCCTGCAGTGAGGATGCAGCAGGTTCTTGTACGCTTCTGTTCACGCTCTGTTACCTTGAACAGGAAATTGAGCCATCAGCACTGCCGCTTGGCGCAGAGCATGTGTGTTGATTGAGTGAAAGAGTATATGGGTTCTGTCAGACCAAAGCAATCACAGGAAGTTGGATGCTACACTTAGGCTTTTATAGCCCTGACATTAATCTTATTATGATCATGTTCATGCTGAGTAATTGGAGAAGGCCAGAACACACTCTGGGTCAGTGGTGCTGGACAAAAGCAAACATTAATTTAATTTACTCAATTAAATGATTCATGTAATTTAGTAACTTGCACTTTTAGAAAATACCAAGTACCTGTAGGTATGTATTGTAGCAAATGACAGAGAGATATTTGCAGTGACATTTTATATGCGAATCATTGAAAGCCAAGAGCTCATGTTTTCTTAAACAGTTTTTTTAGGTGAGGTGATGGATGGGAAATGTTTTAAACACAGTGATTTTCTCAATAGCATCCTACAGCTTACGACTGGTGAAATTATCATGTACCAGTTCGTATAGGTTTCACAGAATTTTTTTGTGACTGTTTTGATTTTGGTGCAGATTTTTTTTCAGAATTTGCGATGCCTTTTTTTGTGGGAAAACTTGAATCTGTGAATTGGAGCGCACGGTGTCTTAGTGGTTAGCATGTTCACCTCACACCTCCAGGGTTCGAGTCTGACCATGGCCCTGTGTGTGCGGAGTTCGTATGTTCTCCCCGTGCTGCTGGGGTTTCCTCCGGGTACTCTGGTTTCCTCCCCCAGTCCAAAGACATGCATTTTAGGCTGATTGGCATGTCTAAAGTGTCCGTAGTGTATGAATGGGTGTGTGAGTGTGTATGTGATTGTGCCCTGTGATGGGCTGACACCCTGTCCAGGGAGTACATCGCCTTGTGCACGATGCTTCCTGGGATAGGCTCCAGGTTCCCCCGCGACCCTGAAAAGGAATAAGCGGTAGAAGATGGAGGAACTTGAATTGACGAAATTGCAATTGCACAGAATTGTTTTCCACGGTCTTTCTCAGTGAAGTTTGTTGGTAGATGAGACCTTTTAGCTTTTAGCTGTTTGATGCATGTGAATTGAAGAGGGCTTTGACTGAATGCGCATTGTGATGACGTAACATGACGCATCTTGGCCCAAGTCTGCGGAAAATCTTGTAATTCCGAAAAATTACAAGCTCCTCAGAATATTGCTGCATTTGCTTGATTTTGCATTAATTTATGTGAACCCAAAATCCTGGAGGGACTGATTAACATGATCATACAGTGGAATCCTGGTATCACACATAGTACATGTAGCTGCTTTACTCTGTTTCTATAGAAATGTGCAAAAAATTATTAGCTAGAAGAGATATTTGTCTTCTGAAATGCAGAGAATAAAATGTGTCATGTCTAAGAGGAACTCAAATAAAGTAATGCTTTATTTACTTGTCTTTAATAAATTTATCAACTCATTGCACAAACTATTGTCATAAAATAATGACCAGCAAACAATGATTGAGAATATCATTAATTCATCTTCAGTAGCCAATTTATCTTGGTCAGGGTCACAGTGGATCCAGAGAACTGATTCCTGTGAACACTGGTTGCAAGGCAGGAATACACCCTAGATGGGAAGTGAGACCATCACAGGGCACCATACACACAACATTTACCACCAGTCCACAAGGAAGAAAACCAGAGAACTGAGAGGAAACCCATACTGATACTAGGAGAACATGTAAAACTCTATATTACAGTATCCTGAGCTCAGGATCGAACTGGGGACCCTGAAGTGGCACACTGCACCACTGTGCTGATATGGAATAGGCACAGAAAAAGGGAAAAAGCTTAATGGCTAAGTACATAGATGCATTGTGCTTTCACACAGTGTTCAGTGGAGGCTCCATTACATTTTTGTCAGACACAGAAAGCAGTAGGACCAAAGCCATAATCCTGTGTTGATACTGGATAGGTAGGCAGGCACACCTGGTCCACCTTCACAATGTAAACTATCTTCAGATGTAAGCTGGTGCTAGGACAGAAGTGGTGTTTCAAGTCAAGGGCATTGTGGCTCACACTGTTTTTGTTCAATTGAGGGAGAGTCCTCTCATGGGACTGTTCTTTTATGTGGAAAAAGAGGACATTAGCATAGTGTGGTGTGGGAGCAGAAGGGGAGAGAAGAGCTTTAAAAGATATGCTGCTTGAATTGTTTACTTTGCTTGACACAATGATGACTCTGGAAAATTATGAGACGTGGATTTATGCAACAAAAAGTCATTGAAAATCAGGGTTTATCCAGATTCCTGATTAAATAATTTTATAACAATCAAGATAAACAGGTAAAGGACAAATATTGCTGTGTTGTACCATACAAATGTAACTCTCATTTTCGGGTCACTAATAGTAGTGGGATCTACTGATAGTGTACCCAGGAACTCTCTTTTACAGCAACACAATTAGAATGTATTTTTAGTTTAAGCCATATAAACAATTTGGAAATGTACACACAAAACACCTTTACATGACCCCCTGACAGCAGGTGTGTGTACACAGGTGAGAGACAGAGGGAACGTGACAGGAACTAGAGCCACCATTTTGTTCCATATTTAACACCAGATTTAACAAGACCAGTCATATTTTGACCTTTTTTTAACATGTCTAAATGATAGTCTTATACATTATAAATCTTTGTTTTGTTTGGTAAAATATTAAACTTATTAGCTGAACAGAGCATAAGGTGCTTAGATTTTAACTGAACTGGGCTGATAAAGTAACACACATTGGAAGCTGATAGCTTTGGATCAGAGACCTGGCCTACATAGAGGCTGCACATGCTAATCATTTCGTAATTAGAGCATCCCAGTGAACGCTATAAATTCTTCAGTCATTGCATCTGTGTCGCTCTCTCCTCAGTTTAGGAATCCACTCCATGATGTGACATATAAATGTGTGTTCCAGGTTTGTTATAATTTTAACAAAATAAATCACACATTAACTAAATATATCAACTTGATATGTAGAAGAATCAGACCACCATACTCTGGAGGAAAAGATCAACTACTATGTACGACAGCTGTTACTGTAGTACTATCTCTTCTGTAATGATGCAAGTTTGTTTCAGAATCTGAATATTATCAGTTGTAGATGGTTAAGAAAAGATTTTTCCAGTGAAGTTTACTCATGTTCATAGAGAAAAGAAATGTTGAGATATTCCTGAAAATATAAATAAGTAAATAATTTTATTGATATATTTTAATCAAACATTTTAATCTTTAACTAAGACAAACATATGACATTGGTTAACGTCTTTTAAAAAATATATGTATTATTATTCTTAAATACACTTTATATTTTTATTTTTGCTTTTTGTCATGGGAATACAGTTGACTTGGCCACGTGCCAAACACTTTTGTTACCTATGTGCTTCATAGGATGTCTGTCATGAGATGACTAATCCTTATTAATTAAAAGAACAAAACAAACAAACAAAAAAAAACCCCTTCAGGCATTCACCCATACATCACCTTCTCATACTGTCTCAGATAGCGCTCATGCTAACTAAAATGTAAAAATGTCTTCCTGGAACTTATCCATTCTTTTAAGTTCTTTTAAAAGGTGTGCCGTTCACTCCTCCCTGCCTTCCCTGTGTCTGACATTTCATCAGTGATTTCCCACCACATTTCAGGTCTTTTTTAGATTGCTTCTATTGGATAATTCCAATTGATATTAACATAAATAGATAATACTGGCTTCAGGTTTCATGCCACATTTTGTGCTATTGTTATTGTTGCCAGTGTTTAATTTAATGTAAGTTCTTTTGTACTTTTTCCCCAGTGGATGTGTCACAAACCTATGGAATCAGATCCCAAAAGAAGCTTGCAGAAAATATAGACTGGTCCTATGCAGGTAAGTGCTACTGAGCTACTGGAAGAAATCAATCATACAGGATCATCCAAAGTTGAGGAAATGTCTTGTCTGGGCTTGTACCACATTGCACAAGATCAAACTCAATATTTTCTATTAAATGGAGTAATTATGCCATGAACATAGCAATAGGTTATCAGCCCTGGCTTGGCATGTCCACTGGCTGGGTTTGCATGTGAATACTTGAATGCCTTGCTCTACAGGGTGTCCCAAAAATCTCCATACATTGGGGGAAATTAACACTTTTTTTTTTTTTTTTTTTTTAAGCAAAATGCAACATTATTTACAAACTGTCCTCTACATGATTGCCATTTCTTTGTAAACACACATGGAGTTGTGTCTCCCACTCCATGATGAACTTGGGTGTTATGCATGTAATTGCATGTCCATCGCTTCCTGGTCCAGCCATGAGAATGATTTCAATACATTCTTCTTTTGTCAAAGTTATTCTTAAAAGCTATCTGAATATAATAATATATATATATATTATATATAATTATAGAAACTAAGTATGACATTTTTCAAAAGAAGTTTAGCTACAAAAGTGTTAATTTTTCCTATGTATGGAGACCCCCTATTGACACCATGTAAAATTCCATTTAACTTATTGTACTACTACTTATTGGAAGAAGAACTGCAACATTACTTTTTTTTGTAAAGCTCTTAAAAAAAAGTGCCTTTGCTTGACTAATGCATTTGAAAATAGTCACAGTACTTATACTAATGCCTAACTGCAAAATATTAGTATATAAAATAAGTTTCTAATGTTACAGCTGGAAGTAAAAATGATCAAACATTGCCTTTCTCATAGTCTGCAAACATTAAATTGGCTGTAAATAGTGTAAAATACAAAAACTCAGTCTAAGATGCTTCAACTATGGCTCACTGAGTGTAGTTCTTGGCCATGGTTAGTGATAAAAAAAGTACCAGACTCAGTATTGAAAACTCTTTAGTTTGGATGTTCATTGGAAATTATTTGCTTTTATCATGGAGTTACTGGTAGTTCAGCATACACTATAGAGCCAAAGCATTGGACTATTGTCTAGTTTTTTTCACAGTATATTTTCAGCTTCATTGAACAGTTTTTTGCTGAACGCTATCCCACAAGAGACAGAGACTTGCTTAAAGCCTTTGAACTGCCATAGTTCTCTTGTGTATGTTAAACTACCAATGACTGCACGATAATAGTACACTGTTTGAATTGAAACAGCAGTGTCTCATGACCACAGATCTTGGTGTGGCAGGACAACATTAATAGCAACATAGCCTGAATCAAAAGTCGAGAAGCTATCACATTTGACTAATGGTATAGGATACTATTTAGTGAATTTTTAGAGTAACCCCTTAATAGTTGAGAGTCGACAACAATAGTTGAGAGCGGTTGAGAGTCGACAACATACAGTCATCCAGCATACAGTCTAGCAGCTCGTTTTTAGTAGTTTTAGATGTACTTTTATTCAACTGTATTCAACACAGCAGGGGTGTTTCCTGCAGAGGTTCACACAGAAGAGCTAATTTCATTAACCAGGGTTTCCAGGTTTCAGCAAAATTTCCATCTCAAAATGTATAAGAAGAAGCCTTTATTTGTCACATTCAATCCGACACAGTGAAATTCTTTTCTTTGGAAATCCCAACTTGTTAAGACATTGGGGTCAGAGCACAGTGTCAGCCATGATACAGCACCCCTGGAGCAAATGGGTTTCTCAAGGGTCTAACTCTGGCAGTTTCGCAGTACTGGGAATTGAACCTGCAAGTTTCTGATCAGTAACACAGAGCCTTAACTGTTGAGACTACACACAATGCCTGAAACTAAAATTTGCGCAGTGGAAAAGGGAGCCACATTTAAACACACTGTCTTCACTTACACTTTGGTTACACACATGTATTAGACTTAAATCCGATTATTTGCTATAAAATAAGAAAAACGAGCAAATCAAAGCAACATCTATCAAATAGCAAATATTTTTTTTTAAATCGTTGGGCCCTCAAAAGAGGTAATTAGTATTTCAATGTAATTTAAAATGTATGGAGTTGTAAATGAGGACTTTATGAAGATTATCTTTTGATTAACGGCTGATAAAAAATCTCGAGCTGTCACTGCATTGAACAATGACAAGTATGACAAACATATATTCAACAGTAAATAACACCTATGACACAATGTTACTTTTCACGTCTTTCTCTCTCATTTTTATCACCACGGAGAATTCCCTCATTTCTCACATAGCTCTACTTTCAAAACTAGGCCAGATCTGAAATTGTGCTTAACCAATCATTAATGTGGCTCAGTTTGTCAGCAGAGGTGGTACAGCACAGAAAAACCTGCCTTAAATATTTATTTTCCTATGGTTAAATTTTTATTACTGTCATTTTTATATATTTCTGTGGAGTTCTTATATTCCTTTACCCTCACTCATCACTTTTTATTTGTCTCTCAACTCTTGTTGTGTCACAACAAATCAGATCTGGATGATACATGAAGTTGGCAAAACAAAGAAAGCATTATCATGCCAGGGATAGAGACAAGCGTCCAGGCAGATGGGACATTGTTCACCAGTGCTGCCCTGAATGCCGGCGTCTCTGCTACTTAACTCACCCACATCTCATTCTTTTTGCGCCATTTCAAGGTTACCCATAAACTGTTCTGATCAAATCATTTTCCTTAGGGTAATTACTTTGGAAAATTATGGCTTTTTTGTGATGGTGCTGAACGCGTGAGACAATATAATAAGAAAATAATGTGGTGGGAACAAACAAGCTTACTGCCATATCATTTCTCATAAACGTACATGTATGTTTATGCCAGAGACAAGGAGAGGTGGTAGTGAGGAAAAGAAAGAGAACATTTAACAATTGGTCAGTCTGTGTTAGCTCTCACTGCCTAGATCTGATCTATTTTACTCAGACATATTGCTATTAGCGTTGTTTTTCGGAACAGTGCAATTTGTATAAGTGAACGTAAATGAATACATTCTAGCCATTTCCCTGCTGGGGAAATAAAAAAAAAACTACTTTTATTATCTTTTAGAAAGAAATGTTCCCAAGGCATGTCAGACATCTGTATTTTACTGTCAAATAATTTTTATATCCATCATTTTTATGTAGGACATCTGAGGCAATAACAAGATTGTTTACCATGATTTTTTAAAATCTAATATTATAAAATAAAAGATTAATTTAAAATTGTTGCATCATATAAAAATAAATTAAATTAGGTATTCATATAAAATGTAAAGTAAAGTTCATTTTTCATAGAATTTGGAGAATAAGTGGTATGTACTATGGATTTGGGACCTACAGTATATCCATTATGAAACATGTATGCAAATAATTGTAGTCTTTTATACTAACCAGACCGGTTTTATTGACAACATACTGCCGTAGGCCAGAATTTATTAAGAGGCCTCCTAGAGGCTTTGGGACCCTAAGTGGCTGCTTATTAGATATAGGAATCTCTGAGCCTCCCAGTGTGCTGGCTGACAAGAGCCCTCAATGTGTTTGTTCAGCTTTCCCACTGTCAAGCATGTTTATTTGTTTAATTCATTTGTGTGTGTGTTGTACTGTAGGTTTGTGTGGATGGGAATGGTGTGTGTGTGTGTTTGATCTAAGCTTGCAAGCCTTGGACAGTCTAATCTTGTTTAAGCTTGCTTGGCTAGATGATCTTCATAGATAATATGTAACGACTACACTTCTCTTTATGTACTTCATGCGGAAATAACGGCTCATAGGCTCTTCCTCTGATTACATTCGTGTGATCCCAGCTTTAAAAAGTGTTACATGAAAGCCCGTAAAAAGTATGAGGAATGAGGCAAATCAATCTACATGAAGAAACTTGGTATAAATCTATGGCCATGATTGCTAATGTTAGTGTTATATGGCTTATTCTTTAAACATAAATTTTGTTAGCTAAGAAGCAAATTACAGCTGGCTGAAAACTTGATAGCTAGCTAATTTAAAGCTAGGGATCTTCGCTAACTATCACTAATTAGTATTTAACGGTTTATGATACAGTATGAAAAAAGGCTTAAAGTGTACTGTAGCTTTTAGGCAACATCCGATTACATCCTGCTCTGCACTTTTCACCGATTACAGTGTGTTGCTCAGCCAAGGCAATGCTAGTTTAGAGCAGCCTCTGTGTATAAGGAAGAGGGCAGTTAGCATCTCCTGCAAATATGTTAGTTGTATGGGCGCCAGATTGAAAAGATGCAGTGGCTGAGCTGAAGCATTTATGGAGGCTATAGTTTATAGCATTGGTCACCAACCCTGTTCCTAGAGATCTATCTCCCTGAACACTTTAGCTCCAACTATGATTATGTCCACCTCACCATCTAATCATTGACTTAAGAACTGATCTAAGGTGTAAGAGGTGTGTTAGATTTTGGTTGGAGATTAAACCTGCAGGAAGGTAGATCTAAAGGAAGATGGCTGGGACCACGGTTTATAGCTTATTTCAGCGTGGTAGCATCTGCTATTGGGAAGACAGCTAGAAGCTGATAGTGTCCCAGCAGAGGGTTATAGTACGTCTCTGGTTCTGTCCTCTATCAGCTTGTTCGTTTCCTCCATTACACAAGCTAAACACATGGAAATCAGCTGATACTGATATATTGATGCAGATGGTGCAGACCACCTAGAAACAGAACAAGACGTTGTGCTGTTCTTTGTAATGAACTCTAATGAATTTTTGGAACTGCAGATACTGGAGTTAGCAAGTTAGTTAGCTTTTAAACATAAGGTGCGGCACTGATCAGGGAGTCAGCCATTTTAAGAGCTGTCTCAATCGCAGAATCTTCCAGTGCACTGCAACGTTCGCTCCCTAAGACAATCCCACAATGCACTGTAAAAACCATGGAGCATCGATGCTCACTATGTTCCCTTACTGGAAATGAAAGTATATTTTCTGAAGCCTCTCCGCTCGAAAAAAATGCCAGACGAACTCTCAGCCACCTTCGTCTACAAATGTAAGCAGCCTGTTATCCTTGTTGTAGCTCTCAAATGATTACTTACATTAGCGATTTTTAACTTTATTTTACATTGTGTATATACAGTTTGTTTGAGTCTAACGACTTTTAAGTATTAAAAAATCCACTAGCTAGCCTACGATCCTGATTGAAGTACCATGACATAAAGTGTAATATATGATTAAGTTAACACATTTATGACACATAATGTCAGAAAGATATCGGTCCTGCCTGTTGTTGATATCACTGGTGATGTTTTATAACATGAGTATATAGTCATCAGAAATTGATTCATCAGTGTCCCAATGTGTAGTAAGCCAGGGTCTTTAACTGTACCCAAGCTCGTGTAAACGGTATACTGATTCACCACCTAGGGAGCTATGGAGCTGATTGAGACGCACCCATTGATAGCTGCAATCATTAAACATTAAATAAAGTCCAAGGAGGTAGTTTATTTAAAGCCAAATATTTAACATTCTGTCAACCTAATTATTTACCAAAAGACAACCACTGATTCAAACAGTTTACCATGTCATACTCATTATGTTAACTTTAGCTAACTTTATCCTACTTGTTAACCTGGAATTAGCATCCGTTTTGCTACACAATGTACCTTGGATCATATTTGTACCCATCCTTAAATAAAGAGTGTTTGTTTTTCCTTTACACTTTGCTCATCTAAGTAATGCATATTATACTGTGTTAATTCCTTTTAGGAACATTAAACCAAAACAGATGGCACAAGAAATACCCATCATGCAACAATGCCAAGCAATCTCCGATAAACATCGAGGAGAGCCTGGCGCAGGTCAAAGCTCAGTTTGAGAAGTTGAGCTTCGAAGGCTGGGAGAAGCAGACCTCAGAGTCCACTACAGTAAAAAATGATGGCAAGACAGGTGCAGCTGCTAATATTTCTCAACACTGACTATGGTTATGGTGAAAAAGTAAAAGTAAAACATCTATTTCTATGACATTATGACCTTGCGGCAAATATGGAGTACCTTTATCAGTACTCAGAACTACATGTACAAGTTTTTCATTATTACTATGGCCTTTGATGGCAATGTAAGAGGTTTAGCTTTTGTGAGCATTTACATGATTCATTCCCTGTCTCTCTCCAGTGACAATAGATGTGGGTGGTGAATTCAATGTAAGTGGAGGGGGGTTGAGTTCCAAGTTTAGGGTGGGCCGCATTACTTTTCACTGGGGTCGCTGCAATGCCTCCTCTGATGGCTCTGAGCATGGCCTCAATGGAGTCAAATTCCCTTTGGAGGTAAGAGAAAGCCTACTTTTGATCTCTTTATCCTGCATCATCCCCATACTCTAACTATGTTTCATAGTGATTTTTTGGAGTGCTCTGTTCTATATAGTGGTTCCTGGAAAATTTTAAAGGAGCAGTCTGTAATTTTTAGAGCTCTCTGATACACGAGAAGTAACTTGCAATTTCTATCAATACCAAGACAAATTTTCCCTTTACCACAACCAATTTCACTGCCCTCCTGTGTTTCGACGGTATTTTAAAAATGATAAAAATATTATAGGACTAGAAACACTTATAAACTACACCTTTAAACCGTCTGAATTTGGAAAAAGTACTAATATAAATAGAACCACAAGGAGAATTTTTAATAAATTGTTTATATGAAGGGACTTGCTATCATGCAGTATATGTTATGTGATAGTCTATAAGCTGTAGATGATTGAGTTTGTATGGAATGAAGAGTGATAAGTACATGCATATGTATACAGATGCAGATATATTGTTATGAAGCCCATCATCATCAAACTATAGATGATGCCCTGAGGTCTGGAGGACAGATTACTGCTCTTGCTATATTGTTTGAGGTGAGTGATAATGTCCTGTGTCTGTGAATGTCTGTAGTCTACTATATCCATGTGTTGTTAAAGCTACAGAACATAGTTTTTTTTGTTGTTGTTGTTGCTGTGTAGGCAGGAACCTACTTTAAATTTTGATGTTCCTAACCTGCTGTAAATCACACTGACAAGCTTATAATAGTAATTCACAGGTACTGCTGTGTTTTGAAGTGTCAGGCAAGAACTGGCTGGAAATTTGGACACAAGCATATATAACAGCCAGTCATATTCCAACTCGGGTGTCAAATGTCATCATGCCCCAATTTTAGACATGAAAGAAGTGCAACAACATGACAAGTGGCAGCCAATCAGGGAAAACAGTGAGTGGGAGAATATAAAGAAATTAAAGGGAATTAGTATGATATTATAATATCTATAATAAGGAAATGGATTCAGGTGTGATGGAGCTTCAGCATTTTGCTTGATGAAGAGTTGAGGAAGCTTAAGGAGTGAAAATGCTATATCTATAATTGAGAGATGCAACAAGTTTCTGGACAGGCCATGTGCAATATGAATTTTATTCTTCATTATGCACCAACAATTAATTTCACATACAATTTAACATGGCCACAAGCTACTAAATCAATGCCATTATATGTCTACGCCAACGGTGTAAAGGAAAATCTAATGAGGCAGTCATCTGCTCTCATTACAGCTCACTTTCAGAAGGTATAGTTCATAATTTTATAAAATGTAGTCCTTGAGATGTCTATGGTTTAGATGCTGTCTTCTCAAATATGCAAAAAAAAAATAAAATAAAATAAAATATATATATATATATATATATATATATATATATATATATATATATATATATATATATATATATATATATATATATATATATATATATTATTAATTGAATACTCCTGTGCATGGAGATATATATATATACATATCTCCATGCACAGGGATTGTACAATTAATTAATTCATAGTGTCATATTTATGTATTTAATATTTTCCTTGTATTGCATACCTCAGTTCTTTTACAGACCAAAATATGAATTTCAGGGTGACATTGGGGTTAAAGCAAATTGTCAGACAGTGGTGCTGGATTTAATACTGCTCCTTGATCTAGCTGACATCAAGAAAAATCTACAAAATCAAGAGTCAAGTGTTACTATGACAGGTCTCTCTTTTCCTCCCTGTGTGTGAAGTTCATATGCAGCTATCTGACTGGCATGCAAGTCTCTGGTTGCACCTGAGGTCAATACTTGTGTGGGCGATTTGAGTAGTAACTGCTCATTACATGTGCTTAACGCAACTCTGAATATGGCCCCTAGTGCTCTGTATTTCAGCTAGTGTGCTAACATTGACTCGTGTGTAATGTTTTTGACATGCTGGAGAACAGATTGTATTCACAGATTGCATAAAATACTCTGAAAACACAGATCAAGTAATAAAATACAGCAGTCAGAAATGATTTCACATATTTTGGCATCAGATTCATGATGGGTCCAACAGAGCAGCACTCTGTGAAATTACAGCAGAGCAACTGAGGATTTGGTTTTTCACCTGAAACACAGTAACTGTGCCAGTCACATTTATGCACACAATAGTTGTTTTTTTATGTCTTAATTATTTTGTTCCACTGAGGAAATGCAGCAGGTAATTATATCTACTTAAATACTTGGACTGTCTCCTAAACCACATAATACCGACCTAAATAGATTTCATTACACTATTACTATCATTACCTTTCAGGCATATTACTTAATGTTTATTGTGTGGTTTGGGACTCTCTGAATTCTCTCTAGATGTGTGTACTCCCAGACAATAGATAAATTCTCATGGAACATGAAACAGTTTAGCTCAAAGATATGTTCTTCCATGAGTAGCTTGCAACAGAATTTTATAGGACAAAAAAAATGCTGCCATATAATATATCTGTCTATATAATAAAGAAACAAAATATATAATAATAAGATATATTACATACAATCCCCTCTGAAACTATTGGAATAGCAAGGCCAATTCATTTGTTTGTGCTATACACCAAAGGCATTTGGGTTTGAGATTAAAAGATGGATATAAGAAGAGAGTTCACGGTTTCAGCTTATTTCCTGGTATTTACATCTATATGTGTTAAACAGCATAAAACACATAAAAAACCTTTTGTATCAGACCACCCAATTTTTAGGTGAGCAAAAGTATAGGAAGAGATTAGTCTTAATGTAAATTAAAGTAAATAACACTTAATATTTGGTTGCATATCCCTTGTTTGGAATAACTGCATCAAACCTGTGACTCACTGACATCACCAAACTGTTTTTCTTTTTGTGTGTGATACTTTTAAAGACTTTTACTGCAGCCTCTTTCAGTTGTTGTTTGTTTTGTGAGGTTTCGCCCTTCAGTCTCCTCTTCAGGAGGTGAAATGTATGCTCAACTGGGTTAAGGTGTGGCTAAAGCCTTACACTTTCCCCCCGATAAAGTCCTTTGTTGAGTTGTCAGTCTGTTTTGGAGAAAAATGTTATGTCAACATGAGTTATGTCGTCAGTAAAGATTAGTGAGCCCGTTCCAGAAGAAGCCATGCAAGCCATGACACTACTTCCACCATGTTTCACAGATGAGCATGTACTGTATGTTTTGGATCATGAGCAGATCTTTTCCTTCCCCACAGTTCGGACTTTCCATCACTTTGGTAAAGACTAAGCTGGGTTCTAGAACATGGTGGCTCATCTCTGTATTTCTTTGTAAAATCTGGATCTGGCTTTCAGATTCTTACTGCTGATAAGTGGTTTGCATCTTGTGGTATGGCGTCTGTATATCAATAAAATTACAAAGATTGCAAATAAAATAAAAATTAAATTCTGAATTCAAATTATTATTTGAATAGTGGATTATGATACCTTCACCCCTGTTGGTGATGATTTTTCTTTACAGCTCTCACAGTGTATCTGTCATCAACTATTGTTGTTTTACTTTACTATTGTTGTTTTACTCCATTCACTGTCTGTTGCTCAGTACACCAGTGGTTTCTTTCTTTTTCAGGACATTCCATTGTTGTATTGGTTGTGCCAATAGGCAGCTCTCTGATCTTCGTGTTGACTTATCCTTTTGAAAAACAAATGCAGTCTTAACAGGTGAAACTGAAAAGTAGATAAAACCAAGATAGATGTTCAGAGCTATTTATTGTTCAAACCATCAATCTACCAGGACACACCTGGGTAACAAAAAAAAACAGCTGTGAGTCACATGCTCCAATATTTTTGCTTGCCTACATATTGGGTGGTCTGATACAGAATGTGCTATGGTCTATGTCATTTAACACATCAACATATCAATAACAGGAAATAAAAGCTGAAATGCCAAGCTCTTTTCTCATATTCATCTTTTGATCTCAAACCCACATGTCTTCAGTTTAAAACAAAAAATAAATAAAAGAGAATTGGCCTTGCCGTTCAAGTAATTTTGTATAGGACTGCATGAGACTGCATGTTTGGAAATATTTCCAAACACAAGCACCCCCCCCCCTTTTTGCAGCTTAACCTGTGTACTTTCAGTTTTTTGCAGTTTAGCCTGAATCTATGACCTGTTTGAACTTGCTCACTTTGTGGAGAAACTAGATGGTTTAGATCGCACATAAGGTTTTTAAAGATAAGAAGTATGCCTGTGTGTACATCCCGAGATTCCCTGGGGTCTGAATGCTGATCGTTTTTAATTAGTGTTTTTTCTGTGTTGTATGCATAAATTATTGTTTATTCATGTCATCAATTAAGTATCAAGCAAGTATAAAATATGGATCTAAATAATATACATACACAATAAGCTTTTTTGAAATGGTGTATTTATTTTTTACATTTAAATGAAGTATTTAACATGATAAAATAGTAAAGTAGTAAATTACTAAATCATTATTAAATATGAAAATGCACAGTAATTTCTGCTGAAACCTTCACCTTAATCACTGTCCGTATTCTGTATTTTAATATATATATATATATATATATATATATAAGGGTTTTTATATTATTGACTTTGCCAGACTTTCATATGGCCATTCCAAGCATAGTGTAGTAAGTTCCAGGTGCAGTGACTCACCTGTGAAATCCAGCCTACAGTTACACCTAGCAGTATGAGGTTATGGGGTAGGTTCAAAGACAGCACGCAAATCGACATATCCTACAGAGACATAGAGAACAGCAACGTATACTTGTTTAGTGCATGTAATGTTTTGTTCATAGTGTTTTTCAAAAAAGCTTATGTTAATAGTTGCATTTATGAAATCTCACAGGCAAGTGTTGAAGATAATGTAAACTACGAAGCCATCATTGATGCAGTCAACAGTGTCAGCAGATATGGTATGCACATTTTAATTCAGTGTAAACACTATTAACCAGCCACTTATCTTTTACTCATCAAACATTACCACACAATGAATTATATATAGTTGAAAAAGGTTTCATTATGTGACTTCTTTTCTTCAGGAAAGAGTAGTAGTGTATCTCCATTCATCCTACAAGGCCTCTTGCCCAACTCCACAGAGAAGTACTTCATCTATAATGGCTCGCTCACGTCTCCTCCTTGCCATGAGACCGTGGAGTGGATTATCTTTAAAAACACAGTGGCCATCTCTGAATCACAGGTGAAATCACTATACTACACCAAGGCAATAGTCACAATTTTGACATTCCCTTCCAGCCTCAAATTGTATAATTATGTATTTGTGTGTTAATGTCCCTTTATTGAGGAACTCATGAAATGTCTCTATTTACTTGAGGTTTTGGTATTTGATACTCTGACTTTCACATTATCCACAAAGTTAATGTATTTGAATTTTTTTAAAACCAGTTCAAAATGTGTCATTAGGGTGTCTCATGTTCAAAAGTAAACTATTATTACTGGGTAGAGGAGTGGGTGAGAGTAAGATTACCAACATCAAAAGGATGGAAATAGTTGAAGCCTTTTTCTTTCTGTTGTGTGTCATTTAAACCTCGGGCGAGTTCCCTTAAGTAACTTACAGGTAGACACATGACTACTGAATGAGACCAAGCTGAAGGCTTGAAAGCTTTCGCAAGAAAAAAGGTAAGTATGGGTGGGTGATCCTATTCAAAACAACACATAATAGCAGACAATGATGCACTTTGTCTCAAACACATAAAATCTTGTTCAGACGGGACTTTTAAGTCAATGTTCACAGAGGTCATGTCAGCTGGGTGTTGTCCAAGCAGATAGACAGGATTGTTTTACTAAAACACTGCACCACAATGCTAGTATGCTTTATTTTTCTGCTTTTAAGAATTGACTGTAGTTAAGAACAAGTTATGGTTGTTACTAAATGGTCCATAGTAGCACATTACAATAATGTACTTAAAGATGCATAACTGAATAATAATCAGAGTTTAAAGGGTTAGGAACATATTCCTGGATATATCCATGTAAACATCCATCCATCCATCCATCCATTTTCTACCGCTTATTCCTTCTTCTGGGTCGCAGAGAACCTGGAGCCTATCCCAGGAAGCATCGGGCACAAGGCGGGGTACACCCTGGACAGGGTGCCAGTATCCATGTAAACATTAAAATAAAAATATTCTTCTTTGAGGCATCTCACAGAACTGAAAAATAATGATAAAGCAGCAACAGTTTTCTTATTTAACAGCAGTTTATTGAACTTTAAGACTTATTTAGTGAGCTGTCAGAATGGTGCGGTAAAAAAAACAAACCTTCCAGGTATTCTGTGGTTCACCACAGAAACAGATTTAAAGTCATGTTCCAGCACTAGAGGCTGTTAAAACCATCCAATCCCCTTGTGAAGAAAAGATCTGATAATAGGCTTTAGAAAATCATTTGGTGCCATGTAAGCTATTTGTTGATAATGCAAGCTAAAAATGTTTTTTTACCAAGACAAATGCCACTTGTTTATGGGTGCTGAGAATCACCTGGATAATCGTCTTGCACATGCATGCCAAAACCGTTTAACAAAGTGATATATGATTTAGTTTCGCAACAAATAATAAGGGATGTATGAGGTGAGAAAAAGAAAGGCAAAGATACCTGTATCAGTGGTATTTATTACATATACTTTCATACGTCTTCTGCAAACTATAAACACTACCTGTGGGCGGCTGTGGCTCAGGTGGCAGGTCGAGTTGTCCACTAATCGTAGGGTTGGCGGTTCGATTCCCGGCCCACGTGACTCCACATACCGAAGTGTCCTTGGGCAAGACACTGAACCCCAAGTTGCTCCCGATGGCAAGTTAGCGCTTTGCATGGCAGCTCTGTTACCATTGGGGTGTGTGTGTGTGTGTGTGTGTGAATAGGTGAATGAGACACAGTGTAAAGTGCTTTGGATAAAAGTGCTATATAAGTACAGACCATTTGCCTCATCTCTCAGACTTTTGCAATCAGTAGCCATAGATTTTAGGGTATGCTGTAAATGTTTGTGTGCTGTTGTGCCATTGCAGTTGGAGATGTTCTGTGAGATAATGACCATGCAGCAGGCAGGATATGTGATGTTGATGGACTACCTGCAGAATAACTACAGAGAGCAACAGCCTCAGTTCATGGGCCAGGTCTATTCTTCATACACCGGCACTGAAGAGATCCTCACACCCAGTATGTACACACACCCACACACACTGACACATACTCATGCACACATGAGAAACACTTGATACAAAACTCTCAGCTTTGACAAACTTTTAAAATAATTATAAGTGGAAATTTCCATTGAGAAGTTTGATTAAAGATGTCAAACTGAGTGCAATTAAAGATGGCTCCTATTTTGATACTAAGCCTTCGCTTAAGGCTTTAAGCTTTTCTCTATGAATAGAATGAACTCTGACCTATTTACAAGCAGTCGTCAGTAGTCTATCTTGTCCTTTTTGACTTTCTCTTATACATTATACGTTATATTTATACTTTTACTTGTCTGAACTAGGGTATTAAATGAGTGTTGCAATGCACTGTTCTTTGTAAGCTCTTTACTGGAAGACTGAATGCAGTTGCTGATACTCCAATATAGTTTGCTTGAACACTTTGGAGTAGTGCCCTATTAACCTCATTGAAATAATACGTGCTTAATTTGATTATGTTGGTGGCAATGACGTGGCATTGTCTGTTCCTAGTTCCCAGAGAAAGAGAACCATTGTTAACATGACAGTGCTATGCACAGTATATGATAAGTAGAGCTGAAGCTCTACTGTCAAACATCACATATGAGTTCTCTCAGGTTGATGTACTTGTTATTGGCGGTCTTAATGATTAAAACACGGCTTACTAGTGATATTAAAAGGCTTAATGCTTTAGCAAGAGAATTTGCTCTTTTTGCAAGTACTTGAGCTAACACGCTATATACACAGACCTAAGGGTTAAATCCAGCACAACAGGAGTTATGGTCATGGTTATAGACATTCTCTCTCTTTGGATTGTACATCTGTATCCATGTGAGAAAACTCAGTGCACTTCACTTCCCACTCTCTAAGTAATGGGGTTAGTCTCCTACTCTTTAACATCTCTCTCTCTCTATGTGTGTGTCTCTCGGAAAGTCAGTAGACTTTTGTGTTGCCAGGTAACAGTCTCTGAGTTTGCCCTTTATGCCAGTATAGGTCTGACGTCTTCTCATTATTGATGTGAGTTTGAATCATTCAGTCCCTACCAAGCTGCCAAGAATTTTATCTTTATATATTTTTAAATGACAATCTGTTCTTTGATAATGCTAAAACATGATTTGAATGTTTACAGTGAGGGTTGTATGTGTTGTGAGGGGGTGTAGCGTTTTTACATTTTGCTATACAGCTTTGGGGTATATTACACCCTATAAAAATGTATATTATCAATAAGCAAATGTCTCATTTTAGGGTGAATTTTCTTTAGATGCCCTTGTAATAACAGTAAATCGTACTTTGACAGTGATCTACAGTATTGTGTGGCCACATTCTGCCCTCTGGTGTTCAAATGGAACAGTTAGTAATCATTATATATTCATTTCAATTTCTCAAATTTTGCTTGGTTGCGTGAGTGATCAGAATATATTATGCTCAGCAGCTTGTTTTATTTGCTAAAAAACTAACAAAATAAAATGAACATTTTAGTTTGTGCAGTTGGTATATCAGACTAATCTAAGGTAATCTGTTCCCATCAATGTGTCTGAGTGCTGTTTTTTATTTTTTTTATTTAGAGGTGTTCAGTATCAGATGCTGAGCACAGATGGTGAAGAATGCCCTCCACGCTAAGGTCACCATGTGCTAGGACCAACAGTGTGTGAAAGAGAGAAATGATTGTATAAAAAAAAACACCTTCTGTTTGCGTGCATCTGTTAAAGTGACATTATGTTGAAATAAAATGCATAGTGAAAAATTATTTATCAATAATTTATTAGCCTGAGACCCATGTTATTTTTGATAAACACTCATAGAAAACATAGTGGCTAAGCCAAAACAATTCTACATAATATTGCTTTTATAGACTGTTTCTAAATATGGTTGTTAAATAAGTATGTTTGCTGGTCTTTTGCAGTTTGTAGCTCAGAACCAGAGAATGTGCAGGCATATCCACACAACTACACAGGTCTGCTAGTGATGTGGGAGAGGCCGCGAGCTGTGTATGATGCAAACATAGAGAAATACTCAGTCACCTACCGGCAGGCTCAAGGAGATGATCCACCTACGCTTGATTACCTTACTGACGGAGACCAGGATGTGGTAATTTACATGATATTAAACTCATTCATTTAATCTAATTAAACTATACATTGATTAAACTATACTACACTATTAAACTATAAATTAACAAATTAACTCATTTAACGAAAAGTACACAGTCTGAAACTTATGCTATTTATACACTTAAACTACATTACCAATGGTACTGCACACAAGGTTTGTCATTCTATTACAACAGATCAAAATGACACGAATATAGCCTAAAGTATGTGGACAACTGACCAATCACACCCATGTATGTTTGTTAAACAACCCATTCCAGATTTAGTCCCCCCTTTTCTGTTATAATAATCTCCACTCTTCTGGGATGACTTTCTATGAGATTTTTGGTGTATGATTTTGGGAATATGCTCGTTCAGCCTCAAAAGCATTAGTGAGGTCAGGTGAGGAAGTCTGGCACGCAGTCAGCATGCCAGTTCATCCCAAAGGTATTCAGTGATGTTGAGGTCAGGACTTTGTGCAGGCCACTCAAATTCTTACACTCCAAACATGTCCCTATCTAACTTGCTTTGTGTACAGAGGCATTGTTATGCTGGCTCCTGAGTTTCAGTGAAATCTCAGTCAATCAACAGTTTGGGAAAGAACCACATGTGTGTGTGATAGGCAGGTGTCCACTCCACATACTTTTGGCCACATGGTGTATTTAGGCAAATAATATGGCTAATATTGCGTTATAGTGTAAAGTATTGAATATAAACATAATTCCAGTGGTCTTACAGGTATTATTTTCCATGCTAAATGTCTACAGATGGACATGCTATATTTTTGTCTTTGTTTTTGTCACAGGGAGCCATCATCCAGGACCTGGAGACCAACACCAGCTATGTGGTGCAGGTGGTGGCTGTGTGCACTAATGGTCTGTATGGGCGTCAGAGTGATCAGCTGATAGTGGACATACCCGTGATTGACCCTGGTAAGAGCATCCACACTCGTCTCTATTGAGACTGAGTTAGCATACTGTAGTATTCTGACAACTAGCGAAAACCAGAGACGTATGCAAATGCTCCATTCTGTAGTTTGATTCTTTGCCAGGAACATACCTTATGGAATGGTATAAGGGACCAGTATAAAGATCGGTGCTAGTTAACATTTAACATTTAAAGTTCCATGTTTTAAATGACAATCACATTATTGATTTAACCACAGTGTTGTACTGTATTTTGATACTGATTGGTTGAGGTGTGCTCGAGACATACCTCACACCTTTGTTTGCACCTGAATGCAGTATTTCCTAACATACTAGGTTGGCTCTATTTCCCAAAATATAAACCAATTTGCACAACATGTTAATATTAACATCACCTTGAAGTACTTATTACATGAGTATTATTTCCAGTGTGACTATGTCTCCAGATTCCAGTGTGATTAAATACTTCTCTGGATTATTGTTTCAGATTTATTAAACTGAACCAGGTTTTAACCAATGATAGAAAACAAGCACTTTTTCCACATTAAATTGCACTAGTTCTTTAGTATTACTATTTAAATGCACTGTAACTATTAAACTTGTTCAATACAACCTGTGTCAAACTTTTAAAAAGTTTAGGCTTATTAGACTTATGATGTTGTTCTTGTTGTTGTTAGATTTTCAGTGGTCCTATGCTGATTTCTGTTATTCTATTACGAAAAACCTTTCTACTTGATTAAACTTTGCATTCCGTTTTATTCAATTTTACAGCTGTTTCTCTGTGCATTGCCCTTTTCTGTGTCCTCAGAATCTTTTTATTTTATGTGCATACCCTTCCTAAAGTGTGCACAGTGGTGTTTCTCTTCCATATTTTAATTCAATGGATCCTTATTTGCTTTTCTATGCTTACTACGAAGGTCATGATTTGTCATTCATTATGTGAGCATACATAAATTTTTTCAGAGACAGCTTAACATTCTCACAGCAATTTGTGTCAATGCACTAAAATGTCGAGAATCTGTATCACTACTGTTTAAAATAAACAAAATTGTATTGCATAAAAAAATTCCATGCATCATATTTGGATGTGTCTATGGATGAGTGTGTTCTCGTTTTATAAAACCATTTTTTTCTTGTTGTTTCACCATTACTATTATAATCGCTAATATGAGCATCCATTGAAGCATCCTTGTCTTTTAGTATTAGATGCACATTTAGTACATGCTTCACAGATAATTCTGGTGCCTGAATCATTAAAAAAAATGCTGGAATATTTTCTACCAATTCAGAAAGTAAGATGAGAAGTAGGAGTGTAACATTTCTCTGCTTATGCAGAGCATGCAGAGCCACTCTAGTGCATGAGTGTCCAGTTTTCGTTGTGCCCTAGTCATTATCTGCCCTAGAATATCTTTTTATTTTTATTGTTTGTTTTGCTGTGTGACCTGAAGTGCTCAATCTTCTGGTTTGCATTTCTTCCCATACTTGTTTTTCTTCATCGATTTTCCTTCCATTTGCAAATACAAAATTAGACATACAAATTAAAATTGAGACATACAAAACTGACATTTGTCCTTTTCAGATATTAGTGATGTCCTTTTACTTCCAAAGTATGGGTTATTAAGGCCCAAGTCATTCTGAACACTGAACAATCATCAGTGTGTAATTCAGGAAAAAAATTATATGGGGTTTAGTATGGAGAAGAGTACCCTTTGAAACTAGTTTGTGAGCTTGTATGCTTCACACATACAGATGAGGCTGATGTTTGGCCTTGAGCATAGTTTAATTTTTGTAGGTAAATGTCTAAACAAAGAGCTTTTTTGTATATACATTATCTCACAAAAGTGAGTACATCCCTCGCATTTTTGTAAATATTTGATTATACCTTTTCATGTGACAACACTGAAGAAATGACACTTTGCTACAATGTAAAGTAGTGAGTGTACAGCTTGTGTAACAGTGTAAATGTGCTGTCCCTTCAAAATAACTCAACACACAGCCATTAATGTCTAAACCGCTGGCAACAAAAGTGAGTACACCCCTAAGTGAAAATGTCCAAATGGGGCCCAAAGTGTCAATATTTTGTGTGGTCACCATTATTTTCCAGCACTGCCTTAACCCTCTTGGGCATGGAGTTCACCAGAGCTTCACAGGTTGCCACTGGAGTCCTCTTCCACTCCTCCATGACGACATCACGGAGCTGGTGGATGTTAGAGACCTTGTGCTCCTCCAACTTCCGTTTGAGGATGCCCCACAGATTCTCAATAGGGTTTAGGTCTGGAGACATGTTTGGCCAGTCCATCACCTTCACCCTCAGCCTCCTTAGCATGGCTAAAGCCTTGGAGGTGTGTTTGGGGTCGTTATCATGCTGGAATACTGCATAATGATCATGCTCTGCTTTATTGAATTGTAGCTCCCCAGTGCCGGCAGCACTCATGCAGCCCCAGACCATGACACTCCCACCACCATGCTTGACTGTAGGCAAGACACACTGGTCTTTGTACTCCTCACCTGGTTGCTGCCACACACGCTTGACACCATCTGAACCAAACAAGTTTACCTTGGTCTCATCAGACCACAGGACATGGTTCCAGTAATCCATGTCTTAGTCTGCTTGTCTTCAGCAAACTGTTTGCGGGCTTTCTTGTGCATCATCTTTAGAAGAGGCTTCCTTCTGGGATGACAGCCAATTTGCTGCGGTGTGCGGCGTATGGTCTGAGCACTGACAGGCTGACCCCGCACCCCTTCAACCTCTGCAGCAATGCTGGCAGCACTCATATGTCTATTTCCCAAACACAACCTCTGGATATGACGTTGAGCACGTGCACTCAACTTATTTGGTTGACCATGGCGAGGCCTGTTCTGAGTGGAACCTGTCCTGTTAAACCTCTGTATGGTCTTGGCCACCGTGCTGCAGCTCAGTGTCAGGGTCTTGGCAATCTTCTTACAGCCTAGACCATCTTTATAGAGCAACTTTTGTAGAGCAACAATTCTTTTTTCAGATCCTCAGAGAGTTCTTTGCCATGAGGTGCCATGTTGAACTTCCAGTGACCAGTATGAGGGAGTATGAGAGTGATGACAACAAATTTAACACACCTGCACCCCAGTCACACTTGAGACCTTGTAACACTAACAAGTCGCATGACAACGGGGAGGGAAAATGGGCATTTGGACATTTTCACTTAGGGGTGTACTCACTTTTGTTGTCAGTGGTTTAGACATTAATGGCTGTTGAGTTATTTTGAGGGGACAGCACATTTACACTGTTACACAAGCTGTACACTCACTACTTTACATTGTAGCAAAGTGTCATTTCTTCAGTGTTTTCACATGAAAAGATATAATCAAATATTTACAAAAATCTGAGAGTTATACTCACTTTTGTGAGATACTGTATGAATATCATTAAAAGCTGTTTTCAAATATCAAATTGAAGATTTAACCTTCTGTTTTACTGCTTGTTAATATGCAGTATTTTGTCCATCTTCAGAATAAAAATATTTTGGAAATGTTTTACTTATAGCTTCACATTGTGAGGATTTATTCTCTGTCACATCACATCAGTTGGTTGAGGTGCTATAGGTCTACAAGTACAGTAAATTGACACGTTTATTTTACTTTTGATTTTCAGACCCTGACCCCTTTGAATTTGATGAAGAGGTAAATAAGAAATATGTACTACAGTAATTCTGACAGTAAATCTCATATATAAATAAAGAGCAGTAGCTTAATTCAGGACTCTGCTGAACACCTTATCCATATCTTTTGTCTCTTTCTCAGGAGGACTATCTGAGCACCCCCTTGTGGGTCCAGCCTAATTCAAAGCAGGCACCCTATCCAGTGCAAACCACTACAACCCACCCCAGGTTTACTACAACTGAGCGCCATATCCCTCCATTATTTGGCAAAAAAACAACCCCAATGTCCACTGAAAATCATTATCAGGACATTTCTGTGAAACACACTTCCCAACCCACCACCATGACCTCTTCCACTCCTTTGACTACTGTCAGCTTTACTAAAATAAAACAGCCTGTTTTTCCAGTCTTCGATAGTAAAACCACCCCAACATCCACTGAAATCCATTCCCAGGGCATTCCAGTTAAAGAGACTACCCATTACACCCCTATTAATACATTAACATTTACAACAGCAGAGCAGAAGACTGTTCCTCCAGTCTTCGATATTAAAACAACCCCAGCAACTACTGAACACCAAGACTATCTAGAAAAACACCCTGCCCAACCTACCACCATGACCCCTACAACTAACCTTATCACAGATTTACTCACTTCTGAATCAGATTATAGCAGCATAGCACCAAGTGTGGTCTCACAAGATAACGATCTTAGTGACAGCTCTGTGGGTCTTAAAGTAAAAATTAGTCCACATGACGCAGAAGCCACATCAACCTCAATGGCAGAGGAGGGTGAGTTCACTGTTGCACATGGATATGGGGAGAGCCCTAATACTGCTACAGATCCAGCCTCCTCCTTCCTCCCCACAGAGTTCCAAGTTCAAACTACAACTCCCACTGTGGCTCTCCCCATGACTGCCACTGCTTCTGGTGGTGTTCTCCCACCAGAGTTCAATGGTGAGAACTCTCCCACTGCGACCCTTATGTGTGACTCCCAGCTCTGCCTGCATGCTATACCTGTGTCCACCCCCTCTAGCTCTATGTTGTCTGAGTCTGCATCTACCCCAGACTGGGATATCCCGTATACTACAGCATCTGTCCCCCACCTGTTCTCCTACCCTGCACTGTCCAGCTCTCCCTCCAGCTCTGTGTCTTATTGGGATGTGGAAACTGTCGCTAGTGGTGATGATGGTGATGATGGTGACATGTTGTCTGGGTCGGCCTCAGGTGCCACCCTGTGTAATAGTACTCTCCCCCTTCAAACATTACCCGACTCAACTGACTCTGAAATTTCTGTGAGGTTCAATTTAGAGCAGGATATCTCTCACATCTCCAAGATCCTTAGCACTGTCTCGCCGTCTCTACAGCCGTCAGGTGCCTTCTCTAGTGACTACTCTTCTTTCTTCACCGCCTCTCTCTCAGATAGTGTGGAGTGGGCTGATTTTTCTGTGGTATCTCTCACTGTTGGTCAAGGTGGTGATGCCCCTTGCATTTCATCACATATTCCAAGTTCTATGTATTCACTGTCTTTATACCTAACACCCTCTTCATCAATAAGTGACATGTCCTTCTCCACTTTTGGAACTGATGGGTTCAGTGAAACAACCTGGGACCTATTTCCTCCCATTGAGCCTTCTAGTGACCTGCAATTCTTTGTTACAGCCAACATCAATGGCATCAGAAGCAGTGAAAGTTCCCAAGTCCTGGGAGACTCTGTTCCCTTGGAGCTGCCCACAGTGTTGCCAACCTCAATCCCAGAGGCTACCTCATTACTCACACACTCAGCTGATGGGTTTCTGGACAGCAGTGCCTCAGGCTGGGTGGTGGATCAAGATTGGGCTCAGAGCTCAGCTTCAGGAGATGAGAGTCCTGCTCCTTCCTCAACCAGTGTCTTCACCACTGAAGGATTAGCAGAGGAGCTGGAGACAGAGGGACATTCTTCATCCTTCTATTTTGAGAGTATGAATGTGACAGAGAGAGAGACTACCATATTTGGTGTTTCCCCTCGCCCCACCCCCCCCTTGGCTCTGGGTGGTGTGGGAGAAGAACACAGCGGATCAGGAGAGAGCCTCACAGATAATGAGACGTCCTCTGATTTCAGTATCCCAGAGCGTGCTGACAGAGACTCAAAGGAAGAACCAGTGGAAGGTAAAAATACTGGCATCTGCTAATCAACTCTCAAGGGGCTCCACTGGATTAGAACCACTAGCAGAATCAACGTCTTTCTTAATACAGAATTTTTCCATAAACTTGTCTTGCCTGCAAAGTACAAATCCCTGGAAAAATGTATTACATAGTGGCATATGAGTCAGGTATGGTTTAGAGGTTTTGTTAGCATTTCCATAACTACGGACATCACATATACTGACTTGTTTTGTTCTACTGATGTTTTGTTAGCCTGTAGAACTAGCCAAAACTGACATCTTAATCTGACAGTCCCACAGCCATCATCACATTGCTTATGCTAATCCCTAATTCACTTTGTTTTATTTTGTCCTGTGTGCTTTTCCTCTACAATACCCCCAAGTATGACCTTCCAGATGTCATTGTCAAAAAAACAAACAAACAAAAAAAAAAACCAACAACCAGTAACGGCTATGATGACTTGACATTTAAAGTAAATATTTGACCTCAGAGTTAAATGTTAAAACTAATGGTTTTGCAGCTGATATCATTTTAAGCAAAATGTTCTTATCTTAATTCTCTTAATTTTCTTAAGATCGTAATTTTCCCATTATTATACCTGCTGCGTTTTGACCAAGACTCCACTGCTATTTATTCTGATCAAGTGTTGCTGGTGAAATGCACACACCATGCCAGTGTTTGTCCAGTAGAGAGCAGTAGAAGTCCTGCTCTGACACATCAGTAGGCTACAGCTGGTGGCATTCTCTCTGTGTTGTACTGATGGGGTCGTGCACGTTGTAGGTCAGGGTTAGGGTCCTAATCTCTCTTCTAGAACCCATGGGCTTTAAACCAGACTATTAATGCATGGGTTTTGCAAATGCTTTACTAATAAAATATGTTACATGGTGATATAGTAATATGAATAATTATGAAAAAAAACAGATTTATTGGATGTATTTATTAGGAATGTGTTATTCTGGGACATTAAATCTGGTCTGGTCAGTATTGTGTACATGTCAGAACTAATAACTAATATAGCAGCAAATCATTTAAATTTATTTAAATCACATTTCAGTTTTAACTCACACTTCATCATGTTCAGCATTACTTAACATAAATAAGTCTGTAATATTCCTGTTTATCTATTTTAATATCCAGACTAGTATAGATACCTGTGAGTTCTTTTTTTTTAATTTTTTTTTTTTATAAAGAAACAGCTTATTTTGCAATAAACTACTAAAAGGTAAGTCTTGTCTCTTGGTTTGTTTAGCTTTTATATATATATATATATATATATATATATATATATATATATATATATATATATATATATATATATATATATATATATATATATATATATATATATATACCTATTCATATGCTCCATGCTCCATAACCTATTTGAAATATATTTTTGGATTTGTCATTAGTGAATGCCTTGAATACCTTTTTTAATTTTTGTATTGTGTTTGTGTTTTATTGCATTTGATTAGATCATGTTTCATTACATCATTTAAGGTGTCACATTTTTGTGTTTGTAGATGTGAATAACAGTAGTCATGAGTCTTGGGTGGGTCTGGTGTCCAGTGTGGAACATCAGAGGAAGGCTGTGGTTCCTCTGGCCGTGATCTCGACCCTCACCTGCCTCTGCCTTATCGTACTAATTGGCATTCTCATCTACTGGAGGTGAATTTTATATATGGGGCTATAAGACTTATTATGCATACAACACAAATTTATTTTATACCATATGCTGTGTATGGAAAAATGTACAATGAACCATGACAAAAATAGTTGCAATTGTTACATAGTATTTCAAAAAAGTATAATTCATTATTGAATATAGTAAGCATATTTCATGTAGAATTTTATGCTGTATACCCACACAGTGAGTCTAATGTCCACTTAAAGACTGCCGATGATGATCCACATCATTTTGTCATTATTCTATAATCATAAATTCATGGGAGGGTTTTGAAACGGACAGGTGATATTTTAGAGGAGGTTTAATATTGGTGATTTGTTCTCATTCCCACCCTAAACGATTTAGCAAAGATCCCAAAGACAGATCACTTAAGTATGTGCCTAAGGGTCACCTGAGAGGGGGGCTATGTGAATGACTTCAGTCTGAAATGTGTTTTTGTGTGGATGATAATGACCGAGTCTGCAATGGGCACATGTTTGTCATTTCACGACATATGTAGTTTGTCATATGTCTGACACTGTACACATCTAGTGAGGTGGTTATGAAGTTTTGCTCAAAGATGACTGAGATAAACAATCCTAAACGTTACTTTTCTCTGATTTATGTTTCAGCTGTGAAAAAAGCAGTTTTTACAATCCCATCAAGTACATGGTTTTGCTATATAAACAGTTTAGTTGCATGAGACTGTACATTTCCCTTCCTGCTGGAGCTCTTGAGTCCTCATCATATTGTTTGTGTTTGACTTGTGTTATTACACCATGGGGACTGGGTGAGATTAAGTCCCTAATCTTGTAGTCGGTGATTAAATCTCCAAGATGCTGATCTGTTGTTTGTGGCTCTGTGATGATTATGTCTAAGAAGGCTTGAAGTGTGTGTCCTGTTGGCCCAGTGGGTGGTGGAATTGAGCAATGCGTGATATGTTCCATTTCTTATTCCTCTGCACTTACATGGTGTTCATTTATGTTGTGGACAGATGCACACTTGAGACAAGCAATGAGGACATCAGATGTCAGTGATTATTCTGGGCAGATGTTGTCCCCCCATAATCCCTTCCAAGAAGTTGCTATTATGAAAGTTAATCAGAATATCTGTTGTGTGCTTGTGATTCTGTTAAAGACTCTTTGTTCATTAGATTGAACATCTTTTTTTTTTAAAGCCTGTAATTCTTCCTCAAACATAAGGAGATAGCTTATAGTCTATAAAAAAAATAAACATAAAAAAATTCAAGGCATCTTACCATTGTAATTTTTTCATCACATGTAACTGAGCAAGTGTAGAACAGCTATAAGATGATAAATAGGAACCACCCACCTATTTTTTTTTTTGTTTTATTTTTACATTTATATTCTATTCTATTATAATGCTTTGCCTTTTCCCATCATAAATTTAGCCCCTCTTAGTGCTTTGTCTTTTACCATCAAACCCATAGCATTCTGTTTTTTATTTCATTTCTGAACAAGACTAAAGTGTAATCCAAGACTAAAGGGCGAATAATGAGTGCATTTTCCATTATCTTACTCTAAGATGCACCGTTTTGCTAAGCACCTTTTTGTGTCCTGTGTGCTTGCTTGTGAAGTGTTTTGACTCATCTTGGTTAATGCTTTTATCATTTGGTTTGCCATTTTTTCCACAGGATGTGCTTTCAGACTGCTCATTTCTACATAGATGACAACATGTCCCCTAGGGTCATATCTTCCTCTCCTCCTATGCTAAGTTACACAGGTAATTCTCTTTACACTCACCCTTTTGTACCCTTTTGTATGGCAAATGCAATGTGTATGTGTTATGTTGTAGACTGCAGGTCCCGCAGGTCTGAGAACACAAGCAATGCAGACCATTTGCTGGTGACAACATTTATATATTTTCTCTCTGTCCTTCCAGATGAGCATGAAGCTCTTTCAGTAGAACAGTTTGTCCAACAGGTTACAGAACTTCATGACACCAAATCTTTCTGCAGAGAGTTTGAGGTATGTTCTCTGTTGCATTCAACCTCGCACATACCTGTCAAGGCATATACAGTAGATATGTGTGAATATATTTTAATGACTCTTTAAAGTGCATTTGCAGATATCTCTCATACCTTTCAGTTCTCTCAACCATATGGTTTTCAACTTCAGCAGATCAGTGTTTTGATTAGTAGAACATGATTTTCCTCTAATTTCACTCATGTGGTAAAGATTGCAGTTTAAAAAAACTGCGTTAGTTAATTCATGCCCACATAGCCTGCCCTGTTCAGTCATGTGTGAACTTTAATTGCAGGCAACTTTTTCAAAAGAATAATTAACTCACAGAATTGTTTGTTTGCTTGTGACTCTTCTTCCAGTATTCCACTCAGATGCACACTAAAATACACTAGTACACAATGAAATCTTAATTAGCATCAAACATTGTCAAATTGAAACCACCCCCACTCCCGAGTTGTATTCATATGCTCTTAATTAGATAATTAAATTGGTTCTGGTAGACTTTGATTTGAAATATATGAGATTTTAAGGGCTTAATAGTGAGTTTGAGTAGTTACTTTCAGTAACTGTGTACTGTCAGTCTTATATTTAGTCAGAATGCTGAACACCACATCAAAAAATTCTTCAGCCTGTTGTTGACCACCATAAGCACTGTATTGTTATGTTTTGTTTTTTACTTGGGTTTGTGTGGTATTTTTAAACATGTACTTTGGTAACATAATGCACATACAGATAAGTGACAAATTAAAGGAAAATTTGGTGCTTCTGTTATGCTTCTCTATGGTTTGGGCTCACTTCACCCCTTAGACACTTAGGGTCACTGCACATTAATACAAAATCATTCTGACCAGCTTTACTAATTAATTATTTCATCATCAGTGACCTTTTTAATCCTGGACAGGGTCATGGTCGGTCCGGTACTTATCCTAAGAACACTGGGCACAATAATACACCCTGGCTGGGATGCCAGATCATCCTAGGGCACCATGCACATGCATTCACATCTAAGGGCATAGCTTAGACGATCCACTTTCATACGTATTTTTCGGAGGATGGGGGAAGACGCAGAACCCAGAGGAAACCCACACAGAAACATTTTTATCCTGATGCTAATGGGCTCTTCCAGGATAACAGTATCCCCAAACGCAATGAGTATGACAACATTACATCCCCCAGACCTTAACCCAATTTATCACCTATGGGAGATTTTCAATGATGTGTTATCACCCTCCATCACCCATCATCTTTTGGAAAAATGGTGTTCATGTCTGCAGTACAGTTCCTTGTCTACTCCACAGCACATCGAAGCTGTTCTGTAGGCTTGTGATGGCCCAAAACCTTATGTTGTTTTTTTTCCTTTAATTTGTCTTTGTGTACACTATAAAATATGCACGTTATACACAATTTGGTGATCATATACTCATTATACAATCAGATCACAGGCACAGCAGCCTTAAGTTATAGATTATTCCATGCTGAATATTCTTAACATCTCATTCTCAAAACTCAACTTTTAAATGAGGTTTGGATATGAATTCAAATGCACTTGGTGATGTTTCCTGTACATGTTTAAATTAGTTTGTGCTGGTAGTTAACATTAATGTGGCATTATTACTAAACAGCACTCAGCTAAGATTTTTAAGGAGTAATCTGTTAAGGTGCCAATTTATTGTATAACATTCTGCTGATATTAAGGACATTGACAACTACTGGTTTTCCTCCAGCACAGACACACACAGTGCACGAGGCATGTTCTGAAAATGTTCTGCTTAACCTTTTTTGCTATATTGTTTGCCATGTATCTGAGCACTGCGTGTCATGGAATTTCATTGCTGTGCTTTGTGCATTCTCACTCCCCTGATTAGATATTGAAAGAGTTGTTTGAGGTAAGCTACATCTCCCTTTTGATTTGATTTGATCTGACTCCATTTCATATCGCTCTGGCATGTGTTGTCTGATTGTTTGCTTCACACAATTCACTGATTTGTATCTGTTTTTGGATAGACAGCAACCATGGTTTTGTTTCTCTATGACACAGAATGCATTGGATAGAGTGTGTTACAGTGTGTGTATGTGTGTGTTTATTTGTAGGAGATTCAGTCATGCACTGTGGATCTGGGAACTACGGCGGACATCTCCATTCACCCAGATAACAAGAGCAAGAACCGATATGTCAACATTTTAGCCTGTATGCAAAACTGAAAGCACCGCAAATAGCAATGCTTATAGTACATGGCATTCTCTGTGCAAAGAGTCCAATATAAATATTTTGTAGCTATTTACAGTACGTTTCTGTGCATACAGGCAGGAATACGTTCAAACCATGAGGACTAATGTGTGGCTGCATTTCTTTCAGATGACCACAGTAGAGTCAGACTCTCACCCCACACTGATACAGATGGAAAGAGTGAAGGGGACTATATCAATGCCAACTATGTGGATGTGAGTAGTTCCTCCAGGTCAGAAATGCTACAGGTATTTCTTGGCATCACTGTGCTAATAGTTGCAATCAGTGAGAGATAACACCAGGAGAAATTGCTGCTACATAAAGGAAACAATATTATTTCATTTGACATTAACTATAGTCTGCTGGGTCGAGCTCAATTTCAATCATATACCATAATCGCATACCAAAGTGTGAATCCCAATTTCTCAAATACAGAACAGATTGCTGTTATTATTCTACCATCACATGTCTTCTATTACACTGATCTCATCTCTTTCTCTCTTTTTTTTTTTTTTTTTTTTTTTTTTTTTTTTTTTTTTTTTTTTTTTTTTTTTCTCTCTCTCTCTCTCTCTCTCTCTCTCTCTCTCTCTCTCTCTCTCTCTCTCTCTCTCTCTCTCTCTCTCTCTGACTCTCTTTTGCCCACCCAGGGCTTTAATAAACCGAGGGCCTACATAGCAGCTCAGGGCCCCCTGAAGTCGAGCACTGTGGACTTCTGGAGGATGGTGTGGGAGCAGAATGTTGGCATAATCGTCATGATCACAAATCTGGTGGAGAAAGGCAGAGTGAGCCATCTTGTACTGTCTCTAAATCCTTCTCCTGATGATCTTTAACATGTCATTGTGTTCGCCACTGACACTGTCTGTTTACACAGACCTTTTACAAACACCATCATCACCACTCTAATGACAGTTTGAGCTTAATAATGAGTCACGTTTTTGATATATTTATGTTTTTCCTTGTGATAATACTTATTTTGACTCTCTCATAGAGAAAATGTGACCAGTACTGGCCTTTGGAGAGCCAAGAAGAATATGGCCATTTCCTTGTGACTGTTAAGAGCACCAAGATCATGGCTTACTACACCCAAAGAACCTTCACCATACGAAACACACATTTAAAGAAGGTACAATCATGTAAAGTATCTTAATTTTCCAAGTCAATACTATTTATTCTAGCTATATGTAATTATTTCCTTCCTTATTTTGATTTGAGTTGGGGTTTTTTCTGCCATTTCTGTCTGTTGCCATTCTGTTGCTCTCACCACCTCCTAGGGTTCTCAGAAAGTTTGTGCTAATGAGAGGATGGTATTGCAGTACCACTACACACAGTGGCCGGATATGGGTGTGCCTGAGTGTGTCTTGCCTGTACTTGCGTTTGTCCGCAAGTCCTCTAGAGCCTGGACTGAGGACATGGGGCCCATACTGATACACTGCAGGTGGGTCTGGAAACATAGTATCAGATCTCAACAAAAGATCCCATTTTAAAATAGATTTTTTTCAGTTTGCATTAAAAAACATATAAATCAGCACACATTTTGATTCTTTTATTCAATATAGGAAGTGAAATAACTTGAATATAATTATAACACATTTTATATCAATCTTTAACATTTGACAGGTAGAAAATAAAACACTAAAAGAGAAAAAAATTAACAGTGGGCAAATGGGCAATTGCTACACTTCCTAGATCATTTGTAATTGTCTGACTGTGTGCATTTACGTGATTTTGTAAAATGAATAAAATTCTTAAAATAATTTTCTTTCCTATAATTTAAATAACCTATGCAGAGCAAAGCTTAGGCTACGTTGAACGTATATGTGAATATGAGTGCCATGAGTTTTGATTTAAATAAAGATAGTAAATAATAATTAAATAATTCATTAACAGGTAGAAAATAAAACACTAAAAGTAAAAAACAGGACGCAATTAATACTTAATGAATATTCATTAAATGGGACTTAATGAATACTCATTAAGACCTAAAAAGTAGTGTGTATATATAGTAACCATGAAAAACAGAGCAGTTTTTAAAACAAACCAACCGTTACTTTTTCAAATCCCAAACTTAATCCTTGTCATTTTTTTTTATTTCAGGTCTTTTATTAAACATTCTAAACAGCAGCCCCATAGTGCAATAAAAAATATCACTCTCTACTTGACTAGGATTCCACCAAATCACTGGTTTTCCTGATGTCAATCCCTCAGGTTATTGACTACACTGATACACTAATGCATTCAGTCATGTTAATCATAAGAGTTTCAGTTCCCTGAACCTGCATTTGTTAAATATTAAAAATATTACATTAAAAATTACATAAACACATAAAAATATTAACCATCACAGCTTGAAGACTCTCCCTTCATTAATCAAAACCTGTCCAAAACACAATACTGATAATCCCTAGCACAATATTAGCATTACTTTTTTGATTCCTCTTCCACCTTCTACTTATGACTTATTTATATATTAAAGTTGTGTTCTGATTATGCATGTATGTGTGTGTATAGTGCTGGTGTGGGGCGAACAGGCACCTACATTGTCCTCGACAGCATGATGAAGCAGATTGAAGAGCAGGGTCTGGTGAACATCATAGGCTTTCTCAAACACATCCGCACTCAGAGGAACTACCTGGTGCAGACTGAGGTAAGAGATCAAGGCATTAATGTGCTAAAAACTGCCAATGGAAAGAATTATAGAGAACATACACTCACCCACCACTTTATTAGGTGCTTGCGTGCTTCTGAGTGCACGCGTGCATGCATGCACGAGACTTTTGTGTATGGACACGTGCCGTTGATTGTTTTGATTCTCTCCTTGTATGTTCATGTTTGAGGGTGTGTCTTAATTTGCTCCAGGTGTCTGTATTTTAGTTTGAGTATGTTGATTATTTAAACCCCTCATGTTGCTGTGCACTTCGCGCAGTATTATTCGTAGATGGTCACGTTATGTTAACGGCGTGTTTGCCTTCTGAATGCGTTACGTTCGTGTAGCGGTCGTATTTCCATGTCCTGTTCCCGTGCAATGCCTAGACTTTAGCCTTACGTTTGATCTAGTTAATCTTGTTCAGTATACACCACGCTCCCTGTGTTTTGTCTGCTTGTGTTGTGTTAATAAAGACACTGCACTTACTTCCTGCATATAGCCTCGTGTCGTAACACACTGGATGTTGTTTTTTTTCCATGCCATTCTAACCTATAGAGGCTGTTGCATGTGAAAATCCTATAAGACCAGCTGTTTCTGAAATCCTTAAACCAGCCCATTTGGCACCAACAGTGAGGCCACAGTCAAGAACACTGCAGACACATTTTTTCCCATTCTGATGTTTAATGTAAATATTAACTGAAACTCTTCACCTGTATTTGCATGATTTTATGCATTGCACTGCTGCCTCACGATTGACTATATAATTGCATGAATGAGTAGATGTAATATATATATATATATATATATATATATATATATATATATATATATATATATATATATATATATATATATATATGTATATTCTATGCTGCTTTTTGTTCATGTATAATCGTAAAATGAATTACTGTTAGTAAAACTTTTTTTTTTTTTGTTAGGAAAACTAACCAATAATGGCACATTAAAAGAATCTACACCACACATGATCATGCAAACACTCAATATGTTTGTCTCAGTCAGTCTGTTATTCCTCCACACTTGCAGGAGCAGTACATCTTCATCCATGATGCATTGGTGGACGCAATCCTAAGTAGAGAGACAGACGTGCCCTCTAGCCGTGTTCATAGTTATGTTAATGACCTGCTCACCACCGGCCCTTCGTGTATAACATTCCTGGAAAAGCAATTTAAGGTATGGAGAAATTCAAGCAACTGAGGTGGGGGGGAAAGTATCCAAATTCTTTGCTCAAAAGTGCAGTTTCCTCATCTACTATACACAGCTTCACTTTTTTTTATTCAGTTAGAAAACTACAAACTCTTAAATTTACTAAACTTGTGAAAGTAAATGTACAAGAAAGCTTTCTGCTTCAAATCACACACTCATTTTAGTTATGTATGATAAAATAGTGTCTGACTAATAGCTAAAATGGCTAACTAACAGCTAACAACATATCTCTCGTATGTTAACTAGTTGCATGAAAATAGCCAGCTGTCACATTACAAACTGCTGTGATCAGTATAAAGGACAAGCAGCAACAGATATATTGCAGTGATGTGTATTAAGTCTCATTTTTACTGTCATATCTGTTAAAGTTATATTATTAAGTGAAAGAAAAACTCGAGTCAAATACAGATACTTAAAAACCACACTGAAAACCAATTGTTGGAAGTAAACCTTCCCACCTCTGCCAAGCAAGTACGGTCAAACAGAGAGGAATAGAGAGAAACAAGTGTTATATATATGTTATATATGGGTGGGATTTCTGAATATTTTACTGGTTCTTTATCCTTGATGTTTGATCAATAGATGTCATTTTTATGCAGCTGGTGAATCGGCCCAGTAGCAAGCAGGATGATTTCACTGCGGCTTTAAAAGACTGCAACAAAGACAAGAACAGGAGCTCCTCATTTATACCTGGTGAGTTTCCACAAGGTGTCCACGGATCCTTAAAAAGTGTTAAAATATCTTAAATTCCAAAGACTCGTCTGTGTTTTAGAGCGGCTCGATTCACAGGAAATTCATCTCTGTCTGTGCTGTGAGTTTGAGTCAGTTACAACATGCATGTAGACACGATTCACTTTGGTTTTACGTTAGCATAATCTCAAACATTTTTGTGGGCAGAGGGTTACAGCATTTCACCTGATTGCTAATGAGAAGTGAATTTTAAAAAACACTGTTGCTAACTAAATGACGGTTTTCTGCCAAAATAAAAGCTACAATGCATAAAAGTGAATTAGTCAGAAATATATTACTATTGTTATATTACTATTTGTACCCCCACATTTTTTTATGTATTGTTCAGTGCAATAGAAATATTACAAAATAGCAACTCTTTTATTTTATTTTCTTCTTTACAAAAATGTATGTACATTTATAACACTATTTGTTACATTACCCTGTCCTTAAATAAAAAAAAAAAACACCCAAAAAAACCTAGTAAACACTGCTGCAAGGAGTGATGGTAAATTTGACAACTTTTTCTCTTCTGACTGCCATAATCCATGTTTTTCCTCTCTTGGAAAGTCATGGAACAGAAATACTGTATTTTTTTTTTTTTCAATGTTTGAGCAAATGGTAATATAAAAAGTGTATTTGCTCTGGTCTTACATATAGCTTTATAAATGTTTACCCAGCTATAGTTTACTTAAACCCAGAAATGGATGTATATGCATGAACACAATTCATTATAGTTGATGTATCATGTAGCATGTGCAAGTCTTAAGTTTTTGGGAAATGTCTTGAATATGGTATTAAAAAGTATTACATTTGAAGTACTGATACCTGCAGATACCCTGTCCCAGAACTGTACAACATCCATCATGGAGGTACTGTGATTATGGAAAGGTATAACATGAACGGAGCTGTCAAGTCATGAGTCTAGGCCCCTAATCTTGTTGTGATACTGTTGTTCCACTTTCTGTATTGGTGTCTCACTAAATCTGATTGTAGTATCGTATATCTACAGTAGTAACCCAGTTTAATGGTGCTTGGTGTGTTTTAGTGGATAGATACAGAGTGTGTTTGTCTACAACATCAGAAGAGACCTCAGACTACATCAATGCTTCTTACATTATGGTGAGCCATTGATACCTTTATAATAATTTCGCAGCTTAAACTGGTGTTTGTGTCTTGTTTTACATCTGGAGGCTGATTAATAAGGTTAAATACATAGTAAAGGAAAAGAAAATTCAAGTACAATATTGTTATTCAGAATATCAGTCTATGGCATGAACTGTTTAATCAACAATGTTACAATTAAAATTTTGGTGTTTTGAAACCCTTTATTTTCTGACCCATATTTATTTATATGTGTCCTCTGTATGTTGTGGAATTTTGTTACAGGGATATCAGCACAGCAGTGAGTACATCATTACCCAGAATCCTCTGCCAAGTACAGTGAAGGACTTCTGGAGGATGATTTGGGACCACAACGTCCAGATCATCGTCTCACTGCCTGATGGCACCGGCGTGGTAAGTTAGCTCTTCCTTTTTTAAAGAATTTATTATTATTCATGTTGAAAAAGTATTTTGTTATTATTTATTCAATATGTTTCAAATAAATGTTGAATTGTTTGAAAATGTTTCTATACCAAATTCTGTGAAAAGAAGTACAATCAGATTAAATTTAACTCTGTTTCACTTGTTCTCATTGTGTCTCTGTGAGTTTCTCTGCTTTTCTGGTTTCTTCCTTCCTCCCAAAATCCTGCCAGTATGTGTGTTGGTGACCTACAGGCATACATGTGTGCATGATGATGTCCCATCCAGAATGTATTGTCACCTCATGCCCAGTGCTCCTGGCATAGGCTCTGAATTCACCAACATGAATGAGGGAATAGTTTAAAGCCTTGACTGGCACAGCAATATATATACAAGAAATTAATTGTGAACAAATGATGTGTTTACTGACTACAAATATTAATGTGGAAACATGATTTTGGAGTCTACCTATTTCTCTGAATCAGCTAAATGAATTACCTCAAATAATTGTGATTAGTTGATTATGTAATATTTGTGACAGGTCTAATTACAACAAAAGCTATAGTATAGTAGCAAATATTGTCGCAGATAAGAAAAAGTCCAGGGTTAAATTTCAAACTACCTGATCCAGGTGCAAATATGTTTTACTAACACACACAGTGGTCCAGATGGAGATAAATGATCATTAAAATTCAACATTGCAGGTGTTCGCTTAACTTCCTAGGTATTAATTGAACACTGGGGATTTTGCTGTGCAGTTGCTGTTTATCCTCTCACTTAGATATTTCTCTCTCTATGTCTCTCTATCTCTCTGTGCTCTCAGTCAGAGGAGACAGAGCCAGTGGTGTTCTGGCCCAGAAGAGACCAGTCTATTAGCTGTAACATGTTCACAGTGTCCTTAAGAGGAGAGGAGCATGTGTGTCTGTCTAATGAGGAGATACTGATTGTACAGGATTACATCCTAGAAGCTTCTCAGGTAAAATTGTCAGTTTGTATTGCACACTTACACACAGCCAGAGTCCTGACCTCATGAAGTATCTAAAGAAGAGTCATTGTCACTCTTAATAATTGTCTGTGGTAGGCATGTAATTAAATACAAATGCATTATTTGATTGAAGAGATCATGTATTCAAAACACATTTTTCTGTTGCCAGAAAGGTTCACAAGGGTTGAGGTGAGGTGTGCATCAGGACCTGGGACAAAAAAAAGTCCAAAACAAAAAGGATGTGATTTTTAAACGGTCCCATGCACATCTCTAGTTGAGAATGGTTATGAACTTGAATGATGTAGCTGAGGTTGAGGAACTGTCAGAGCCTAAATTAACAGAACATGCTCATAGTACTGGCATTTCTACTTCCGTTTTTTCTTTCTTTTTTCTTTTTTTTAAGGGTTTTCCAGTGTATCCAGGGGCATAATGGTAGGGTTAATATTTAATTTCATATAAATAAACCCATGCCCACTTCAGGTTTAAATCCAAATACAGATACATATACTGATATTTGGAGCAACCCTTACACCATTACTCTGTGAGCAGTTAGATGATTCCTATATTCTGTCAAGTTGTCACTATTAGAGAACATGTCTCACATGCATCAACACTCATTATGAATATGGCTGCAGGCTGGTGCCAGATAACTGTGGAGTTCGTTTTAGAGAAGCACATGGCTGCTGAAAAGACTGAGAGTTGAGCCTTGTAAACACTGAGCATGTCTCAGCCGAACACATCTGTTCTCTCTCGCAGACCTCACACCTCTCCATCTGCACATGCAATTACTGCAGCAGACATACCACACATGCTCACTTTTTACTGTCCAACACACACACACACACAGAAACACACACACACACACACACACACACAAGCACATACACAGTGTTCTGATCTTCTTCTCTGTCTGTCTGTCTCTGCATTTGAAGGATGACTACGTTCTGGAAGTGAGGCATTACCGCGCTCCTCGCTGGCCAAACCCAGACAGTCCAATCAGCAAGACTTTTGAGATTATCAGCGTAATTCGAGGGGAGCAGGCCACTAAAGAGGGGCCCATTGTTGTACATGATGAGTATGTTCTCACATTATCTTTGCTGTTACATTTGCTTTTAAAGGATGGGATGTAATATTGCCTTATTATTAGCATTGATCAAAATATAATTAGTTATTAATAGAATTAGCATGTCATTTTGGAAAAATTCTATAATAAATAAATAAATACAAAAGCTAGTACAGGTCTTAAAAATGTGCAAAACACATATCAGGTGTTGTATGAATGGATTTTTAAAATGATACCACATCTCATACCAAAAAGATTATAGATTATATGCATGTTTCACCTTCATGCTAATTCTAATTTCTACATTCAACCCAAGTTTCAATAAAATTAAAATGGGTTGATTCATTTTATATATTATTTTAATATATATTATAAAATGATGACTATGAGATTTTTGCTTTCATTTTTCATCTAAAGGATACATTTGTTTTTCAAATGATTTACTTGAAAAAGTCATTTTCATATTGTATCAAATTATACAAATTGTATCATATTTACAATCTGACAGTCAGGCAAGTGGCTTCATGTCCAAGGTTCTGCACTAGTTACTGGAAGGTTAGGAATTTAAATTCCGGGAGGGCCGGGTGGATGCTTGAGCAACGCACATGAGCCCAAAATTGTGCAATGTGTTTACTTGCATGGTGTGTAAATTAACAAGTGATATGTGAAGTCTGTTAAAACATCATGGACACCCAGGTACAGTCTTAATATAATTCTGTGTTGTTGGTACAGCTGTATAAACAATATGCCAATCTAAACCTCAATGGTAAAAAGTTTGTATTGTGTGTGTGTGTGTGTGTGTGTGTGTGTGTAGTTGTGGTGGTGTGACGGCTGGGACATTCTGTGCCCTTTACACCCTGCTGCAGCAGCTGGGGGCTGAAGGCTCTGTGGATGTTTATCTGGTGGCCAAGATGACAAACCTGATGAGGCCTGGGATCTTCACCGACATTGTGCACTTTGCTTTTAATCCATTTGAACAAATAATTCTTTGTTTTTAATCCATTCAAATGAATTAAATATCATGTGCTACATTGACACAAATAGTAAACAGTTCTGTTTTGATTTCTTTGACAGGAACAGTACCAGTTCCTCTACAAAGCCATTTTGAGTCTGGTCAGCATCCAAGAAGATGAAAAAGCTTTCCAGTCCTCCAGAAACACCACAACATTCCCAGGAGGCACTACAAGTACCGCAGACAGTCTGGAATCCCTAGTGTAACCATAGTAATGTGTGTATGCAGCTCTCATGGATCTTTTCCCTGCTGCTCCTTTTTTTTTTTTTTTTTTTTTTTTCCTTTTACCTGATTACATCCCACATGCACATGAGCTTACCAAACACAGTCCCACCCTGGAACTTGACATGTGCCTTTGTGCATTCTTTAATAATCTGATTCAGTTTAACTTTAGACTTATATATGGCTCATCTTTGTATTAACATCTTACTAATTTTTCAAAGGAATTTCATATTTATTGGCATTGGAAGGGCAAAGTCACTTGTTAGTAAGTCTTTTTTTTAGAGCATAGATTGTAGCAAATAAGAGCCACATAGTTTTTTGTTTTTGTTTTTTTACATAATGTAAATACAAAGACTGTGGCTTTTTCAGTCACACTTTTCAAACACGAAAATTGAATAATATTCTAATTTGTAAATATTATAGCAACCAAGTCAATGGACCAAATTTCTATTTATATGTCTAGATTTTTTATATTTTACTACTGTTAAGGCTGTAGTGCTTGACACTGTATGTATGAACACTCAAATAATGTAGAGAACATGTTATTCTAATACTTCTGAAGTCTCAATGTTACACTGCCACTGATTTAACATGAACCACACTCACAGTCTAGCTGCACATAGAAAGTGTTTCTGCTATATGTAGGAATAAACAAAACTAAAATAAAGTTTTGTTTTAAAGAACATTAGTTTGTGACTTTATTAGTCTGAATTAATGAACATATTTACAGCTTATGTGTTAAAGCATTTATACCACTGAGCTGTTGAATGATTCTGATTGCTGAGAAGGTGTTGATTAATTTTCCAAAACAGCAGCTCCAACAGTAGATCTAGCTGGAAGGCAAAGCACTGCTTTATAGTAATGTGCTTGATGTAATACATTATTGCTTCTATAATAACAACTATACCGAATTGCTGTGGTACAAAAGGAATAAAACATCAAGTCATGCTGTTGTCAGAAAATAATCAACTTTGGGATGGTAACAGGAACTCTGCTTTACATCACACCAAGCCTGACTTGATTAAAGCCTCAAGACACCCAATTGTTTGGTATGTGCCACACTTCACTTCCACTAAAACTGTCATTAAGGCCAACTTAGTATTCATGGTTCAATCAGCATCATATGTTCCTTCATTACTGCACCTCTGGCTTAGCCCAATAATTCATAGCCCTCTCTGACCATACTGATTATCACAATGCACTCCTTAAAGGGCCTCTAAGCAATTACTGAATACATACTTAAATAAGTAAGGGGCAGCTTTAAAATAAGCAGCTATTGCATTAAGATTTGCGTTATTGCTTTGGTGAGAAAGATGACAAGAATAGTTTTATGGTATAATCCATCTGAAGAATGGTTTCTCAATTATTATTTCTGTGTTAATCCAGTCTAAGACACAAATGTCTATGCGCCTAAGCTGGGAAATATAGGTCAGATAGCCAGACACCGCCTTGACCACACATCAAGACCACACAGTGCATTGTTGCCTTAATTTGCATTTTTGACTTTTTAAATTATCCTGAGCTTGGTAGCCTACTTAAGAAAGACTAAATAGTGGGTAAAAACACAGAACTAAATTTCAATGATTTAAGCAAAGTAGATCAAAATGTTATGTTACTATAATACTATTTACCTGACAATATAGAAATAACCAGCTCCCCGCGTTGCAAAATTATTTAAGCAGCTTCGGATCATAGCATTATGGGAAGACAAAGAAAAACAACCAAAAAGAAAGTCAATATACTGAAACCTTGTAGACGTGTGAATTTGAAGTGAGATACTGCAGTAGGGAAATTTGTGGTTTACAAATTAGCAAACATAATGAATCTGAGTGAGGCAAAAGAAATTTCCTAGAGAACTAATGAACTGTAATTTACAATTAACTGTAGCAAACATAATGAATCATTTCAATAACACCTCTATAATGAGATTAAGCTGTATTAGGGTAGAAGATGACAAAGTTAAGTGCAGGAAGATCATGGTTGTGAAACAGTGTTGTAGGCCAAAAGGAGAGGAGAAGTGTTGATTGGGGTTATTCCGCACAAGGCAAAGAAACTAATAGCAACAATCCTATCTGTTAAAACCAGTTTATTCAAATAGTGATTTAGCATAGGATATGGGGCCGTTTATGCCTGCGTTTAGAGCTTTTAAATAGAGCAGGTTCTACATTTACATTTACATTTATTCACTTAGCAGACGCTTTTATCCAAAACGACTTACAAATAAGCACAGCGATATATCAAGCAGGGAACAATACAAGTAGTTCTTTGTAAGTTCTACCTACAAAGACAAAATTAAAGGCTTCTGTGGTTTGCAAATATCCAAAATTTAAATCGATTTGCAAAAATCTGATCTTGTATTTATCATAGTATATGAAGCTTTGTGCAGTATCAATTCCCAAACATCTCAATGGGTTTAGTTAGCAATTCTTTCTGCCATTTATTTGTTGTTTCTCCTCACTATTAAAGTTTTTTTTCCCTCTTTTTCCACAGATATTGGTTCGCCTATGAATTCATTCAAGTATATTACCATTGCTATTCTACATTTTTGTACACCTGGGTGACTAGGAACAGGACATTGTTCAACCATGACTTCCTGTTTCACAGGGGTAACGTAGGCCAAAATGCCCATAGTCATAACAATGGGTAAGACCAAGGAATACAGCTGTGATGTGCAGCAAAAGGTTGTTGAGCTTCACAAAATGGGAAATGGCTATTAGAAAATACAAAAATAAAACTCAAGTGTCTTCAGTTTGCCAGACACTACTGGAACTTCAAATGGGATCGGGTTCTATGGTCAGATGAAACCAAAATACAGCTGTTTGGCAATAAACACCAGAGAACTTTTTGGTGCACACAGAGAGGTAGCCATATGGAAAAGTACCTCATGCCCACGATTAAATATGGTGGTGGCTCTTTAAGGTTTGGTCTACTGCTCAAAATGTCATGAATTCATCTCCAGCACTGCCAAGCAGTCAGTGTTGGACCCTTGAGCAAGACCTGTAACGCTCAATAACTCCAGATTTATAAATGAGATAAATGTAATTTAGGATTACTGCAACATTTGAACATTTATGATGTCAGGAACATACACTTACCAATCTAGTGGAAAGTGTTGTGTTATAGGAAAGAAATCCATGCATGGGTGGTATGATAGGCACTGACCTGAAGCAGATTGGTTTGTTTATATTTGGCGCATGATTTGCAGAATCAGCAATAATGCGGGTGGCATTATTATTAACTTAGTTCAATAATAATAATAATAATAATACAAATAAATTACGTGGCTGAGAAAAACCCCTTTGGAAAAGTGTTACAGTCCAGAGTGCATGTTTGTGTTTATATGACCACCCTGTCAGTCATTTTATAGACACTCCTTCACACCCCTTCACTCTGCACACTGCTAGCATGCTAGTACTGCAGCTTAGCATTCATAAGAGCTTATTACAAAGAAAAAATTACAGCAACTGCACTTGTGACCATTCTCAAGTCATTATGAGCCAGTTTTTGCATGTTTATAGTGTTATATAGTACTCTTGAAAGTTATGTCATGATGGTCCCTGCTAATGCTAACTCTAGTTGAACTACCACTGTGTTCATGGGAGGGGGGAAAAATAATTCAAATCTTATTCAGCTCTACCTACTTAATTGTTAGAGCCCTAGTTGATACAAATTTTGAGAAATCTTGCCTAATGCACCTTTAAAAAACTGTCTGCCGTGTTACTGCAGTGTCTCAAATACAAATCTCTGAACTTACATTCAAAAGTATTTACTCAAATCCAGAAGAATGGTATACAAAACAAATGTTTTGGTAGGTTTGAAGGCGACATGAGTGGTTTATATGCTTGAAACACTAACTATAATGGGGAAACGAGTAAGTGTTAAAACTCAGTAGCAGTCTAGAACAGGGTAAAAGTATGTGATTTGAGACATATTGCTAGTTTGTTTAGCAGAGATAGATGGATGGGGAAATCTGTTCATTTTAATATAACTACATTAGTGAAGCATGTCAGGATAGGGAGGGGGAAAAAAACTAAGATAACAAATGCACTATTCATTTCAATGTGGTTTGTCTGAATGTGAAACAAATTTAAAAATATTAGCACACAAAATCTGCCTTCGATATTTCTAATATTCATTTGTAAAATAAATAACTAACAAATTGAGTGTGTTTCTGCCCTAGTTTAGGAGGGGTCATTCCTATGTTCCTCTTTTCAATATTCTGTTAACACACATTAAGTAGATTTTTCCCGAAGGTGTTATGAAATCAGGACTCACTTTCCCAGGGCCGTACTGTCATGAGTCCCCCTTTGAGCAGCGTGCTGTGGAGCATGTGACCGTGCATGCACGAGCAGGTGCGCGAACATCTGCTATTGTAAGTATCTACTATTATAAGTAGTACTATGTCTTATGGCCCAGTTATAGACCTCTGCTAATGTGCTAGCTAAAAGGCTGCTAAGCTGCCTCAGTATTGTAAATGTTTGTTTGTACGTTGGCGGTTTGACAGAAATAGACTGTAGTTGCTGTTGTGATTGTAACGGTTTATCTCAGTCGAATCACAAGAATCTGAGCTTTCCAAAGATATATCGCATGAGTACCTATGTACACACATATGCTGGGTACATAGCAGTTTTGCACTTAAAGCGCTGGCCTACTGGCAGGGCGTCAGAATTTACATTGTATCTGAAAGGTGAGAGAGTTACAAAATAAAAAAAACAAAAAACCTTACTACTGTGAAACTTTCTGCTCAAGTCGTGTTTGAAAAGTTGGTTCCGCTTAATCATCCATGTTTTCTGAAGCCGACTCGGGCTCGAAATTGTATGATAAAACTGATGACATGTTGCTTAGGAGCTTAGAATTGCTTTAGAGGCTTTGGAGGCTGAAGCTAACCCAAGAGACTTTACATTTCCGACACACGCTTGAGGTTTTTGGCCAATCAAAACGCAACGGGTCAGCTGGCCAATCAGAGCACTCTGGGCTTTTTGTAAGGAGGGGCTTTGGAGAAATCAGAGCGTTTCAGGCAGCCAGGGAATAGAGGTACAGCAATAATGTACAGTACGTGACAAATAATGTTTGTTTTTTTAACATTAAAGCATGTTAACCTATTCTAGTACACTCAATAAACAAAATAATGAACGTTTAAAAATCATGATATGACCTCTAAATATGAACCTGTCCCTGCTCTCACTTATGCTGAAGCCTAGCTCCAGCTTTAAATCATGTGTTCATTATGTGCCATATAAATCTGAGGAACATGGATACACTCCCATTTGGGAAACAGTCTGAAATACATACTAAATAGCAAATTTGTCTGTTTGACATCAAATGTGCAGTTTATTTCGACTTAATTTTTTTTTCTTGATGTTTAAGGGCTGTAGAGGGATATATACTGAAGTACAAGAGGGAATATTTCAATAAAACTGTTACAAGCTAGTTTACAGGAGGAAGCCTAAACATTCCAAAGCAATCAGTTCATCACACAGAAGTGAAAAAGCAATTGATTAAGAAAATAGATATTCATACAATTATGAGTAGCAGGAGTAGATTTTATAGAGCATTACTCTGATATTGTGCTTTTGGTGGTGAACTGAAGGCCTTCCTGTTGAAGTCTCCTCAAAACAGGTGAATAGATGGTCTTTGTCAATGGTACAACAAGTCCTTTAGTGTTCAGCTCACCTGAAAAGAACAACAAAGTGTTAGCTTGAATTTGTATCCAATTCCAGATTCTTAAAAATTTAAGACTTGTAGAGCATATAGACTGCATGTTGACATTTTACCATCCAGGACCATACGAGCTGCAATAGCAGCCGGGTAGCCCACTGTTTTAGCCATGGCAGAGAAGCCATAAGGATCTCCATAGACCACCAGACTGATGTGCTTCATCTCAAGTTCTCCTGTAGGGTGTCTGATGCCAATGTCATTCTTCATGATGATCATATCTCTCTCTCCTTTATCTGATACAACACAAAATGGCATGACAGCTTAGCCCCCATTCCCAGACAGATACTGCTTTAAGTGAGACAGGTGGACATCATAGCTTACCGAAAGCCAGCTTAGCCTCCAGGTGTTTAGTGAGTGCTTCCAGGATGGTGTTAGCATGAGGCACAGGTGCCTCACTCAGCATCTCAAACCTGGAAGGGACAAAAACCTGGATTACAAGATCCAAAAAAATTCTTAAAGAGATGTGTCTGTGTTCATGTGGTTCAGTTTCACTACGCACCATTTGAGAGTCTGCATCCTGAACTCATCTCTTCCGATTTGATTGAACACAGCGTCCTCAAAAGACTCCGTGCTAACATCAGAGGACAAGCCAATAAGCTTACTCAGGAGTTCTTTCTGCAGGCAAGATGGAAGCACTATATTAAAAGAGCTGCTTTTTCATGTGCTTTTTGATGTATTGTATTTATATCCACATTGATCAACCTATACATTAATTTTTACAATTAACATGTGATGTTCAATGGTGTCCAAAATGTTTTGAGTGATTAAATTCTGAGTTGGCTTTTTTTCCCCCATTTAAACATCTTTTATTGCCATGTTAGTCTATTTCCACTTTGGTTAACGGTTTCCTACATTACCGACATCTACCCTCATCTACCTGCTGATAGTGGCACAAGGAGAAATTAGCCCCGGGTTCATCTCTAGTTTTAATTTATTTATTCATTTACATGTGATTCATTTACATGTGATTCTTATTGATACATGTAATTCCTTTACATGTGATTCATTTACATGTGATTCATTTTCATGTGATTCATTTACCTTTTCTCTCCTCCCTTCCCTTTCCCAAATATTTCATTGAGAAGGAAAAAAAACTCCAAAAAATTATACGTTTCTGTAAAGCTGCTTTGAGACAACGTCCATTGTAAAAAGCGCTATACAAATGAAATTAAATTGAATTGAAAATTGAATTCATGAACATGACAATAAGTTCTGTGTTCTTCAGTGGCCTTCCCAGTCACCGGCTAACAACGGGAATAACAAAATTTAAGATTTAGAAATAAACAAACACCAGTGTCGCAAATATTTAAACATACACACATTTAATATTTTAGGGTTTTTTCCTAACTACAGAAAAAAAACCTCTGATTTCTAAGAACAAGCAATCACTTGAAGTAATGAAATGTCACTATTTAAATTTTCAGTTAAGTTGCTGCTGATAATATAATTTAGATATATTTTTGTGTTAAATTTGAAAAAAATTGGAAAATAGAGGTATTTTTATCCAACAGACTCAATGTACAAGTAAATTAAGTGTGTACCCAGGAGACAGGATCGGCTGTGTGTTCCAGCATTGGGCAAGGCTCAGGGTTTATCAGGCCTAATTTTACAAAGCTGCTCATTGCTCTGGAGAAACCCTGTGGGAACAAAGCACAAAGACATGCTGAACCTTTTCACTCTGGATGCCATTCCTTTCTCGCATGAGACAAATGAACAAGTTCTAAAAATAAAATCACCTCTCAGAGTTTCTGGGGTCAGAAATATAACTGGTATGTGTGAAATCTAACTTGACTTGAGAAACTAGTAGCTGCACACCTGTCTAGACAGTAGCCAGAAAGAACCCTTCTAAAATTACAGTCTTCTCATTACAGGCTTTGTATTCATTATTATAAAATGAGGCTGGTCGGGTTGTATTATTATGGCTTAGGATTGTAGACCAAGTTACAGTACAAGCTGTCCCAATTGGTCTGACGGAAAATGGTTGCAGGGTGAAAAACCTTAAAGCGTAGAGTCCCTCTGATCAGTGTGTGTGCAGACTCAATGCCATAGGGTTCAGCGTATTTGGTGCTGTCTCGATTGGGAAAGCCCTCAAGGTTAAAACCCGGAAAGAAGTCCATGGGCATAGTGGCGTCCATTAGAGACCCACCAGGGGAAATACTGATCAGCTGTAACACAGACACACACACACGCAGCGAAAATACAAAAACACTTAAACCAGTGCCATCACAATTCTCGAAGAAGTTTATTTTTTGCAAGTAAATATGAACCTTAGTTCACGGGGGTAGAAGCCTAATTAAAAGCACAGTAAAAGAAATAAGAATTAAATGATTAAATGCACCATGCAGCAATTCATGTTAATCAATGTGCTCTTTCTTTGTCCAATGCGTTTCACATGTCGCTCACAAAAAAAAAAAAAAGTGCACCTTTTATTTACATCTGCATTTGTGTCGGTTTAGAACACATTATCTGTTCAAGTTGAATAATGTATTCATATTAGGTTAAATTATTCATATTTTGGTTATCCTTGGAATACTAATACCTATATACGTAAATAATACCCAAATATGTTGACCATTAGATAAACGTGGTCTATCGGTAACTACATACAATTTGTCACCCCTTTCTACCTCATCAATGGAAATAGACCACCAAAGAACCACAGCTGTCCAGACATTGATATTATTGGGTGGAGGATCATTCTCAGCAGCTTCTAATTCTAATCAGTGACACTGACTGCAGCAGTGTTGCTGAGGCTGTTCGACTGTGTTGTATCTTACTGTCTACATTATTAGTCACATCCACCATGCAAGTGTTCAGTTAGAGATGGCAACTTGGTCAACACAGAGTGCGTTAACTGTCCTCTACTGCTCATAAATGTCAGCTTCCAAATATAAAACTGCTGGCTGCTGGCCTCTTTCCAAAGCAGCACTGACATGAAGGTGTTTTAAAATCCTAGAAAACACTGATGCATCTGAGTAATGACATCAGATCAGACCAGCATTACACCCACTTACAGCAGTGGCAAGTCAGTGAGAATTCTGTGTTGCAAACAGTCCATCACATGAATAAGACCCCTAGTAGCTGTGGTCCTCCGTTAGTTCTATTCCATTAATGGATGGAGTATTGAGGTGGTGATAAACTGATCATAGCAGTAAATGCGCAAGGTGCACCTACTTGAGACGCTTACCCAATAAAACAGCGAAGGCAAGCACAAACACATGGTTACACACACTTATAAATGTAATTTAAAAAATTACACACACACATACATATATATATATGTATATGTATATGTATATATATATATATCAGTCAATTTGTCTCCAACTTTTCCCTTAATTTCAAGGGATTACAATGAGAGTTCCTGACATAATATGTCCTCAAGGGGTTCTTTCAGTTTTTATAAATAAGAATAGCTTTGAAATCAGTATGAAAACTGGACATTGATATCACCAGCACTACTCCTCATTCATGAAGTTACAGTCATGTCCCTTAATATGTTACCTAATATCTTAATATTTAATCCAACCTGCAGCTATCCCCTTTTTCAAAATCCTGTGTAAAGGTAGTCATTTCACAAATGAATGACTTTACATTGTGATATTTGGCATGCTTCTCTTCACACACTCATTACCTGGTTGTCTTTGCGATAAATGGCAGGACTGATGGTATTGAGCAACACTCCATATGGACTCCAGCTGAATTTGTAACGCAGTGGATTGTCAGAACACTCTGGTGCAGGAAAACCACCACAGAAAGAGCTGTAAGACTCCACCTGTGTGGGAATAAGGAAAAATACTGCAAATCAATAGCAGTAAATAAAAAAAATGGCTAAAAGACATGCAACACAAAGTGTAAATGGTCAGATGCCTGCCATGGATGCTAATGATTCTACCAATGGTGATATATCACACCATCACACATAACAGTAAACACACATGACAAGTGAACACATGCAAAAAATACCTACAGTGCAACCGTCTGCCTTGGCCTGGTCGATGCACTCCATGGCCAACATGTGATCAATGCCAGGGTCCAGGCCCATCTCATTGACTATGGTGATGCCAGCCTCCTCGGCACTGTCAAAACATGCAGCCACAATAAAGCAATGTGAACACATCAGTGAAGACAGCAAACAGGATCACAATCTGACAATATAATAACTTCAAACAATGTTTACCATTTCTGGAGCTCTTTCATGGCTGGAGACTGGTAGCTGGCTGTCACTAAGTTCACTTTCTTACTGATGCAATATTTAGCTACCAAGGGATGATAGGTATATGGCAGCATGCTAAAGATAAAATAAAATATATAAATAAAGAAAAGATTAGCTGTGTTTTGTGTAATGTAATGGTATAATGGTGGAAAACAGATCGAAGAGTTTATCATGGAGTCCATGCCTGATGACCAGGTCATGATCCTTGATCAGAAACTCGAGATGGCCCTCTTGGCTAGTCACATCAAGCATTATAGGTATGGTGTTTGGGTATTTGGCAGCCAGGTCCTCAGCCTGGCTTAGAAGCACTGATGCTGAAAACAAGCACAACAGAAACTTAAGTTTAGATGTGTTTATTCAAAATAAACTAGAGGAAATTACTGCTTTTAACATAAGCCTAGTAGGATTTATATGCTAGTCCATGGCACTTACCCACTGTGACTTGGGTGCCAGGATCCCTGGTGAGATACTCAACAACTGGGCGAGACATATAGCCAGAACCTAGCAGCAAAACACGCTTCATTCCGCCTTTCTTCAGGATCTTTTCAGATTCCCTGTGAAATAGCACAACCATGAGAAAGGGGACACAGACATGCACACGAGCTTTTAAGTGTGACATGATAAACTATTGATAAAATGGCGCACTTATATAGGGCTTTTATCCAAAGCGCTTTACACTGTGTCTCATTCACCTATTCGCACACATACACTCACACACCAATGTTAGCAGAGCTGCCATGCAAGGCGCTAACTTGCCATCGGTAACAACTTGGAGTTCAGTGTCTTGCCCAAGGACATTTCGGCATGTGCAGTCATGTGGGCCGGGAATCAAACCGCCAACCCTACGATTAGTGGACAATCCGCTCTACCACCTGAGCCACAGCCGCCCATTGATACTAACTGTTGATAGGTAGACTATCTATTGATAGTTGATATTGATAACTAACTATTGATAGTTAGAAGAAATCCCAAACACCACTGAAGATATCCCCTCAGAAATGCTCAAATATTTCCCAGAGTTAGTAATATACAGGCCAAAACCACAAAGGTTTCAGATGACTGCATTCAAATTGCTAGTTAATAGCCAAGCAAATTCATACAAATTTTTCATAAATCCATGTTGATCATTTAATGTAAACTGATTTAGGTACATAATTTAACAGTACAAAAAAATTGGCAATGATCTGAATGAACTGTTTTACACTATTAAAAAACACGTGTGATGATGGGCATTGATGATTCAGGATAAGTTGCAAGGCATGGTTGTACTTTGGCATATCTCTCCTTTAGCAAGTATTTGATTTTGAATAATTTTGCATTCAAAAACTTAAAAAAAATTAATAATAATTAAATAATATTTTTTTTTATCAAAACATGTAATACTTCTCACTTAACAGAATATCATGACATATGTAAGTTTATGATCAGTATAGATAATACGGAAGGCATAGGCTTTTATATATATATATATATATATATAAAAGCCTATGCCTTTCCCGTGTATGACTGAAAGGCTAAGCATCACTTATTATACAGTCATAATTATAAAAATTATAAAAAGATATATAAATAAATAAAAGCTCCAGTTAGTCCAGAATGCTGCTGCTAGAGTCCTAACTAGAACTAGAAAATACGACCATATCACCCCGATCTGATTCACACTGCATTGGCTCCCAGCAAAATCTCGCATTAACTATAAAGTACTCTTATTAACCTATAAAGCACTAAACGGTCTCACGGCAAAATATCTAAGCGACCTTCTGGTTTTATATGATCCGCCACGCCTACTTAGATCAAAAGATGCAGGCTATTTGACGGTACCCCGAATAGTGAAGGTTACAGCAGGGGGAAGAGCCTTCGCTTATAGAGCCCCACAGTTATGGAACAGTCTTCCTATTAGTGTTCGGGACTCAGACACAGTCTCAGTGTTTAATTCTAGGCTTAAAACGTATTTGTTTACTCAAGCCTACCCTGACTAGATTCTATTTTTACTACTTCGCAGTCATAATAATCTTTTTTCTCCCTCTCTCCTTTTGCCGAGCCCCACACGAATTTATGGAGATACTAGAGATCCATATCATTTCAGCCTCTGGATGGAGCTCAAATCTCAAAATCTTCTCCAGTTCCAGACTACTGGGACTACGGTTGCTCCGAAGGCCATACAGACTTCATGTACATCCATACTGTACTATTTCACACTGTCTGTTGTTACCCAGATAAGGATGGGTTCCCTTCTGAGTCGGATTCCTCTCAAGGTTTCTTCCTTTAAACATCTTATGGAGTTTTTCCTTTCCATCGTCGCCAATCAGTGGCTTGCTCAGTTGGGATAAATTCACACATTTAATATCTGTATACCGTGTTTATATTTCTGTAAAGCTGCTTTGAGACAATGTCTGTTGTAAAAAGCGATATACAAATAAAATTGAATTGAATTGAATTGTTTCCTGTTGCATTTGACCTTTTGTATTGAACTGCTGGCACTTTGGTGATTTTAGGACTGTGTATTTTACAGACATTAATGCATTCAACTTCATCATGTAAGGAATAACACAACAGATTGTGCTGTTATATGCATGGGCGTTACCACGCACTCTTTGGGGGGTCGTGTCCCCCCCCAATGTTGAGGAAATTTCGTTTGAACCCTCACGTTGTGACAGACGGTTATAAATGCGAGTGAAAGTGAGGAAAGTTGCACAGCATTTTGTTCACAGAGAATACACATACCCACAGGACGTCCACAGCACCCTACTATTTCCCCATGCTGTGGAAGCTTCTATCACTCAGAAACCACGTGAATTCAAACAGTAACTGTAATCCTAAAACTTAATGGGATCATGCGACAGCCGATGCACAGCGACATCTTTGTCGCAGATGTTATTCCGCAGCAATTTGTCAACGATTACAATGTTTAATTTATTAATGAACAATAAACGAAATTTACAATTAAAAAACATTTTATACCACAGCACGGTTATATGCTCGAATCTGATGGGTCAGAAGGTACACCGGAAAGTAGTTCAGGCTGTACTATGAACAATAGGTAAATATTAATGCGCTCGTTTGAAAACGTTATTCGACACTAACAGCTTGTCGAACAGGAACTTGTAAAGCTGGCACTACTAATAAAACTAGTAATAAACTGATTTAAAAACATGTTTCAAAAGCAAAACATATCGTTTATTTAGTTTTTCTGTTAGACATTTACTTAAAATTTATGGAAAGTGAGAAAAGCGTCAGATCACTACTGAACTGGCAATCAATTCAGATTCATGTCTCGACTGGCTTATCTGTGTCACGGTTCCCCATTGAAGCAGCATGCTCTCACGCGGTTGCGCGAGATCGTGCGTGTCTGTTGTGACATTTGGACATGTGCTTTTGTTTTGTTTCTGTCATTGGCTGGGAGGGCATGTGTGTTGTGTTTATGTTTATGTTTGTCATTTCCCCGCCCCGTTTCTGTCATAGGTTGGATCCCCATGTGTGTCTGAATTGCATTCAGCTGGATGCTGTTTTAAGTTAATTCATGCCGGCTTATATAGGACGCGCCGTACTACACACGGCGGGGTTAATTAAACGTCGTATCACGTTCCATGTTAGTTGTAGTTCACGCTGGGTTATCCGCTCCCATGTTCATGTTTGTTTATGCTCATCAATCCTGTTTTCTGTGACCCTCGCCTGTTTGTGGATTACGTTCTGGATCACTGTTTAGATTTGTCTGCCTTTCTTTCCTTAATAAAACCTTCCGTTCTAAACTGCGATTACTTCCGTCCTTTATCTGCTACGTCATGATACGTGATAATCTGCCTTTATATTAAATACGATAAAATGAAGAGCACCTAAACATATGTTAGCAGTCCTGCAAACCCAATATACAGACCTATACTGAGAAATATTGCATAAAAATTAAAAGTAGGATTACCTAAAGTACTTATAAAAAATAAAACAAAAATCATGTCCAGTGCCCAGGAAGTGCAAAACAAACCACACAGCTGAAAACAAAGTAACAAATCCAAAAACAAAACAACAAATTATAAACACAACAGCAAATTATGTAAAGTTTCCTAATCTTTAATCTCAAACATAACTTGGATCTTATAGCTAAAGGAGAACAGACACCCCCCCAACACTGTACATAGCATACAAACAACAAAACACTGTACATTGCATACATGCTATACAATGTTTCTTACCTTTTCTCTCTTAACTTCTGAATGTACTCAAACTTAGGAGTCAACTTCCCGTTCGATGTTATTACAGCCTTGAATGAGATCAAAATGAGATGTGATCAAAGTTAAGCAATAACCCCCAGGCTAGAGGGCTTAAGAAAAGCAGTCAAATAGTTACTTAAAAATAGTAGCAACTTTCAACTGACACACATGAACACTAGATAAAGACTTTGGGAGATCAGACTTACGTCTCTGACTTGTGGAGAGAAGCTCTCTTCATCTAGTGGTCTTGTTGCATCTGATTGAAGCTGAGGATATAAAGAAAGCCATATTAAAATTTAAATGTACATCAACAAAAGGAAATGTGATAATTAACACAAAACAGTAAACAAACCTTTTTGTATCCAGTGCAGTCTTCTCCAAAAGAAAACCAAACTGATAAGGAAGCAATTATTATTTACCCAAAGTACTAGGTCTTACCATTTCCCAAATGTAGGGGGACAAGCGATTGCCAAAATACTCTGTAGCCTCAATGGGAAGCTGGGCAGGCAAGTTATCAATAGAGCACATGAGAATGCCATTTCCTTCCACACTATAAAGAAAGAAAAAAAAGAAGAACCAATGATGCTTTCTGATCAGTATTCATATCCCCTCTTGTTTTTGAACAGCATTAAGTCATACTCATACCTGTCATGGTCTATGTGCTGGTTGGCGTCATACATACAAAAGGGCTTCTGAATGGTAGTGCACTCGGTCATGAAATCAATGGAACCACCTGTGTCTGCAGAAATGTCACAGATTGCCAAGAACCTGGCAAAGATTGACAAAGAAAATAGAAATAATATTGCTGAATATCTTTTCACAAAATCTCAGTATGGAACACAGCTAAGCGAAATGGTCCATAAGCCATTTTATATCTCTATCTTTTTTTTAGGTTTTCATTTTTATTGAACATTTCTGCTGAACTTCCAATGAACCATTTCCCAAAAATACAAAATTAGCAACAGCAGTAAATATTCACAGATTTTTTTCCTTTTTATACAAAGAAAAACAAAATTGAACCCACAACCCACCCCTCCGGCTCATCATGGCTACCGAATAACTGTCGCTGGTTATAGAGAGATTATAAAATTCAACAACAGGCACCAACCTTTAAGTGGGTAGTGTCTGTAACTCCATAAAGTATGCAATAAAGGGATGCCATTTATGAAAAAACTTATCTGTACATCCATTCATCGTATATCGTATTTTCTCGAGTTTCAGAAAAAACATCACGTCCTTTAACCACTGGGAGATAGATGGGTATAAATTATATCTCTATCTTAAGGTTATCATCATCATTATACTTACAATAATCATTAAGTTCAAATATTTTATATTTAAAGTTAAAATACTTAGCTCACAATCAAAACCCATGATCAATATAAAATGATCACATCTTTCCAGAAAACAGGACAAAGAAACTGATTTTCAATTTAATAATAAACCTGTGGCTCTTCTCTTTTAATGGACCGTGGTGATACCAAAACAGGCTACCAGGAAAACAGGAAATGGAAATACATACCCATTTATGAGCATATCAAGTAATGAGAAAAATTAAACATTCATAGAAAGGATCAGAAAATGGTTATGGTTCAATTGCACAGAGAAAGGAATCAGCTGTTTCAAAGAAAAGAGTTCCTACTTTAAGAGAGAGCTGACCAAGAACTGTCTCCAGGAAATCGCAGACATCAGATATGATTATCCATCCACCCATCTTCTATACTGCTTTTCCTACAGGGGAACCTGGAGCCCATCCCAGGGAGCATCGGGCACAAGGTGGGGTACACCTGGGACAGGGTACTTTGGAGTGGAGGAGGAAACCCCCACAGCACAGGAAGAACATGCAAACACAGGGCAGCAGCGGTAATCGAACCCCCAACCCTGGAGGTACTAAGCCTCAGATATTACGAAAATTCTTATCTGAAACTGAAACTCTGGACACAGTGGGCAATACAAAAAAATTTAACGGACAAATTGACAAACTATAAGCCCAAGGCCATTTTAAACGACCAGAACTTCTGGGGATACCACCTTATATGGCAAAAGTGAAAATTATTTATGATTAAAAGGAATATTTTAAATAAATGCAACAAAATCATAAAAATATTTCTAATTTGCATGCAGTTCCTGGGACCTCTGTTGTTGCCTTTGAGCATGTCCTTGGGGTAAACATATGATTTGCACACATGCAAAGGCCCTTTGTTGTCTATTTCCCTAGGAAAACCAAAGAACACTCCAAATAAAAAAATTGGGACTAGAGACTAGGAAAATCCCCCATAGGGGGTACCCAGTGTAAAATATGATGGCATATCAGTTATGCAACAATCACAAAAATGTTTTGAACCGACCATCTCAGTCACCTGTAGTGGGAAAACCACATACATAAAAGCTTAGTATATTAAGGAGCTTGAAATATTCAGCATGAAGGATAACATCCAACATCCCTCAAGTGTCTCCAATCGTGTTATACATTACTTGAAGAAACAAAGGGAGGCTTCACCAAATATTAATAGTCAGGGTGCAGATCATTTTGTTTTTGGATTATAAAGTGAATCAAATCAAAGACAATCTGAACTGTGTAATTAAAACACACAGCTGACAAAGGCATGTATAACACTTGCTATATATGATCTTAAATAAAATACATGATTTACAATCAAACATCTTGTAATTAATACCTCGTACAACAAAATGAAGTACTGTAACTGAGGAAAACTAATGAGAACAAAATCTCACTTGTGTGGCAGGGTGGGCCAGCCTTCAGTCACTGTGCCTACAGATTTTGTAGGTCTAATAAGCTTCTGTGCATCCAGTCGCCGCAGCAGCCTCGGAGTCTGCGGGTCCCAGTAGATGCCGTTTATCAGACAGGTTGTGTAAGGTGCTACCTTTAAAACACAATGGCTGAGGTCAATTTCTCTGATATTGAAAACAGCTAATAGCAAACTACTGTGAAAAACAGCCTCATTAAAACAATTTGACAAATTAACATTAACCATGTCTCTTAGTGACAGTAAATGAGTCTAGGAGTGAGCAAAAATCTACTGGACATAAAAACCTTGAGGGCTTGAGTATTACACAGGAATTTTATTCCTCTTGACTAATTAAGGAAGAACTGACTTGATGACTAGCTCTCTTGAGCTTTAATATGTTAAGAGAGTCTGTAAGCTGCACATTCAATTCATAGCTCAGAGAAGTGAGGAAATCATTAAAAAGAACACAAGCTCCTCCTGCAACTTGGAGAAAACAAGCCACTACTGTTTTTGTGTGTGTTTTTTTTTCAAGATGGGTATAAACCGTTTTATGTTTAAATCATCTGTAGAAGCTTTACATTAAACATTTACAGTAAACCTCTATTGATCAGCTTCAAATATTAATTTACAATTAATTACTGAACTTTTATACAAGGATTATGTGTAAAGAGCTTATGTATTTCAATTACACATTATATGAAAGCCAGTCATTCCATATGAATGCTATTAACTAAAGAAATATTAGATTAAAAGAAAGCCAGCCAACACCTCCAGAAATTAAAACAAATAAGACCAGTCCTTCAATTAACAAGTCCTTCAGTTCATGGCATCTTGTTTTAATGCTGTGCAACACTTCATTAGAGCCAGCACTAAGTGACGGATAAGTGACCGATCTGTTATATGATGCAATAAGCCAAGATGCAAAGAGTTGCTCCCTGGTGTGCTGCATGCCATCACCAGCTTCCTATGTCATATACCCTTCTGCTTTTCCAACACGCCAAATGAGAGGGCTTATTGCTGTACGACAGATTTCTGGCCGAGATGCTTTGATTTGAAGAAAAAATAAATGTAATTAAATTGTAGTTCCAAGTTTGGTGTCCACGATCACCTGGGCCTTAGCCATTTCAGGTGCTGTTATGGACTAAATAATATAGATTTGTATTAGCATATGTAGGAGTCAAAATAACTAGCTCTGAGAATTTCTTTAGCAGTTTACTCCTCATTTCAGTGCTGTGAAATTTGCCTTTTATGGAGTTTTGTGGCCATCACTAAATGCAAATCAGCAATGACAGGAACGCGCAGGGGCCGGCTGAACCAGCTGCACATATACCCAGTTATAAGACTAGGTAGAATTAATACCTATTGCACCTTCTATGCACAGTACTACATCGGAGACTAAATCTTATGCCTAGTCAAAGGTAGGTGTAAAGTGAAAAATCTTATTGAAAATATTTTTACCTTGGACTAGTTTCCAAGGTACTAAAAATAAAACATTTGATACAATGGTGTCTAATAGTCAGGCTACATGAACAATGGGCGTGAAAATGTAATGAGAGACCACATCAATCCTCTGGATTTATATGGAGATAGAGAACTTATAGAAATTAATTATTAGAATTAATTGATGAGTTATCACCACAGCTGTAACATGTACCGTATAGGAACTGAGCACTTTCGTTAATGGCTTCCTAATCCAGCCTCTGCTTCATTTAATGCGGCTGTTATCCTCTGCCAGACATCTTTTTTTTTCTTTCTTATTAGTTATGGCATTGTTTTGTTTGCATACTAAAATACACATACAGTGGCAAGAAAAAGTATGTGAACCCTTTGGAATTTCATGATTTTCTGAATAAATTTGTCACAAAATGTGATCTGATCTTCATCCAAGTCAGGGGTGTTGACAAATATAATGTGCCTAAAAGAATAACACAAAAAAAATATTTCATGTCTTTATTGAACACACTCATTCAACATTCAAAATGGCAGTGGAAAAAGTAAGCGAACCCTTAGAATTAATAACTGGTTGACACCACCTTGGCAGCAATAACTTCAACCAGGCGCTTCCTGGAGCTGTGGATCAGACCAGCGATGGTTCAGGAGGAATTTTAGCCTTTTAGCTAAATTTTAGCTGATGTAGCAAAGCAGTTTCCTCCTCCATACTTTATGGTTGGGATGATGTTTTCATGATGATATGCCATGCCCTTTCTACGCCAGATGTAGTGCTGTGTGGTTTTTCCAAATAGTTCAATCTTAGTTTCATCAGTCCACAAAACATTTTGCCAATAGCACTGTGGATTGTCCGTGTGCTCTTTTGCAAACTTCAGGCATACAGCAATGTTCTTTTTAGTAAGCAGTGGCTTCCTTCGTGGTGTCCTGCCATAGATACCCTGCTTTTTCAATGTTTTGCGTATTGTAGACTCATGAACAGAGATGTTAGCCAGTTCCAATGATGCCTTCAAATCTTTGGCTGTCATTCGGGGTTGTTTCTTTACCTCACTGATGAGTCTTTGATGTGATCTTGGTGTCATTTTGACTAGGCGCCCAATTCTTGGTAGAGTAGCAATAGTCCCAAACTGTCTCCATTTGTAGAATGTTTATAGACTGGTGAATTTCTAAAGTCTTTGAAATCACTTTGTGACCGTTGCCAGCTTTATGTAAATCAACAATTGATCATAGATCCTCTGAAAGCTCTTTTTGGCGAGGCATGGGTCACATAAGCATGCACTTCTTGTGCAGAGCAAACTCCAAAAATTTGAGGGGGTTTTATCAGTGAAAGTAGCTGTAGTCGAGACCTCCAAACTCATTTTCTTAACGAGACTCCAGGTGTGCAAAAATACGCTTTTTTGAGGTCATTAACTCAAGGGTTCACATAATTTTTCCACAAACACTATGAGGTTTTTTTTGTTTGTTCTCAATAAAAGACATGAAAGATCAGATTTTTTTTCTGTTATTATTTTAGGTACATTATATTTGTCAATAACCTTGACTTAGATGAAGATCTGATCACATTTTATGACAAATTTATTCAGAAAACCATGAAATTCCAAAAGGTTCACATACATTTTCTTGCCACTGTATACTTACTATAGAGTTCAATAATGTTTCTCATTTCACAATCCGAGTAATTTCATTTTCATTTCTTTGGCTAGGCTGTCATTTTTATTCTATTCGTTGGTGCCAGTAAATGCAAGTTTGTAACCATAGTGAATGGCATGGCAATTGTCACTGTGATTTAGGGATCGCTCGATACCACAATTTTGGCTTCGGTACGATACCAGAATTTAATATCTCGGTATCGATACTAAATCGATACCATATGTGACAAATAACCAGCCTCAAAAGATAAATTAATTAAAAAAATTTATTAAAAAAACACTGCCTAAAACTCTGCAATAACAAATGTGCAAACAAAATGTAGCAAAGGGAACATAAGTAAAATTTTTATTTTGGAGAAATTTATTAATCTTAGTTATTTATTAATCTTAGTTATTGTTTAGGTTTGTGTTTGGGTTCATATTAGTTTAATGCATAAACTAATGAGAACATGCTAAACATGTATTAGTATATTTATAAATAATTACTGATTAATAAATGCTATAATCCTGTTAGGTCAGGTTACCTAATGAATGTTGACAAATTGTTGTAAAATGTTATTCTATCACTCATATTAGTAATATTCATTAATTATATTTCTCTTTCTTTCTCTCTCTTGGGGTCGACACAGTGGCAGTAATCTGCCCTTCATATTAACATTACTAAACTCTTTATTAATATATGATTGTTTGAAAGTAAATGCAAATATTATGAGACCTAAACTTCATTGGTTCTAGCATGTCACGCACACACATTTGAGCTTTCGTGTTTACTGTTTCCTATTTAATTGAAACGCTCTTATGTATGTGCGTTGATCAGTGCTGTAAATAAAAATCTAAATGAAATCAGTTGAATGATGGACTCACCTGTCAATCTCTGAACTCATTGAACAAGACAGTATGAGCAAGCGACAAATGCTTAGCAAGATTCCATGGCAACACATGCTTTAAAGCAGCGCTTGCACTTTTGTAGGCAACGAAATTTCACTCCTACTGCTCTCTTTATTAATTAGTTTCGGGCATGTAGAATGAGTTTTATCTGTTTGATCCATCGTGTTCTTCCGTCGTCACATGTCCCAGTTTCGCATTAGTTTGGGTAGAACTTTGGAACAGCAGCACATCAAATACCGAATTGCGCAAACTTATGATATTGTAACGTTTGAAATATAATATATACACCGGTATTTTTCCACTACTGGTTTACCGCTGGGTGTAGCTGCGCCTAGTCTTAAGTTCAGATGATGCAACAAGTGTAAATATTTATCATAAGGTTGGACGTAGCTAAACTAATTATTTTTTTTTTTTTTACATCCAGCTGGTGCAACTGGCCACATGTGATTTGCATTTATGAACATACACAGGAAAGTACAAAAAAAAAAAAAAAAAAAAAAGGACTTCTGAAACGTTTGTGAATCTAGTGGAAATTTTAAGTTCAGTTTAGCTTATGCAATCATTTACATAAATCATCCGTTGATGATTGATACATGAGGGACTTTCTTTTTAAGAGAATTAAAAACTGAGGTAGCAAATGTATACTGCCCCTGAAAGTTAGGTTAAGGCATTGCTCAAGCGTACTTGAGCTGATAAACAATGAAGAAAGAAAGATGTATTAGACTTAATATTCCTGAGCCTGAATTTGCTACAAAACAATCAGTAATAATTTCATACGTTTTAAGTACTTGTTTTCATAATGAGGTTTATGAACTATTACACAAGATTCAGCAAAAATACATAAAAAAAACAACTCAGATTTTGGATATTTGTACATCCATAGTACTTACACTAGATCTGAAGTGAGAGGTGTAACGCTCAGGATGGTGCTCATACTCGAAAGGATCATAAACGCCATCACTCTTTCGAACTAAATGGTGGTGCCTGCTGATCACTGTACCATAGACTTTTGTCAGGTCTGTAGATACACCCATAATAAACCAAGTCAAATGGAAGGAAACAAATTACACACACAAAATCAAAAAGACTGTATCCTGTATATTGCATGCAATGCAGATTAAGCCAAATGTGACAAAAAGGTACTTATCAAGAACTAAACATAAGTTTAGTAAGAAGAAATGGGTGGAGGCAGTACCTCCTGATTCTGAGACCTGTTTCAGTTCATGTGGCTCCACATATTCGCATGGAAGCTCATTGAAAATATCTTGTGCACCCTATAGAGGATTGATTAAAATGACGGTGAATAAAAGATTGCTTACTTTGTAATGTGATTCCATAGAAGAATTGTATTGTATTTGTCATACGCACATTAGATACATTGCCTGTGCCAGTGAACACAAATGTGAGCGGACCAATGGACTTAGGCATGAGGCCCAGTGAGATCTCATACCCACAATCCCTCACTGCTTGTATGGCTTGACTGACGTTCCTGTAATTGTGCGCCATTCCAATGTGCTGTTGAGGGGGAAAAAAAAAGTGCCACATTAAGCATCTATTTAAATTACAGAATTTATGACTTAATATGATATAGGATGCTTACAGAGATTTATTTTTTAACCCACACATAACCACTGAGTAGCATGAGGAAAAATGACGTCTAAAAAAGTGGCCGAGGTGCCTTGCAACATACTACATTATAGGAGTATGTTGGTGATGCAGGGACTCATGAAGCAGGAACCCTCCTCCCTCGAGTTGACACTATTTTTTCCTCAATTTCTAGATTTTCAAAATACCATTTTTCACGATTATAATGTGTGAACATATCACAGACTCTATTTTAGATTTAAAACAATCGTAACGTTGCAAGATTGCTAAGCTTTCATCGGATTTTACAAGCATTCACAACAAGCTTGTGGCCTGCTAGCATCACCTTACCGCTATCACCTTTGAGTGCAGTTGAGGACACGCTCGAGCTGCACATGGTGTAGTTGAAATTGGAGGCTGTGGAGAAACAGATTCACAACCTACTCGACAAGCAGGCTCAGCTGCATGAGCGAAGAACTTCGCTAGGAACATATCGTGCTATTGCCCTCAAATCCAAGGCAAGCATGCGGCGTTGGTACTACCACTCCCAGCACCTCTATGCCTTTCGTTTCTCTGTGTAGGGACTGTGCACCCAGGACATACAGTATGTCACAAAAGATTAGTACACCCCTCACATTTTTGTAAATATTTGATTATATCTTTTCATGTGACAACACTGAAGAAATTACACTTTGCTACATTGTAAAGTAGTGTACAGCTTGTGTAACAGTGTAAATTTGCTGTCCCCTCAAAATAACTCAACAAACAGCCATTAATGTCTAAAACACTAGCAACCAAAGTGAGTACACCCCTAAGTGAAAATGTCCAAATTGGGCCCAAGTGTCAATATTTTGTGTGGTCACCATTATTTTACAGCTCTGCCCTAACCCTCTTGGGCGTGGAGTTCACCAGAGCTTCACAGGTTGCCACTGGAGTCCTCTTCCACTCCTCTATGACGACATCACGGAGCTGGTGAATGTTCCTGCTTTCTTTTTTTGAGAATGTCCCACAGATGCTCAATAGGATTTAGTCCATCACCTTCACCCTCAGCTTCTTTAGCAAGGCAGTGGTCATCTTGGAGGTGAGTTTGGGGTTATTATCATGCTCTTCAAAAAAGTTGTGAACATTATATTTGTTATTGTGCGCAGACTGTTTATCAGACTTGAAGTCAGTCGGGGCTTTTTCTCTTACTAGAACTTTTTGTCTTGGTAATTTTGTTGGTTAGTTCAGCTTACTCTCCAAGTGGTTTTCACACTGTGGACAACTTTACGTTATTGTAGGATACACTGCTGTCTCATATATTTTATGGAGACTTTGGGTGTGTGGGTGTTTGGAGGATTGTGAGAGTAAACAAAACATTCCAATGCTTTGAAGGATGTGAACTGGAACAGAGTAATGTTATTTAATTGCGAATCTGTTTTTAGAGGATTTAAACCTAACATGGTGAACAAATTATATTATAGAATTCAGGCAATTTTACTGGGGTTACCTCATACAGTGTAATAAGTATTAATTAATGTAAAGTATTAATAATAAGTATCTGGAAAGACCTTTGTATGAATCACATGAAAATGAATTATATTTAAAGGAATCACACAGAAATGAATAAAATAAATTAAAGACAAAAAAAAAAAAAAAAAAGACAGAAGTACTTGTTCTAGGACCACATGCAGCTAGAAGTAAGCTTTCTGATTACACAATAACATAATAATAAGTAAGCCTTACTGCCTGGATGTCCCAGTAGGTGCATAAACAAGCTCGAGTTAGTCAAGTATACAGTTGCAGGAGTCCTTACTAGAATCACACTGCATTGGCTCCTAGTAAAAATTTTGCATTGATTATAAAATGCTACTATTGACCTATAAAGCATACATGGTCTCGCACCACAGTACCTAAGCAAACTTTTGGTCTTTTACGATCCACCACGCCTTTCCTCGATCAAAAGGTGCAGGCTATTTGTTGGTACTTCGAATAGTGAAGGCTACAACAGGGAGAAAGCTTTTTCTTACAACGCCCCACAGTTATGGAACAGCCTTCCAATTAGTGTTCCGGACTCAGACAGTCTCAGTGTATAAGTCCAGAAGAAGAGAGGGAGGTAAAAGAGAGGGAGAGATTGTTAGGAATGCTTTAGATAGATCGATAGATCGATAGACAGGTAGGTAGGTAGGTAGGTAGCTAGATACTTTATTGATCCCCAAGGGAAAATTCAGGTTTATTATAGTGTAATGGATAAGACTGTACTCTGCGGTAAAAAATAAATACATAAGTCTGTTCATGGTAAGCTTGAGTAAATGATACTCCGGCGATGCCAGTGATCCTGACCCTTTCTGCTCTCCGAACCTGCCTGATCCATCCTGATACCCTACTTCTGGTTGGAGTTCTCATCAACTGGAGGCTACATTCAGCTATTGAGGATGGCCCCAAGCAGTGCAGCCTGGAGATTGCTGAGGATGGTGCCACTTGAAGTACCATGGAAATGGTTTTGGATCTCAATTACTCATGGTCAGTTGTGCTGTGGTTGCTGCTATAGCCTTAGGAATGCAATTACAACATGCAGTTTTGCACTCAAGTCTCCTTTAGTGAACAGTGGATCAGTTGAACAAAACCGACTTCATATAAAAACCACAATGAACTTCCATTTACTTTCACACTATCTGTTGTTACCCAGATGAGGATGAGTTCCCTTTTGAATCTGGTTCCTCTCGAGGTTTCTTCCTCATATCATCTTAGAGAGTTTTTCCCTTGCCACTGTCTTGCTCATTAGGTATACAGTCACACATTTCAAATCTGTATCCTGTGTTTATATGTTTCTGTAAAGCTGCTTTGAGACCATGTCCATTGTAAAAAGTGCTATACAAATCAAATTGAAATTGAGAGTATTGTCCTCTGTAGGACAATCTGTAGCTGAACATTGCCAGACTAGGTGAAGCATAAAACATCTCAGATGAAAGAGATCATACCATAAAGGGAGTGTGGTGCCCAAGGGCCAGGAACCGGAGACCAAGCCCATGCAAAATGTTGATCATTCCTGCAGGAATAGAGAAAAGCATCAGTCAAGCCTGTACCACAGCTTTTCCAAAACATACATTCAGCATTCTTCTTTTTCCTCACTATTCAGTACTGCAGAATGTGAGCCAAACAACCCTTTCCAACATGTTAAACCACACCAAGATTAAGTAATTTCATATGGAATTTCCTACCATTTTCTAAAATGATGAAAAACACACATTAAACATCACAAGAAAATGCATTACTTTACCAGCAACACCAGCCCACTTTCCAAATGCAACAATTCGGAACCCATTATCGTCAACCATTTTCTCATAATCAATCAGCCGCACTTCCTGGAAAGAATAAATTGACTTAGGAATCTAAGCTTCTAAAACACCAGTTTGCTCCAAAAAAGTATGGCTTTGTGTATTTTCTCTAGGTTCTTGGTTCAGCAAGTATGGCATATAAAGGTCTGCACAAATTGCATGCAGAGAAGAACTGATAAGTTTGTTGCCAGAAAAAAAGGATAAACATCAGGAGACCATTGAATAGTTTTACCTTTTTGAGTACATCATCTAGAAGACCCATGCTAGCCTCCTGGGCTTTGATGGTGTGGGAAAAGAAAGCGTAGGTTTTTTGTGGAATGATCTTTTCTTCTGGCAGACTCTTCACCCCGATGATGAGAGAAGCCTCTGAGATGTCCTCCTGTATAATGGCTCCTGCTTTCTCATAGAACTAAAAAAGACATCAGTGTGATTCCACATCTAACTCATTTTCTCATAAGAGCTGAGGAAGCCACTTAACATGACTGAATAAGCAACACATTGTGATTATAACCGGTAGAATGAGACACAAATAAGGTATTTTATTTATTGTACAGTAATGGTCAAATGTGCAACAGCATTTGTATTAAGTGCTTGACATGAAAATGAAATGTGGGGGCATGGGAAAACCCGGTCACTTGGTCAAATTGTGAAATTTCACTCACTCACACACACTCACACTCTTCCTGAACTGAAACTTGTGTCTCTTGCACATATCTCTCCACCAGAAGAAAAGTTATAGCACTTTAACATCTAAAAAAGAAGAAGTGAATCTACAGAGTCCGTTGAAAGACGCTCCACCTTCCTCGACATTTATTAGGCCATTTAAACATTTAAAAACAATAGCTGCGTTTACATGGACAACAATAATCCACTCTTAGCCCGATTAAGACCATACTTTGATTAAGAAACTACCATGTAAACAGCAATTTTTACTCACCTTAATCTAATTAAGGTCATACTCGAATTAAGCTCTAATTGAATTAAGACAGGCGGAGTATTCCTGTATTATGGACGTGTATTACAGACATGTAAACACCTTAATCACATTATGAACGTCGTGTGAGAGTTTTCACCGCATTTTGCGAAAGGACACGATCGCACACGGCAGTTTTACGGCGAACAAGAGAGTTCGGCTGCATTTTGGTCTCATCTGCCCACCAGAGGACAACTGGGTGAAAGTGTTGTGGTCAGATGAGACCAAAATGGAGCTCTTTGGCATCAACTCAACTCGCCGTGTTTGGAGGAGAAGGAATGCTGCCTATGACCCCAAGAACACCATCCCCACCGTCAAATATGGAGGTGGAAACATTATGCTCTGGGGGTGTTTTTCTGCTAAGGGGACAGGACAACTTCACCGCATCAAAGGGACGATGGACGGGGCCATGTACTGTCAAATCTTGGGTGAGAACCTCCTTCCCTCAGCCAGGGCATTGAAAATGAAAAGTAATTATTAAGTCATTACCAAGTACTAAGTCATGTTTTGCAGAGGGGTCAAATACATATTTCCCTCATTAAAATGCAAATCAGTTTATAACATTTTTGACATGCGTTTTTCTGGATTTTTTTGTTGTTATTCTGTCTCTCACTGTTCAAATAAACCTACCATTAAAATTATAGACTGATCATTTCTTTGTCAGTGGGCAAACATACAAAATCAGCAGGGGATCAAATACTTTTTTTCCCCACTGTATATAGACCGTAAGTACGCAATTTGGGACACAGCCCATGGCTTCAAGCAGTTGTCTATTAGCACGTACAGAATGACAAATAAGAAACTGCACTTAAAGCGTTCATAAAAAAAAATAAATAATAATAATAAAAACACCCAAAAATGTATACGGTACCATAACGAAGGCAAACTGTATGTTGATACGTGATATTCTGGAGGGACGTCGCATTTTGCATTAACTGCTGTGTTTGTTAAAATGGCTCTGTACACAACATGACCTTGGCAGGCAGAACATCAGAGCAGTGTTATAAAGTAACCCAAATAAAAACAAAAATGTGAGTTTGTAAAATAATTTTGGGCTGTTTTCCAGAATTTCGTCATGGTGTCGGGTTTTCCCAGACCACTGCACAATTTAAAAAAAGACTTAAAACTCAGCAACACCAACAGAAAGGCTGTTGGTCCTAGAAATATTTGAACCAACAACAGAACTAACCCACATGGTTTACTAATCAGTTTTGTTCTTTATGCTGTGTGCGTATATCAAACAGGCCTGTGTTTACTCACTCTATTATGGATGGCTCTCCTGTTGGAGGGCTGGACCAGCACTTTATAACCTGCTGCAGTGATTTCCTTCACATGTTGCGGGGCAAGGGGTGCCCGTCTCTCCCACACATTAACGTCCTCTCGTCGGATAGCCATCACAGTCTTATGATGACACAACCTCCTCTGGCTGCAGACACAGCCATTCACCCTTCTGCTCTGGCCTCTAACAAGTCGCAGCATGGCTCACCCAGGCTTCACTGAAATGTTATGACTACACAGGTGCAGAGAGGTTAGTAAGGGCCACAGTGTGAACATATACAAAAACCTTCTGAATCTTTTCACACTCTGACAATATATGTAGATTTGGTTTTAGAAGTGAGAAGACTGCAGCTGAATACAAAAACACAAATATTTTATATATACTACATATATGTATCAAATTTGTACTACATATATGTAGTAAAATATATACACAACATATATGTATCAAATACAATAGGGCATGCTGTTATGGGAAATTAATCAATAATGGGGTGAAGGGATATCGGCCCTGTAAACAATAAAAGTCCAGTAAACAATAATCCACATGTATTAAAGGGGTAGTTTGCAGGTTTTTAGAACGAACTGTATTTACACAAGGCCTTTTCCTATCCTCCCCCTGTTAGAGCTAGCAGTTGTGTTCCATTTGGCGGCGCAAATTTCTGGGCCAGAAAAATGTAATGCCAAATTGTGACTCATGGTTTTTCTACATGTCTCAAATAACATATCAACGGTGTAGAAAAACGTTTCAAAATACAAACCACGCCTTTAAAATATGAAACCACTATATGACACAGAAAACAGGAAAGTAAAAGAAGCTGCTTTTACATTTACAGGCATTTGAAGGGGTCTTTTTCTAAATCTTATTAATTAAAATCACAGATAAATAAGCATCAGGAAGCTCGTGCACGTAACAAAAATTACATACAGGATATGAACTCAACTAAGTAACAAGCTGTTCGAGAATTGCAGCGGAGTTACTTAATATGGTCTTATGTTATTTAACACGGTCTTCAAATGTGGTATCCTCTGAATACTTTCTTATGTAGGCTACAGTAGTTATATATGTGATACATGTCTCCCCTGGGGACATGTATCTACTGTCTCTAGTTTGGCCATGAGCTTCCTTTCACTGAAGGTCAGTCTGATTTCTATGAAACCTAAAAAAAAAAAAAAAATTATAATAATCAGTTACAGATTTTTATATCTGTGTCCACGTGAAACCTTCTTAGAAATGTCAGAGATCCAGGATTCACCTGTGCTCGTGAGATTATTATAAATTAAGCAAATATGAGCTAGCTCGTTTGTTTGTTTGTTGCGATTAAATCACCACCAACAAGTGTTTTAGCGTCTCTCGCAGTAATACCCGACTGTGTAGAGTACCTCTACATTCACTTACCTTAGTACTGCTCTGAGCTGAAATGGCCGGCTTACTGACGACACACACACTCACTCACTCTCTCTCTCACACACACACACACACACACACACACACACACACACACACACACACACCACTGGCCTGCCAGTCGGTACGGATCTGCTGCCGTGTTATATCGAACTATTTCTGACCTAGGAATGCTTCTGACTGGTGAGAGAGTCAATCCCCGGCTCTTGTCCAAAACAGCAGCTAGAGCAGTGCGGGATTTCAGTCCCTGACCTGCCTCCTACTGATCGTCCCACCAATCCCACGTCTGAGCGCGGTTCTGCCTCCTTGCACTGCTTTCCGTGTCCTTGACGTAAGCGTCGCATGTTTATGACTTCACTGTTGGGCACAGGAAAAGTTGCGCGGCCGTGAAGAGTGTGCCCCTCCTTCTCAGGCCCCCGCGCGTTCAAACAGCCAGGAAGGGAATCATGTAGTAGACCGGGATTGTATTTCCCCAGTGTATTCAAATGAGTTATCGCTCATGTTATTATACAAATATCACTTGCTCCGTTTAAAATGATATATTAAAATATAAACACACAAATCAGCGCATTGACTTCAGGGCAGGCAATCTGATATATCCAGGAGATGTGAGACAGATACGGTTGTTCCCAAAAGTTTGCATACCCCTTGCAGAATCTGCTAAATCTTAATAGTGTTAATACAATAGGAGGATCATGAAAATCCCGTGTTGTTTTTTATTTAGTACTGTTCTGAATAAGCTACGTCACATAACAGATACTTGCATATAGTCCACAAGTCAAGATAATAGCTGAATTTATATATACATACATATATATATATATATATATATATATATATATATATATATATATATATATATATATATATATATACACACACACACACACACACACACACACACACCCTTTCAAAAGTTTACATTTTGCATTTCAGCATTCCCCACAAAGTTCAAAATCGCTTCTATGCCCCTGAGTAATTCAGATAACCACTGCTTACATCTGTGGACAGACAACTCATACAGTCAGTGTAAGGGGGAAATGGATATATGCCATTTTTTGTTTGTTTGTTTGTTTGTTTTTAATCCAGTAAATGGGTTGAAACTGAAACACTAACATCTTCTCATGTAGAGCAAGAAAACAAGGTGTGTAAATGTCTATATGAGTTCCAGTTTACATGAACATGATCTGTGCATATGTATATGTGATCAATAAAGACTCATTATCATTATCAATATGATAGAAGCAGGCATAAGGAAAGATAATATACTTTGCATGGCACTGTAGCAGCTAAACCCCTAGCTTAGTTGTACTGCCGCTTGGCTAGTAACACCAAACTAACCTAGTTAGCTTTCAATAAACAAAACTTAGGCTGCTAGCCAAGCTGGAAAAAATGCATGGAGAAGAATCTGGGCTCAGCCCAGGATGATTAACAGTCCAGCTAACTCACCCTGGGCCACAGCAGCAGAAGACCACATTGGTTTCAGCAAACTTGAACAACTGCAGGCTTGACCTGTAACTGCATGATTGTATGCATTATCCTGCTTACATGATTGGCTGATTGTAATGTGTAGTTACATAGGTGTTCCTAATAAAGTGGACGTGTTGGTTCTCAAACTGGGGGCCATGGGGGCCACATAGAAATTCTACAACATTATTTTTTTTAATGTATTTTACCTGTATGCCAACCTTTGAACTATGATTTACATAAAAATGAGAAATATGAATAAATTAAATCAGTTATACACAACACACTAAGACACACACCAAACAGTGACATCTGCTACGCTGATAAAACCTAAGACAATTTAAAATAAGTTTTAGATCGATGACATAGTCTCTTAGCTGAGAACGTTAATACAGAAGAGCCTACCCTGTTAAAACAAAACTATGAAAATTTGACGATTCTTGGTGGCCACAGAGCTAAAAAAAAAAAATTAATTAAATGAATCACATGTAAATGAATCATATGAAAATGAATAAATAAACAAAGGCAAAAACAAAAAAAAAATGCAAAAAAATTTGCCTTTTCAGGGGCCACTGAAAAAATTTTGAGCACCACTGGATTAGATGTCTTGTTTTTTGAAAAGTTAAAACAACAACAACAAAAAATTGTTTTATATACATATATGCAAATTTGAAAATGTGACAAAATTCTTTTTTTTCTATAATTTAATTAAAAATGTGAAACTTTCATGTATTCTAGATTTTATATTTCAACCAATATTCATATTTGAATATTTCTAAAATATTTCACGCCTTTTTTGTTTTAATATTGACAATTACGGCTTACAGCTCAATCAAAAATCAAAAATCCAGTATCTCAAAACATTAGAGTAAAGAATTTATAATACAGAAATGTCAACCTGAGAAGAGCTCTAATCAGCTCATTAATCAGCTGAAAACACCTGCAAAGGTTTCCTAAGCCTTTACTCTCTCAGTCTGAATCAGTACACACACACGCACACACACCACAATTATTGGGAAGATGAAAGCAAATGTTGCATTTCATTTGGAAATCAAGGTCCCAGAGTCTGGAGGAAGAGTGAAGCGGAACAGAATCCAAGTTGCTTTAGTCCAGTGTGAAGTTTCCACAATCAGTGATGATTTGGGGGGCCATGTCATCTGCTGTTGTTTCGGTCCACTGTGGAAAATAAGAGACACCAGACTAAACAATACAGATGAGCTGAAGGCCGTTATCAAAACAACACAGGCTTCCATAACACCTCAGCAGTGCCACAGGCTGATTGCCTCCATGCAACGCCACATTGAGCCCTGACCAAATACTGATTGCATAAATGAACATACATTTCAGAAGGTTGACATTTCCGTATTATACATTTTTTATTCTAATATTTTGAGATCTGCATTTTTTATTTCCAAATGCTATAAGCCATAATCATCAAGATTAAGACAAAAAAAGCTTGAAATATATTACTTGATTTGTAATGAATCTAGAATATATGAGAGTGAAATATATGTGAAATAATATTCTATTTTTTCATTTTTTATAGATGTACCTATATATATATATATATATATATATATATATATATATATATATATATATATATATATATATATATATATATATATAAGAGAAAGGGAGAGAGATAGGTAGATAGATATAAGCGGTGTAATATTAATATTTATAGTTAACATCAGTTAACAAATAGATGAATAGATGTTAAATCTCCACTCCAAAAGCTTCAAATCACTTCAGGGAAAGTGCCGTGTGGAGCAGGTAGCATTCTCCACAAGGGGGCGTCTTTGCTGCATTATACCTCATGATCCACGATCGCACTAAGCACAGGCAAATTTACGAGATAAAGAAGTCCTTATCACAGCCAGGGGCGCCGCTAAGTTTTCTGATTTGTCCTCCGGGCCCCAAGCCCCCACCCCCTAATTATCTTTTCTTATTGCCACGTGTAAAAACAATCATTATCAATAAGCATAACAATTACTGCATGTTCAATAAGAGACTATAAATAACTCAATTTGAACAGTTTATGAAATTAACTGAAATGATGCATTAATAACTATATACAAATAATTTTACATACACTTCAAGGAATTAACACCATTGTACTCACTCTCTCTCTCTCTCTCTCTCTCTCTCTCTCTCATACACAGACATTATAGAAACTCTGGATGGATGGATGGATCTCTCTGGATCTCGCAGTTGACTTGTAATTTCTTATTCCCCTAGTACCAAGAACAATTAACTTTATTATTATTATTATTATTATTATTATTATTATTATTATTATTATTATTATTATTATTCGTTGAGTGAATAATAAGTTTCACAGAGCAGAATTAGCTAAAACAGTGACAGGATAATTGAATCAGTGAGTTGAACTTGAGAATCAAATCGTTTATATTCGTAAATGAATCGTTTTATCAACCGGATTCTCTAATTCATTGAAATGAACCGACTCAAACAAACGATTCAGTCACGAATCGGACATCATTACAACCCTTCTCTCATAAACTCACTCGGGACAATTAAAGCAGATTTATACGATTACATTCAATTTCGATCGATTCCTCACAGAAAGCTGCTGCAAGGCTTCCTAAAGGTTGAATATATACAACACTGGACTAGTTTTATTGGGGCTTGGTGCTTTTCCGTCCGCTTTTTTGAAGCTCATTGCTCCATTACTATTGCTCGATTGCATGGCAAAACATACATTCCTGGAAATACTGTGCTCCAACTTCCAAGGATAAACATCGGGGTGAGTAACTGATAGAGTTTCTATTTGATGTTAATTATAACAGCTTCATACATTCAGAATCACAGCACAAATCAAAGAACATAAATCACCTTATTTAAAAAACAACAAAATAAAACTGGGTGACTAGCTGTCTTCCCCGTCTTTCTCTCTCGTCTTTTTCATGTTTTTCTTTCCTCTTTTGGTATCACGGTTTTGTCTGCGCCATCTCTTACCATCTACCTGATGCATGTAAGGACACACAACTGTGAAGTGCGCCGTTTCTGAATAATCCGCAAATATCTTAAGGGGGCACACACATATGCACTTGGGACAGTCTGAGGGCATTCATTGTAGCCTGCTTCTTAATATATTATTGTGCGAAGAGCCTACTAAATACCAAAATCATACAGGGAATTATGGGGTCCTGCTGGGCCCCCAAGTCTGACCAGGGCCCTTAGAATCGTCCTAATCTTCCCCCGTTAGAGCGCCCCCACAGCCATGATAATAAGATGATAATAAAATAAGATACTGTCAGTAGACTTTAAGATTTATATTCGGTTAGAGAAACACCATGCAATATTAGGCTTATTCCCTCAGACAACAATGCATTTTCTATTAGCAACTTTGCCTTCGCATAGACGGGTTTTTTGTGTGTGAAATATTACAAAATTTACAGATTAATTAATATACATGTTAATTTATAGAGGCCCAATGGGAACGCTAGGACATGGCCTCACCTCCTCCAGCTTAAGCGCAATGTTCATGACTATTTCCTAATGAGTGTTAATTTTCTCATTAGGCACAGTCCCATTACTCCTACACAAAGTGCGGAGGGGGAAAAAGGCAAATTGCACACCATAACACGTATTTGGAAATAATAATAAGTTAAGAACGATGACATAAAACGTATTTTTTTTTTATTTTATTCCCCCCTCATAATTTTATTTCCCCCTCATTTATATGTTGTTTTGATGAGAAATCTGATGCCAGTGATAATTATATACAACAAACTCTTGCATAATTCACAGCAATTTAACCAAAATAAGCGGCAACAGCATGGCTGATAAAGAACATCAAAACTATAAATATGTAACATTGTACACAATGAAGAAATATACCGTCCTCACGAAAATTAGCCTATTTATCTATCCTTAGAACTCACTCTCTTTAAGTTAAAAGAATTTCCAAGCAAATTATAAAGAAGTCAATAAAAGTCTGTAATAAACAATACCACGCAGTACATACCCTGAGAGTGGAAATAATATTTTAATTGTATTTTCACTGACGAATTTTAAAAAACAAACAAACAAACCAACAAACAAATAAAAAACCACAGAAGCGATTGTTTGCGGGAGAGGAGCGCAGTTTAAAGAGCCCAGTCTTCAGAACAGCAGGAACAGTAAAACGCTCAAACTCGCAAAGTCACCAACCCGCACTCTGTCGCACTAAACAGTACGGTCTGTTTTGACACACTATTTATGTTGGGAATGTGCTGTTTTGAGTGTTTATAATGAAGCACGGTGTGTGAGGAGTGTTCACTGGGCCTCACGCTGCTCTGTAGGTGTTCCCGGTGAGTGTGGGTCCGGGGAAGCGTCGTGTAGTTTCCGTATGTGCTTCTTCAGGTCGAAGTTCCTGCAGAAGCCTTTGACCGCATGTGGGACAGGTGAAGGGCTTCTTGTCGTTGTGCGTGTGCATGTGGAAAGTCAGGTTGTATACCTGGTGGAAGGCTTTGTTGCAGATATTGCACTTGAACTGTTTCTCGCCGCTGTGCGTCAATTTATGATTTTTGTAATTGCCTAAAGGAGGGGAGCGAGAAGTAGTTTGGCTCGGGAATAATCCAGAATGTAAATTATATATATAAACATTTCCCACATGCTGATGTAAATTCATAATTTGATAAATAAACGTTTTGGGGTTTTTTTAAACACAAAGTTGATAAATGAACAAATGGTGGTGTTAATTACCTTTTTGGTGGAAACCCTTTCCACAGAATTCACACACAAATGGTTTGTATCCGGCGTGGATGCGCGCGTGTGTGTTCAGTGTGGAGCTCCGGTTAAATGCTTTCCCACACTGATGGCATTTATGCGGCTTTTCCTGCAAATAAACATGGGGGAATGAGAGATTACTACCAAGACTTTATTATTATTATTATTATTATTATTATTATTACTACTATTATTACTATTATTATTACTATTATTATTATTACTTTATTATTATTATTATTATTATTATTATTATTATTATTATTATTATTATTATTATTATTATTATCATTATTATTATTTTGTGATGATTCAAAAAATACAATTCAATCGTTCAAAGATTTTTGTTATGAAATCACATCTTATGTACAATGGTGGTAATAATTAGTAGCTGCAGGGTTATTTGGATGGATTAATTAGTATTTCCGACGAGGGAAATCATTTGAACGAATAAAATGGATGAACTAAATGAAATGTTTTTCAAAAACATTTTTTAGTTTTCAAAATGTCTACCAACACATTTCAAATAATTGCTACTGAATGTATTAGCCGAATATAATTATGGGACCATAAAACAATAACAACAACAACAACAGCTAATAATAATAATAATAATAATAATAATAATAATAATAATAATGATGATGATGATGATGATGATGATGATGATGAGAAGTACATTTTATTAGAACAGGACTTGAGTAAATATTAATGCTGTACCTGAGTGTGAATAATTTTGTGGCGACAGAGAGTGCTTGCTTGACGAAATCCTTTGCCGCACACTTTACACACGAACGGTCTGGCTCCCGTGTGCACGGGCATGTGGCGGGTTAAGTTATAGTGCGCGTTGAACACCTGAGAATTTTATACAATTATAAATTACTATGCGTTCAATTCTAAAATCATGCACTGAGACAGTCTGAAAGAAAATAAACAATACAATCTTTAAATATTTAAAATACTTAATTAGTAAGATAAGATAAGATAAGATAAGATAAGATAAGATAAGATAAGATAAGATAAGATAAATACATGCAACCTTTAAATATAAAACTACATGAAATGAAGTCCTATTTATAAATTACAGTTCTACATACAAAATCTCCAAAAAAATTAATAAAATAATAATAAATAAATAATATATCATAAATGATTTAAAAACAAACATTTTTCCTACCTTGCCGCAGACTTCACAAGTGAACACTTTGGCCTTGGCTGGCGGAGAGCCGGTGTGTAACTTGGCGGAACTCTTGAACAGTTTCTCGGAGAGGATGTGCGCGCTCTCCTTCATGTAGTGCTGCAGCTGAGACTGGGAGAGCTCCTTCAGCGCCAGCGCTCCGGGGTAAGAGTCCAGGCCGTGCGCGCCTCGGCTTTTTTCCACCAGAAGGCTTTTGTGGCGAGAGTGTAACGGGGTGTTCAGCAGGTACGAGGCCACCGGGTGCAGGTTGAGCAGGGCGGCGGGCGGAGGCGCGCATGCGCTCTCCGTACAGTTCACGTAGCACACGGCGGCAGCACAGTTGTGCACGGATGAGTGCGAAAGTACCCGTGGCCGGAAAAGTTTGTACTGTCCAATCGCCGGTGCTGCGTCCCGGTGTTCGCTCTTGGCGTTGGTGCCGACGCTCAGAAGCTCGCCTGCGCCGTAGGGAAACTCGGGCTCGCTGCGGCTCGACTCAAGTCTGTGAAGTTTGTGCGCGGGCTCGTAGGCGAGCGGCATGAGAGGCAGCACGCAGTGCAGCGGGGATGGAGGCACAGCGAGGGAGGCCCGTGTGTCGGTCTTTCCCGCGGCACTGTACTGCACGGAGTTCGGGAGAGACAGCATCGACTTGGGTTCCGGCGTCCTGGCCATAATCCGCTCGATCGAGAACGCCAGGGGTTTAGCGCTGGTGACCATACTTCCTCCCGCCGTGGATGGTGAAGGGGTGCCGAATATCCCCGCCGGGGGGTACAGCGCGCTCTCCATCATCACCCTGGGACACGAGCGCCTCGTCTGGATCGGCTGCTCACGCGCGCGACTTGTTGCGGATAAAGTTTGATTCCTCTCACTGAGTCGAAAGTGAGGACATGATCGAACGCGGCGGCCCACTGAGCGCACAACCACTACGGTGATCGCACACACACACGCACAACACACACATACACGTGCGCGCGCGCGCGCGCACGCACACACAATCAGCGGCGCTAAATAATGTCTATCCGGCCTTGCTCAACAGGGCACGATGGCCACTCTCACAACTCCGGAGGCAGAAGAAAAAAATCAAAGCAAATGAGAAGTGCAGGTAACAGCTCGATTTATTTTCTGTCAATCCAGACACCTGCTCTCTCTTCCCCCTTGAATTTGTGATGCACTGCTGTGGGTGAGTAAACTCTCCGCGCGCCTCACTGCAGCTCTTTATCAGGAGGCGTCGCGCTCAGCTGGAAAGCGTTGGGCGAATCTCAGCTCCCCGCGCGCCTCTGCTCTGACATCACGCGCGCGTCTGACACGTCAAAAAATCTCAGCGCGTGCAAGACATGACCGGTGTATTGACTTATAGGTCAGAGGCAAACCACACAACCGTTTGTGATATCAAATCATTATTAATGACATTGTAATTTTAACATACAACCTCTACAATTCTATAACATAGAATAGAATATATTACAATATATATCAGAATACATGGGCTAGTAGTAACATTATTATTTTATGATGTAAAATGGTAGTGAGTATGAGTGAATCTATTTAAAACTAAAACTATTTTAAGCATTGAGCCTGATGGCGCTAGATTGAAATAAGCACTGCCTTTACCATGCTAAAGCTCTTGAACTAATCGAGACAAACAGGCAAACAGATAGGCTGCATTATAAAATGTTTTTTTTGTTTGTTTGTTTGCTTGTTTTCTTATTAATGGAATTCTCAAAAAATTTAATATTCTTAATCATAGACTAGTGTAGACAAATCAAGTATTTCCTTTAAATACCTAACACAGTTTCGTTGGACATTCATGGTTAAATAAGATATCAGTCAGTAATAAATACTTCAGAGGTGTGTGTGTGTGTGTGTGTGTGTGTGTGTGTGTGAGAGAGTGTGAGAGAGAGAGAGAGAGAGAGAGAGAGAGAGAGGGTATACAGTTTTCTCACGAGGAAATAGAAATTAATCCAGCTAAAAAAACACCACTATACTATTATGCGACCGGTTAAAAATGTTTTATGTGAAAAACCATTTGAAATTATATTTTTTAAAAAAAGCTAGTAAGAAGTAAACATTGTCCTTTCGCATATGACATTTTATACGAACTAATATTTATTATAATGCTTAAAGCAATAATTATCCTATTAAGTTAAAATGGTGTTTACATTTTCAAGGAGGCAATTTTACAGCTTCACTCATTTTACCAGGTCTAATGAGGCTGTTAAAGCGGTGGCAGATGGGTGTCAGATAGCCTGTAATTTACACAGTGCTTTCAGTTAATCAGCAGTCCCTCAGAGAGAGAGAGAGAGAGAGAGAGAGAGAGAGAGAGAGAGAGAGAGAGAGAGAGAGAGAGAGAGAGAGATCCTTTCTTAAACGGAATCTTTCAGAACAAATTCTTCTTTAAGGCTGTTTGTAAAATTTAACTTTCTTTTCAGCACTAAAGCAAGGTCTCGAGCTCGAGTAGAGTTTCATGTCCTGCAGGTCCTCTTTTAAACCTCAGATTTAATACTGGAACATGACGTCAATACTTTTGTTCAAATGAATTTTTTTTGTCTAAAACAAATCTCATTGCTTGCCTTTTTTCGGGGGGAAATGCATCTTTTTTTAGCCCCAGGTCGAAATCTATAAATTAGGATACATCTTGTTCAGTGTTAACGTCGAGGATTACTAACCATTCAAATGAACATTCATTGTATTTAATATTATTAGGCAGGTATAACACACACACACACACATACACGTGTAGTTGTAATAAAAAGACCAAGACATACTCGTATGATTTTTATATATATATATATATATATATATATATATATATATATATATATATATGCTATCTATATAAAATGCTGAAATATTGTATACAATATTAAATAAAATATAAGAAATTAGTACAAATTTGTAGCTATAATAAAAATACAAATATATGCCTATATGATAGATTGAAGCCCATAATAATGTCAAAATATATTATCCTTCTTATAATATGCTAAAAAATATTTGATTATTTTTTCAACATAAACATGAACTAGCCGCTGATTTGTTAGGATGGACGGATGGAGATGTAATATTTCTGTCGTGCTAACGTGTAAACACCTTGAGCGAAAAGGTCTCAGTGGAGAAACAGCAGTAATAACTGCATCAGCAACAACTGTGCGGTTATAACCCCGAAGCCCACGCATGTATCGCTCCAGCACTTCATTCAATTACTCCACCCTGCAGCCGGAGACTGCTGTACATGCTGTACATCCGTGGCTGTGGTGCAGGACTAAACACGCCGAGTACTCAACACAAATGCTGCCACTTTATTTTATTTTTATTTACAGCTTTCGCTTCAGAGTAGAAACTACGTTTGGTGGGCCGCGAGAAATCGGAACTATGAAACGAATGCCGAGACTTGTTGAGTTTTAGCTGAAGAAAAGCGAGCAACAGGCGGATGGGAATGTGGACTGGGTCTCTGAGCACGGACTCAGCAGCATCCCCGTGCTAGTTCAAGGGGTTTTCCGTATGAAATGGCGGCCTGTGCAGCAGATCATTAGGACTGTATGCTGATGAGCCAACATTTCGTACAGTAGAGGACTCGTGACCCGAGGCTTGAGCTTCTCGGCCAGATGGGCGGTAGGCGGAGGGCGCAGGCTGCTCTTTTCTCCAGCCTGAGAGAAATGCATACAGAGAGACACGGAGAGACAGGGAGAGACACACGGAGGGACACATAGAGACACGGAGAGACAGGGAGAGACACACGGAGGGACACATAGAGACACGGAGAGACAGGGAGAGACACACGGAGGGACACGGAGAGACAGGGAGAGAGACACGGAGGGACACGAGAGACAAAGCACAACTCTACAGCACTGCTTCCTGCACTAACACACTCTGCTCAGTCCGTTTCAAAACACATGTAAACTGGATAGGAATCTTAACATCAGCTCTCATCTGCTCTTATAGACAATCCCGCACAACATCACAGCATGATCTACAGTATAACACATTATTATTAGAATAATAAGAATCCAACATCACGTATTTGAATATACTTACAATATAAAATAAAAATGATCATGGGCTACTATACACATCAGTGGTGTATACGTGTCCCAAAATATTTATATACACTGATTGTTCATTTGAATGGTCAGTGATCTTCCACGTTCACACTGCACAGGATTAGTTTATTAGGAACGAGACATTCCCTGTCTGTCTGTTTATATATTTCCCCCTTTTTGCTTCACACATTATTTATACATTACTTACTATAACCCTTTGCTAACTTTTCTACATTTTTCTATTTCTTTTCTGTGTGCTGTCTGAACTCGTGCTTGTTTTAGTTATTTGTTATGTTTGCCAAAACTCGCTCAGACGGGCCTGAAAAGAGCTGTAAACTACACATATTTATTCATGGTGGTGGTGGAGTTAGATCTCAATCATTCCACTGTGGCCTTTTATTCAAATTCAAATTGAAATTCACGCTGATCGGCTAGTAATTATCATCAGTATTTAAAAAACAAAAAAAACAACAACAAAAAAACAACAAAAACAGTTTTCTCCTAGTTTAGTCCAGCATTTTAATAGTGATTTCACATCACAGGACTTATTTGGGGCTTTTGTTTAATGATACATTTCCTTGTTCTGGATTAAAATGACCTAACAGAAAGGAAGGTGTGTTAAAAAAATCTCAAATGAATGACACCTGATATTAACATTAAAAACACTTTTAATTCTAACATTTCAAACACACCTGTTCAAACTCAGGTGCACAAAGTACAATATAAATATATGTGTCTCTCTCTTGCTCACACACACACAGACACACACACCCTTACAATTAGGTGACATATTCTCTCAAGTAAAACATAACTAGGCAACAGTAACATACAGAAACATATACAATTAACACAACTCATTGTTAATTCAATAGAAGATCTGAAGTTCATAATGTCACCAATTACATTCAAACACAACACTAGCATCTTATTCCTGTTTCAGACTTCGGACCTGCGTGTGCAATGTTCATGCCACAGTGTGAACCTCCTTACATGTGGTCCCATTTGTACCAAAGATAAGACAAATCAGTTTTGTTTGTTTTGTGTAGTTGTTCAGGGTTGTTGTTTTTTTTGTTGTTTTTTTAAACCTACATCTAGCATCAGCAGCACCACCTCTAGTGTTCACAGTCATAGCCAGCTTTGTTGGACATGATTTTACTAAATCACTGAAATATAACAAAGATACAGACATATGAACCATCAGCAGGTGGTCGATGAACTATATTGTACAAGCACGCAGTAATAACAGTATAGTTATGCTTGGACAGAGGTGCTGTAGCATGGACAGAAATAGCTTTAGATTGGCTTCTCTCAGCAAAGTGTTTTACATAAAACATCTAACATGAAGAATCTGATAATGGACTGAAGTTAACCCTCCTCTTCGTCACTGTCTCTCATGCTGATGCCCTGCAGTCCGTCTCCTGTAGACACAGCAGCTGTGGCCTCCTCTATAGTGAGCCGGTTGTAGATGGTCTCATAGTTCTTGTTGTTTAAGGTGCTGTCTAGGACACCCTGCAGCCTGAAGTCACGGAAGGACTTCTGCAAAACAAACACACAAAAAAGCCTCTAAAGACATTCTTCAATGTTGTCTTGGTCAAAACTGTTCTTTGACAGATGGTTTGCAACAAGAACTTAAAATTCTTGAAGAAAATGTTCGAGTTGGTATTACCTTGACGATCTTGATGAGGATTTTAAGCTGATAGGCATGGAGCTGCAGGTCCAGTCTGTCGGTCAGCCAAACACACACTGCCTTCATGGAAGTGTTGTACCATTGCTATGAATATAAGCAAAAAGAAAAGCAGAACCTTTACTTAGTGTTTGAGAAGAGATCTGGCAGGACATCATCTCCTCCAATAAAGTGAAGCAGTGGCTTATTAGAAAACTGTCATGAGCTCAAACTCATCATTCAATTGGGTTTACTTTACTATGAGTTTATTTATTTATTTATTTATAATTGTTTGCAAATGGCATGAGGATATTAAAGACAATGTAGTGAGGAAATTTATTTTGGAGGTTTTTCTACGAATTGTAGAGAACACAAATCCAGGTGTTTTTTTTCTATTTTTTTTTTTTTTTTTTACCTCAACTCAACTTCAAAAGATGAATAGCGGACAACCTTCATATTGTAAACAGAATGCTGTAAGTAGAATATTCTTAAAATTATGTTAAAATCTACAATGATTAAAACCGTTCAAAACTACACATGGCAGAGTAGAGTCAAATGAACAAGTCATCGCTGCTTTCATTTCGTACAAGAATAATAAAAGTATCATTGTAGCATTAAAAACAGGAGAAAATGAAGAGCATGCATGTCCTCTGAAACCCATGTCAACAGCAAACACATCTCAGTGGCCACACACTCACCCGACACAAGCAGTTTGAAAATCCTTGATCACTGTGTGGAGTAAATGTGATGTGACACTTGTGTCCTCTCCTCTCAACTATGTCAGCCAATTATACTGCTGAGATGCTATAGTATATCTGTATTTCCAGGTAAATACTGAAGAATGTACTGTATTTCATTATGAGTAACAGGATTGTTGCTATTGGTTGTTATAGGCACTGAACAGTAGCTGGTGGTGTTTTATTGATTTGAGATGTGTATCTAGTTGTCCTAGAATGATTTCTTATTGCTTTGTAAGTTGTCTGAATGCCTCTTTATGTCTCTGGAGTATCACTACATCACCACTATATGACAGATTCTGACATCACACTGACTTTTAATCAAATTACCATCTAACAATTATTATTATTATCATTATTATTATTATTATTAATATTATTATTACTTCACATGGATTTATATCTTTAAATAGCTAAGAAACTCATTAGATCAGAAAGCCTTTTGGGTTAGAACTGTTACTGTAAAGGAATAACAGTTTGTTAAATAGTGCACATTATGGGAAAAATAGTATTAAAAGTTATTGATCATATTACGTTCATTTGTACATGCACTGACTTATTGACAACATACCAGCTAATACCCATAGGAAATGCTACATACACTCATCAGCCACTTAATTAGGAACATTTGTTCTCATGCTCATTATCAGCCAATCATGTGGCAGCAATGCAATGCATAAAATCACACAGATGCATGTCAAGAGCTTCAGTTAATGTTCACATCAAACATGGCTGTTGGTGCCAGCCAGGCTGCTCAAAACTGTTGCTCATTGTATGGGGATTGTTAATTTTTATTTATTTATTTTTTAACCGCACCATTCTAAACTCTAGAGGCTGTTGTGTGTGAAAATCCCAGATCACTAATCTGAAATACTCAAATCTGGGCCTAACCATGTCCTGGTCAAAGACACTGTCCGAGATCATATTTTTAGTCATTCTGATGTTTGATGTGAAGATTAACTGAAGCTCTTGATAACTGCATGAATGAGCTGGAGCACAGGTGTTCCTATTAAAGTGGTCAATGAGAGATACCATGTTTCATTTGGTATTTGAAGAGAAATAAGCACACACAAAAAAGTCAATTTCTATCTTCAAATTTTACAGATGTTTGAGATTTTTGAGATGTAGTACGTGATCTGTGAAAAACAAATTATTTAGCAAACCAATTCTCCAGTCTCAGTTAGCGCTGAAATATAATACAATCCAGTCACCAAGTCATACAATATGTACACAGGAAAAAATATAATTTTCATATGATAGTATAATTAGAAAATGATGGGACAATTTTTGACAATACCTGATTAGGGTATTAACATCATAAAATTAATTACCTTGAAAGATGTACATTTGTATTTTTCTTCATTAAATAAATCCAGTATCAGGAAAATTGTTGTGATGTTCCCAAATGTCAAAATGTAACAAAAGAACCTTTGCTCAATCATCTTTCCTTTCATGTGCATGACAGTTACTCTGGCATACATGATTATGAACCCCAGTCACATTCATATTTTGAAGTAATCAACAATACCACCTCCTAAACTTAATTGAATGCAAGAAAAAATAGAAAGTGAGGCTCTCCCTAATTGAGGCGCTTAGCGAGGAGACAGAAACACAGGAGCAAGGTGACAAGACACTAATTTGTGCAGGTGAGGCAGAGCAAGCTACATTTCTCCATATTACTAGCAATCAGACACGAACACATTACTGGGAACATTTCCTTCCTGCGGCAGTAATCACACACTTAAGTATCCTCTTGTCCTTATCATTAAGGAGGCAGTGAAGGGCATATGTTGCACCCGTGACCGAGCGGAAGTCTCTGGCCCCTTGCCATGTAGACCTCATCACACACTTAATAATGCTGATTTGCTGCTGCCTGCAAGGGCATGCACAGCATGATTTCCACAAAGTATCTTGTCTTAGACAAACACAATGCTTCTAATATCCATATATTTTCCCACATATGCACCAATGCGGTGATTCAGTCAAAAGCAGAACTCCTGCGCCGAATACCAATCTATTTGTACTAGTAAAAAAAAAAGAAAAAAGAAAAGAACAAGAATAAAAGCGTGTGGACTGTTTCGGCAGCACTCTTTCTCTGGCAGCCTGTTTGATGAGGAAGGGTCTTTGGTGACACAGCAAGACCCTGCTGTCAGCATCCTCTCCATGTGCATGACTGGGTGTGTGTGAGGCACATTAGGGAGCATGGGGAGTGTGTGTGTGGCACATTAAGCTTTCTGTGTGCGTGTCTCCTCACCGCCGCTCTCCGACCCCAGCAGAGGCCCAGCAAATAAACAGGAAAGCCCCAAACACAGCATCTCTCCAATCTTGCCCTGCACACAAAGTTTTCAAACACGATCTACAAATACACTGCTGAGACCTGCCTGTTGTGTGTGTGTGTGTATATCCTCTGTTTCTGCTCAACTGTCAATTTAAACAACTGTGCGTCTCCCTATTGTTTGACAACCTGTGGACATATAGTACTGAAGGACATAAAATGTACAAAATTGAGGAGGGACATGATCTAGCTTTCAGAGATGTGTATGCGCACGCACGCACGCACGCACACACACACACACACGCACACACACACACACACCAGCATAAACAGGTCAACAAGAGTGTGATTTCTCAGGCACTGGAAATAGTCACAATAGACTGATGAGTGCTATTAGTGAGGCCTCATTGCTCTCCCACTAAAAACTTTCCACACCTCCTTACACCTCTCACTCACTATTATACAATACCAAGCATAGAAGAAAAGAGGCCAGAAGCAGGGGGCTCAGGAGAGATGGGGACAGAGACAGACAGACAGACACTGTAAGAGACAGCGAGTGCTGTTGACAAACTCATGTAAACTAATAAGCTGTGGATGTGCACGTGTCCCAAAGTTGCTATACAGTTATCAGAACGTGAGTCACACCTTCCATAAGATCATCATGGAACAAGCCACATAACATCTTAACATAAACGCTGAATTTAGCCTCAAAGCCTCATAGTCCACCATTTAACAGGGCTTGACAACTCACAATCCACCCTGTTGTCTGAGACGTGTAAATAAATTCTGTTGGAAGAAAATACAGCCACTAGTGTTAAAATCAACATCAGTATCTAAAAGGCCTGCTGTTTCCTATTGATTTGATGAATGGCTTAACATGCATATAATGTCACGGTGTGCCATTTCTGTGCATATTAGAAAAAAAATATTTGCATATTTGCAAATAAATTTGAATGGCGGAAGATCAGAGGATGAGTAAACACTGTTATTGTTGTTTATACAGCTCGTTATGGTCTGAAGATCATTTGAAGCTGTTTCTTAACTGATTAATCAGTTTTTAATGCACCAATTAAAAAAAAAAATCAGACATCGCTCAATGATACACTGTTGAACAATCTGGTGTGCACTCTCATATGAAAATTTCATCTGTTATTTAAAGAGCCTGTGTGCAGTTGCCTTTAAAATGTACTATATTGTCTGTGTCCATGTTCTCCAAAACAGCAGGAATCAAATACATCAATGGGGAAGTGATCCCTTAAATAAGAATATTTGACCCTCACCAGCCCTTGGGTCAGTACTCTTCTTTTGAGAAGCTGTTATTTAAAATTATGGGGAAAAATTCAATTTGAAATTAAACTTCAATAAATCTTTGCTATTCGTCTGCATAGTCCAAAAAAAAAAAATGTAGCAACAGTAAGCAGCACAGGAAAAAAAACAATACCATAAATATACAGGGTTACACTACTCTGGAAAAGACATAATATAAGAGAGTGTTAAGTAAATGAATCTGTACATAACCTTGCCTTCACCCACTACTGATACCACTGTGTATGTATGTGTCTGCTGAGGCACTTACGTCAAAGATTTTCTCTGTGTACATCTCATCATTCACACGGTCTCTGAGGATGTCCTGGTTTTGCCTCACAAATGTAATGTAGGTGTCTGCTAGATCCATGCCAGGTTTCTGAGACACAGAAGGAGGCACAGAGTGAGAGAAATCGGGAGGCGAGAGATGATGCATGGGAGATCGATTTGACAGAAATGAAACTGTAGTGAAACAAAACATTTACTATTTCTGAGGTAAAAATATCAAGCATTTTTGCATACAGGGAGAAATCTATCGATGCCCTTACGTATGCCATGTATATAGCAGCTCACTGTTCATCAGTAGTGTTCAATGAGTTTAAAATTAAGACCCTGGAATCATACTGTAAATTTGAAGGAACATTAATTTCTGTTAAATATGATTAAAAATTCTTTAAAACACTCTTTATGTGACCAGGTGGAAAACAATTGCAGACTAATGTGCGCCTAAATTGCCTATGCACTGTCAGTGCAAACTTCTCAGTTTACCTGTGTAACGAATAAAGAAAAAACAACAACATTGCTATTCACACTGGGAGCATGAAAGGAGGAATATACTCCAATACTACTGTAATTGCACTGACACCTTTCACACCCATTTCTCAGGGGCTGACAACCTGCGGGCAGAGCACGGCTCCTTATCACGCTATGCTTTCTTCGTCTCCTCCTACACCATGGTGGACAACATAAGAACGCTACACGACAGCAAGGAGGAAATTCCCTTCCGGCTCTTAAGAGGGAAATGGTGGAATAACTAGACACAAGATATCCGATGGACACTCCATTTCTCAAGTTACTGAAGGCTCAGATATGTGACAGCTGCTGTGTTCATCGTAGCATAGCAGCATGACATTAAGAGCTTACTGCGCCACAGATTTGTCTGAAATACCGAGCGCACATTAGCACACTTCCGACTTAACTCCAGTGTCAATCAATCAAGTAAAACAAATACACTTTTACATTCAGTCAGTATAAAGTTAAAATAGCCTGTCTTAGAACAGGATTGTCCATTAAGCTTTAGGCTCCCTGTATTTTATCATAATCCATAATATATTAGGTTTGTTTAAATTTATTTGATAATTTAATAATAAATAAATAAATAAATAAACAAATAAATAAATAACACTAGCTCTTACACCTCTACTCTGTGCACATTGCTTCTCTAGAACTTAATAAAAAATATTGTATGGTAGCACTACTTGTATTGTTCTCCGTTTATATATAGCTTTGCTTGCATTTCCTCATGTGTAAGCCGCTTTGGATAAAAGAGTCTGCTAAATGAATAAATGTTATGTAAATGTAATTTAATGTTATCCTGTTACTGGTATTTAGGCTTTACAAATTTTTCCCAGGGACCTTCAACTTGTTTTCACACAGGAAAATAACTACACGTGTTTATTTATTAAGTTATTGCTGGTATGTATGTACAGTGCCTTGCGAAAGTATTCGGCCCCCTTGAACTTTTCAACCTTTTGCCACATTTCAGGCTTCAAACATAAAGATATACAATTTTAATTTTTTTGTGAAGAATCACCAACAAGTGGGACACAATTGTGAAGTGGAACGAAATCTATTGGATATTTTAAACTTTTTTAGCAAATAAAAAACTGAAAAGTGGTGCGTGCAAAATTATTCGGCTCCTTTACTTTCAGTGCAGCAAACTCACTCCAGAAGTTCAGCGAGGATCTCTGAATGATCCAATGTTGTATTAAATGACTGATGGTGATAAATAGAATCCACCTGTGTGTAATCAAATCTCTGTATAAATGCACCTGCTCTGTGATAGTCTCAGGGTTCTGTTGAAAGCGCAGAGAGCATCATGAAGACCAAGGAACACACCAGGCAGGTCCGTAATACTGTTGTGGAGAAGTTTAAAGCCGGATTTGGATACAAAAAGATTTCCCAAGCTTTAAACATCCCAAGGAGCACGTGCAGCGCGATCATTTTGAAATGGAAGGAGTATCAGACCACTGCAAATCTACCAAGCCCTGGGCCGCCCTCTAAACTTTCAGCTCAGACAAGGAGAAGACTGATCAGAGATGCAGCCAAGAGGCCCATGATCACTCTGGATGAACTGCAGAGAACTACAGCTGAGGTGGGAGAGTCTGTCCATAGGACAACAATCAGTCGTACACTGCACAAATCTGGCCTTTATGGAAGAGTGGCAAGAAGAAAGCCATTTCTCAAAGATATCCATAAAAAGTCTCGTCTAAAGTTTGCCACAAGCCACCTGGGAGACACACCAAACGTTGAGAACGTTTGCTTGCACAGTGCTCCTTGGGATGTTTAAAGCTTGGGAAATCTTTTTGTATCCAAATCCGGCTTTAAACTTCTCCACACAGTATTACGGACCTGCCTGGTGTGCTCCTTGGTCTTCATGATGCTCTCTGCGCTTTCAACAGAACCCTGAGACTATCACAGAGCAGGTGCATTTGTACAGAGACTTAATTACATACAGGTGGATTCTATTTATCACCATCAGTCATTTAGGACAACATTGGATCATTCAGAGATCCTCGCTGAACTTCTGGAGTGAGTTTGCTGCACTGAAAGTAAAGGAGCCGAATAATTTTGCACGCACCACTTTTCAGTTTTTTATTTGCTAAGAAAGTTTAAAATATCCAATAGATTTCGGTCCACTTCACAATTATGTCCCACTTGTTGGTGATTCTTCACAAAAAATTAAAATTGTATATCTTTATGTTTGAAGCCTGAAATGTGGCAAAAGGTTGAAAAGTTCAAGGGGGCTGAATACTTTCGCAAGGCACTGTATGTATGTACGTTTGGCCCTGCTAGCACACAGCAGATCCCTAATGGCTTCTTATTCACTATATGCTCACTACATGTGGTATAAAATCATGGATTTTTCTCCCATCTCCCATCAATTTGATTAAGAAACTTTGATTGACTAGGTAAAGTGAAAGTAGAGCATGGGGTCTCAAACAATGAATATGCTTTATTTGCCTTTCAAACATGAACTATTATGAACATTTAAAAGGTGCATTAGGTAAGATTAATGGTTAAGTAGGAGGTGGGTTTGATGTTTGAATAATTTTTTCACCTTGAGCCCTATTCCCACCCATGTTAATGAAGCTCCATCCCCAGGATCTACAGGGGACCATAAAGTAGTGCGTCTATAAAATGACTAACAGGAGGCCCATCCAAACACAAACAAGCATTCTTGGACCAAAAGCCAGTTTCCAAAGTGATTTTCTCAGCCACTTAATACACTTGTGCTGAGGCCATTTCTGAAACCATTTTTTTTCATATTATACATATTTTCCATGTTACTAGTGCACCTTTAAATAGCAATAAAGCCATAAAACATATCCAGCAGTCATAGTTTTTCTGTGTTTGTGTGTGCACTGTCTCCTCAATCCCAGTGAGCCACATGGCAGAGCTTAACCAGGAAGCCCCTTAACCCCTTTTTTCTGACAGCACGAGAAAGTAATCCCAGACAAACACACACAAGCTCGCACAAGCATACACATGAGTACACACAACTTGTCAGCGAACCCTCTTGGCCATCATTGCTCCATCACGTAGGTGCATTTGAGCCACAGCAGGGAGAACAATACAAGAGCAGTTAGGAATGGGCAGGGGTGCGGGGCAGCCGGGGCGTGTGTGACCGAATCAATGCAGAGGTGTGGAATGGTGTGATTAAGGCCAGGTTAATGACTGGTTAAGCTAAGGGGATAAGCGACAGGGATGGGAAACAGACGAAAAAGAAGGAGAGACAAAATAGATGGTAATTACACAGAGTGACTGCTCTGGCCTCCTGCCACTGCCTCATTCACTGCCCAGGTGCAGGTGTATAAATGCGTGCGAGAGTGTGATTCTGTATGTTTGTGCGTGTGTGTTTTAGAGAAAGAGAGAAAGAGAGAGAGAGAGAGAGAGAGAGAGAGAGAGATGAAGTGTGTGTGTGTGTGTGTGTATGTGTGTGAACTGTTTGTATGGCATGTATGAGAATCTACAAGTAAGTTTGGGGTAAATAATTTCAAGGTGGAGGGTGCATGTGAGAGCGTTAGCTTTTAATCAAAGCATGTGTTTGGGAGGGTGTGAATGTCTGACTCAGTGTGTTTAGCTGAGCTACCAGCAGGGCTTTCCTTGCCAGAATACCACAGTGCTTGAATGGCAGCCTTTACAAAAGAGCAGGAGAGCTTAAAATTTCGTGACAAGGGCCCAGAAATGTTCAGTGGCAAAGGCCAGACCACAGCCTGTCTCTCTGGCTCCCTCTCTCTCCTTCCACACGGCTGTGAAATGGGCTTCCGAGGTGCTGGGTTGCCTCCACACAAAAGCGCATGGTAGACGCTACATTCTCATTTAACGCATAAGAAGGGGATTTGCCTACCGTACACCACAGGCTTCTGCGTGCCAAGATCACACATGGAAAGTTTAATTGATCAGTGGAGCATAACTACAACATTTCCGCCTTGTTTTATGTCACAATTTATGGAATTTTGACGCTGTTAAGAACTAACTCACTAGTTAAAATCTTCATATCTTGTCTTATGAATTTACAAAACCTACATGCACATGTGATTGTTCTGCAATACACTTAATAGCAAAGCATTAATTCTACATGTCAGTCCTTTACAGATTTCTTTATCAACCGGTGTTTATTTCCTTGCCTGTTCATTGACTTCCTGCCACCTCTCACAACAGTCCTCGCGCTGCTTGTTGTGAAACCCGCTGTTGACAACTTACTGGATTGCGAACCAAATCCAAGCCAAATGGGTTACCAATTAGCATTACTTAGCCAGCTCTCGGATGCACCCTGGCACTACAATAGCTCATTGCAAAATTCTGCAACATTTAGCACTGCCATTTGATGAATAAATAGGAAATATTTCTATTGGTTGGTTTTCTTACTGAGAGAGGGCATGCCAGAAGGCTAGGCTGAAACACTCAGCAAAGTTGGATACCACATGAGATTACAAAAACTGGCAAACGCACAAATCACTGCATGTGCTAAATAAAATACTTTGTACTGTACACAGTCACATAGCAGGCACCAAAGCTTCATGCAGTCAGTAAGCACTGAGAGTTCTGAGCTGAGTAACACTTACTGGGACGTCCACATACTTGGCTGCTGCTTTTACCTTTAAAAGAGGGTATGCATAAACTATGCTGTCTTATAATGTACTATTTCAGTTTTTGGCTCTGAAATGGAACAGAAGAAAAAAAAACCCACTTACAGTAAAAGAAAGGATCGAAGAAAAAAATGTTCCTTCATCATATCGTGAAAGCTTGGACAGAACACCATCCAAAACAGCAGCAAACTGCAAGCGCACAAAAAAAGGGGAATTTAATACGAGACAATAAAAAACACATTTAAGCAGCACACACACCACATAATGACAATCTTTAACAGCCCAAGAGAATGTGATAAATAAGAAACTGAGTAATAGCAACTTCAGATGAAAATACCATCTCTGATATTGAGCTGCTAGCTTCCTCAGTGAGAGGCTTCAGAAAAATTAAAAAAAACTATCATTCATAGGCTTCTTATATTCATTGTGTCTAAATGGAAGCATTCGGAGGCATTCACCAGCACATGTGAAGGCCAGCAGAAGAGCTAGCAAAAGCCAACCTTAAGGAAGCAAATAGTACCTTTGAAACCAGGCAGGAGATCATTTCTTTAAAGGTCTCATCGATCAGGACATCAATTTTAGAATGGTACTGTTGCTGTGGAGATGTGCACATAATACATGGCTTACAGCACAGATATAAATAGGGTTACAACAAAAAGTGAAAGCAGAACCGATTGCTGAAACACAGGCTTAAAAACTCACATACATGCACAAAGTAAGAGTCATCTCTTTATTATTGGTTTTGACAAAAAAAAATGAGTAAGGATTATCTGACAAAGTATCAATTGTACTGTGTATAATCCTTTGGTCAATGCAATTACCAGTTCCATTAATCATATCCTAACATTAATCAAGAGCAATGAACAAACAGCATAATCACATAAATGTATACTGCAGAGTAGAAGAATCTTCCCATATAACAGGGCTGAGTTAAGCAGCTAATGGGCCCAATTATGCCACTGAATGGAATTCCTTTCTTCGTTTAGGGCAAAGGAATCTGTAGGATACTTTGTTTTTTTAAAGCAGGCCGCAGTAAAGGCAGCGTTGTGTTTCTCTAAAAGTCTCATCAAGCTGCAGTGACCAAAGGCTCAATCTGGCTTCAGTTAATCTTGCATTATAAATCTGGATAAATTGATGCATTTATTTTTGCCTCAAAGAGAGGGTGATGCTGAAAAAGGTAGGATGAAAGATAGAGAACGACTCTAAGGAAAAGCAAATGCGAGATAGAGGGACAGAGAAAGGGGAGGGAGGGAGGGAGGGAGAGAGAGAGAGAGAGAGAGAGAGAGAGTGAGTGTGCATGTGAGTGTGTGTATGTATGTGTGTGTGAAAGGGAAAGAGAGCCTCCATTCGGTTCCATTGAATAGATGCCTTTGCTGCATGCAAGGCAAGCGGGAGTTCATCTCTGCCAACAATGCCCTTTCACAGCACATCTAAAGAACACCCAAATTAAAAATTTCAATCAATAAAGAGCGTAGATCGGTGACAAATTGAGGGTGCTGAGAGGTCACCATTGGCAGCCCTAATTTTCTTTTCACTATTTTTCACTACATGAAATGGCAATTTTTCCATAAACGGAATTATGGGCAAATCTTAAGGACTTTTTACCTCAATTAACACTTCCATGTTTGCTTTTTATACAACAGTGGGGGCCAAATTGCAAGGGCTCTTTTTGCATTAGAGGGGATTAAATTGTGGTGGGGTCTTTGCTGTGTGTGAAAACCAAAAGAACAATAATTTCTTTTGAAAACATTTATTTGGGAGCGATCCAGTAAGAGGCACTTCAGGGAGAAAGCAGTTTCTAAAGAGTAACCTTGCATTCTGAAACGCAGCAACCCCTTTCAATGGAATCGTGAACAGGCAAAGATATACGGTAGTAAAATGATTATCTACATATTACAAACAAACACGACATACACATGAGCCAGGAAGAAATTCTGAACTTTTGTACACAGATTGAGCTGAATACTGAGCAATTTTCAGAGTCTACATTACAAAAGCATGAAACCTAAAACTGTCTGTAAGAAATGCTCTTTTTTAATTCCAGAAACATTTTGCAAGTTCGTTCTGAAACTTAAAATATTTGAATACTAAATGATAATTGAACACAGTGAACCTATATTCACTGCTGTACAACAACGATGTTTTCAAATATAAGTCACAGAACAAAGTATTATTTTTATTATTATTATTATTATTATTGAAAATATAAGGGAAGTGAAATGAGCATAAATGAATTCAAATAAAAGCTGAACTGAGAAATGATCATGGAATAGAATTTATGGCCTAAAGACATTGTCCAAAGTAGAGTTTAATACAATATTTTAAAAATATGAATGCTTTTGTAATGCTTGTATACACAGTTGGTGTTTTACAAGCCCGAGGAAAGATGACAGACTCACCCACTGTTGGTCCATCTAAGATGAATGCAATGATGAGCAGGACACATAAAAAAAAAAAAAAAAAACAGCAACATGATTGTAAAATAGACACAGGAGATCTGTTATAAATGGGGAAAAAAATCCTGGAAATATGGCATACAACAACATGGATGAATGAATCAATTATCTGAAACCATAACAAACAAAAATGCACCATTAAGGTGGAGTAATTATATTAACATATAATGGCCGGTTGGGTGATTATTGATATGTTCCTATGGATCTGCTAAAGAAGATTGGCCCCAATAAAAAATAAAGCTGTTTTAAGCACTACTTTCTAATTTTATATCTTGAAATGAGGTTTTTAGACATCACTGTATCCATCCATCCATCTTTTGCCGCTTACTCCTTGTTCAGGGTCGTGGGGAAACCTGGAGCCTATCCCAGGGAGCATCGGGCACAAGGTGGGGTACACCCTGGACAGGGTGCCAGTCCATCGTAGGGCACAATCACATACATCACTGTATCTCATTTTAAAATGTAAATATAACATACTTAAATATAAAATCTCTCTCTCACACACATACACACTCATACACAACAAAATGAAAAAGAAATGAGAATTGTGTTGGATTAGTTACCATCTTTGAAGTGGTTGTTAATGTGCAGGCTGAGGCTTTCTGAGTTAAAATGATGATCCACTCATTTTTGTTTTCAAAAAGTGCAGACCAATCATACCAAATCAAAAGCAAAAGCAAACATTATACTCAGTTGGTGCTTCTTTGGACATACAACCCCAATTCCAAAAAAGTTGGGACGCAGTGTAAAATGTAAATAAAAACAGAATGTAATCATTTGCAAGTCTCATAAACCCATATGTTATTCACAATAGAACACAGAATACACATCAAATGTTTAAACTGAGTAAATATACCATTTGAAGAAAAACATGAGGTAATTTTTAATTTGATGGCCGCAACACATCTCGAACAAGTTGGTACGGGGCAATAAAAGGCTGGAAAAATAAGTGCTACTAAAAAGAAATAGCTGCAGGTTAATTGGGAACAGGGCAGTAACATGATTGGGTATAAAAAGAGTATCTTAGAGAGTCTTTAAGAAGTAAAGATTTTCAGAGGTTCACCAATCTGTGAAAAACTGCATCTACATTTTGTGGAACAATTTCAGAATAATGTTCCTCAACGAAAAATTGCAAAGACTATGAATATCTGATCATCTACAGAACATAATATCATCACAAGATTCAGAAAATCTGGAGAAATCTCTGTGCGCAAGAGACAATCAATATTGTATGCCTGTGATCTTTGGGTCATCAGGCATGTTTCTATAATGGAAATCACTGCATGGGCTCAGAAACACCTCCAGAACTCATTACCTGTGTACTCAGTTCACCGTGTCATCCACAAATGCTGATTAAAGCTCTATCATGCAAGCAAAGAAGAAGCCATATGTGAACTTGATTCAGAAACACAGTCGTCTTTTCTGGGCCAAAGCTCAATTAACATGGACTGAGGCAAAGTGGAATACTGTTTTGTGGTCAGATGAATCGAAATTTGAAATTCTTTTTGGAAACCATGGACGCCGCATCCTCTAAACTAAAGAGGACTAAAGAGGAGAGGAACCATCCGGCTTTTTTATCAGCACTCAGTTTCAAAAGCCTGCACCTCTGATGGTATGGGGTGCATTAGTACTTATGGAATGCGCAGCTTGAAAATCTGGAAAGGCACCATGAATGCAAGTATATACACCATGAAGTATATACAGGTTTTAGAGCAACATATGCTTCCATCCAGATTTCAGCCCATCTTTACTTCTGAGAGACTCTGCCCCTCTAAGATACACTTTTTTATACCCAATCATGTTACTGACCTGTTGCCAATTAACCTCCAGTTGTTTCTTTTTAGTAACTCTTACTTTTCCAGCATTTAGTTGCCTCTGTGGCAATTTTTTTTGAGACGGGATGCAGGCATCAAATGTTTTATTGTAAATAACACAAGATTAAATCAATGCATTGTTTTTATTTACATTTTACACAGCGACCTAACTTTTTTGGCAATTGGGGTTGTACTTCAGAGAAATACAAATGAGAGCTACACCATGCTTGTACTTAATTACCACATAGCTGTGCTACAATTAAATTTACACTGCACATGCACTTTAATAAATTTCTTGAGAAGTTGATTCTAATAAAGGGTTTGTAAATTCTCTTTACTGTACAGTCCTGACACTTGATATTTTCTTTATATGTGAAATGTGTGTGCAAATATAAGACTGACTTAATATGGCTGTGGTTTACCTCTTGGCCTTGGTCGAGGATACACAGCTTAGAGTATTGTTTCTTAGCATCCATAAGAATGTTGAACATGGTGCAGACGGACAAAGGCACCCTGAAGTCAGTGGACTTACTTGACTTCTGCATCTTATTATCAAAAGCTGCTTTGGTCCTGTGTTTAAAAAAGGTGCAATGTCAAATCATCTCAAAATACTGGATTTTTGTGTGCACTTCACTTAAAATCAAAACACCAACTTTTGCAAAATCAAAAAAGTAACTATATTGTTCTGAGATTTGTTATAGATAATTAATACTTTACATTCTAATTTAATGCAGGATTGCACTATTACAAATTTTAGATTTACATTTATTAATTTATCAGACGCTTTTATTCAAAGTGAGTTACAAATGAGGAACTACATAAATAATTGTTTTAATATGAGCTTTGACCTTTTGATACAGGCCTCCATCATATCACTAGCCATGAGCTTCAGCCTCTGCTCCAGATGTCTGGCGAACTCCGGCTCGGGCCACTGCAGGTCCATTACAAACATCTGGAGAGCATCCAGCTTCCAGAACAGGTCCTCTGATGTTGCTGAACCATTACTGCTAAACATAAAGCATAATATAAAAAAATAGCACTAGCATTTTCAGGTTTTTTCATATGATATACTAGAATTTTCTGTCATACGATGCTGCAGTTTTAATGCTTCTAAATTTTCAAGCACCACTAAATTTTTAAACCTGTAACCTCCAGATAATAAAATCAGCTATTAAAGTAATGCCTTTCAAGTACTTGAAGTGTTCACCAATATTTTGAATAGAATTGGTTTTTAGTCTGCAGGTTTGCCTAAGCTAATTTTAGCAGCAGGTACCTTTAGACAGAACATGGTAGCTTAGCAACTAATTCAAAAGAAGACAAGAGTTAAATCATACAGAATGGCACTTATTAAATGTTTAAATCCAAATTTCTTTATTTGGTTTATCTATATTGTTAACTCTCTTTGTATTATAATTACTATTTAAAAAAAATAAAACTCAATTGATGCTAAAATTAAATGCTTTTTCTAATACAACATAATAGTCATGTTACGTGAGTGAACAGAAAAAAAAATAGCTTTGTCTTTAAAGCTTATAGATGTTGGAAAATGCTTCTGAGTTTCCAGAGGCTTAAGACAGCCTCAGCAAGACAGACAGATGGACTGACACCACTGTGTCAACTACAGATAACACGACAACACACCGAGAGGCTGACACAAGCAGCATTCAAGTGTACAGCGCGAAACGCTCAGCAGTAAGGAAAAAAAGGGCACTCACTCCTCTCGCTGTTAAAAGACTGTTACCTTCACAAGTGGCAGTCCTGGAAAATAGTTTGGCAAAGTCCACAGTGCAATTAAAAAGGATGAGCATGAGTTCCCACTCGATTAATTAGTGGTGGTACAGTGTGTGAGGGCTCCCTCGGGGACCTGCGCCGCCCCCTCAAGCCTGCGTGAGCGGGGGAAGAGGCAGCATGAACAAATGGACGAGCTTCTCGCCAGGAGCAGCACTCCTATGGGGGAACATGGCATTCTGACTGCCTCTAACAACCAGCTAACCAGAGTCCCCTTGGACACACACCCACAGGACTACTCCCACTACAGACACTGTTTCAGGCCTGAAACCTGGTGTGCATTTGCAGTCCAGCCTGTTTACAATGAAAATGATCTACATATTATTATGTTGTTTTTTTTGATGATCTAAAGTGTTCCCTAATAACAATAACATCACTGTCACCTCGATGGTCAAGGCCAAGTGATCACCGGACTCCTTCCAATTACTTCAGTATTGAATAAGGTGGATGATATTAGGCAAGTTTGAATTGAATTATTTGCATGTTTGTGGAGGAGAGGTATTGCCTAGCTCGTGTATTTCAGTACAAAGCTCAAGAACTGAGAGATTGACAGATGACTTAAATAGTTTTGCAATCAACAAATTCCATTGCAATGAATTCACAAGGCGAGCATACCACACAGAAAAATAAAGATGGAAAAACACAAAAAGGAAAACATTGGCCCTTTTCATTTTCTTTTTAAAACTGTGTTGGTGAAAGACACAGAGAAAGTGAGAATTTATGCCTTAATGGCTTTAATATCAAAATCAGATGAGTGAAGAATACCATAAATTCCTCACAGCTCACACAGCGTCCAAAAGAGTACAAAAGGTTTAAGTTATGATTATCACTAAATATCTGGCAAATTAATAGCCTTCAAGCAAGAAATTCTAAAGCCAAGCCAAGTTAAACCTAATGAATCTGAACAGGAAATCCAAAAATGTCAAATACAGATACTCTATTACATTCAGAGTTGGGTATAACGCGTTATGAAGTAATGCATTACTGCAATCTAATTACTTTTTTCTGATAAGACAGTGATGTAATGTATTACATTTTAAATTTATATAATTTGATTACAGTTACTGATATCAATAAAATTGTAATTTTATTGTTAAGAAAACAATATTAAGTAAAATGCATTTTAAAATGAATCACGTTTTGCACGGATGCCAGTAGCGTAACCTGGCCTGGGCGTTGGGGGCTGTAGCCACAAAGATTTTTTCTTTAGCCTCAAATAATTCTCTACCTGGAGCGATTTTTGACTAAGTCACTGAACGTCAGTAAAAGAAGACAGTGGTGTTTTAATTTTATATCCTCAGTGAACGGAGGCGAGGCCAATCAGACAGGGTTTACTGGAAAATACATGGGATATCTCGTGCCTTATTGGCTGACAGTTCTCAATTCTGCCAAACGTGAGCTCAGAGTCAGTGTGAGGGAAAATGGATATATGCTTATATTTTATGTATTTTTTAAACGAGTAAAGGGGTTCAAACTGAAACAATAACATACGCTCATGCTGAGCAGGAAAACAAGGTGTGCAAATATCTATATGAGTTCCAGTTTACGTGAACATGATATGAGCAGAGCATAAGGAAAGATAATGTACTTTGCATGGCATTGTAGCAGCTAAACCAATAGCTTAGTTGTGCCACCCCTTGGCTAGCGACACCACATTAGTCTAGTTAGAAAAGTTTTAACTTATATTGGTCTGGTAGTCCTACAAATAGTGACAACAACCATGGCAAGGTTTTTAACAAATTCTACTTTTTCTGATCATGTCATACATTGACAGCTAGGTTACCACAGCTTCCATAAAACAAAATTTAAGCTCCTAGCGGAGATGGAAAAAATGCATGGAGAAGAATCTGTGTTCAGCCCCGAATGATGAACAGTCTAGCTAATGTTCCGGGCGGCTGCGTCAGTTAATGAGCATGCACTTTATTGACCTATGAGTTTCACTTTGTAGTGTATTTTTGCAGGTTTGATAGGTTTTGAAAGTAACTTGAAAGGAATTAGTAATCTGATTCCTTTTTATATGCAGTAATCAGTAATGTAATCAAATGCCAATTTTAAAGTAGTAATTAGTAGTGGATTAATCTCTTGAGCAACTTACCCAACACTGATTACATGATCGTTCAATAAAAAATCTTGGTCATCTAGATTGCTAGAGCACCCTGGATGGATTTTTTAAAATAATAATAACCAAAAAATCTCTGTAGAATTTCTATTATTTTTTTTTTTTACCACCGTGGTGGTGGTGGGGCGATGAAGAAAGTGGCTTTATTTAAGCAATTCTGTCATTGAAGCAACTCAATACAGCCTTGTTGCATCATGATGTTCAAATACTTTATTTCTTGTACAAGTGTAGTATACCACAAGCCTATAAATCTTTGAAATAAATACCAGTAGGGCATTAACCTAAATAATAATATGTTAAAAATGTAAATACTAGCCTCCTGGAATAGGCTCCAGGTTCCCCGCGACCCTGAAGAAGGAGTAAGCGGTAGAAGATGGGTGGATGGATGGATGTAAATACTAAATTTTAAATTGCGTCTGGATAACATGCCTTGTTTACCCCCACAAGGCTGACATATGGCTTCATCCAAATTTATTGGTTCACCTCTCTCATTTGGCATGAATCCAAAATGGTCCCAGATCGCCGATGTAACGTTTGGTTTCCCAACAAGACCCATCACAGTGGCAGAACCCGAAGTGAAATTGCAGAATTCGCCTGACTGGATTTTGCCACTCAAACAAACCCATGCCAAACTAACACACAACGCCCTATAAGATATTTGATTAGGAGTATGTAATTTGTGTATTAACATCAAATTTCCCGCTATATGGTAGACTATAAATACAAATTAATATTGCAACTATTATTATTATTACACTTAATTAATACAAAACATTGTACTTTGTACTTGTCATAATGTCCACTCAAGCAGAAACACACAACATTGATGTGGTGTGTGATGTGACACTACCACAGGTGGCAAACTACAACCGCGGTGGTGAGGTTGTCATGGCCACCGACTGCCTAATATTGTGTAGGTCCCCCTTGTTCCAAGAAGACAGATTTGACCCATTGAGAAATGGATTCGACGCCTCTGAATGTGTGCTGTGGTCTCTGGCACCAAGATGTTAGCAGCAGATCCTTTAAGTGCTCCAAGTTGTGAGGTGAGGCCTAGATGAATCAAACTTGTTTGTCCAGCACATCCCACAGATGCTTGATCAGATTGAGATCTGGGGAATTTGAAGGCCAAGTCATCACCTTGAACTCTTTGTTCAGGAAAGGTTTGAGGAACATGATAATCTTTGCAGTGTGGCAGGGTGCTGAAAGAGACCACTGCCATTAGGCAATGTCATAGTCATAAAGGTGTGTACTTGGTTTGCAACATAAATGTCAGGACCCAAGGTTTCCCAGCAGAACATTTCCCAGTGCACCCGAGTATGCCGGCTTGACTTCTTCACATACTGCATCCTGGTGCCATCACTTCCCCAGGTAAGTAGCACACATGCACCCACCCGTCCACAATATGTAAGAAAAAAACGTGATTCATCAGACCAGGTCACCTTCTTCCATTGCTCCATGGTCTGGTTCTGATGCTATTGCGTTCAGTGTAGGTGTTTTCGGTGGGGTCAGGGGTCGGCCTGGGCACTCTAAGTGTTCTTAAGTTACACAGCCCCGTAAGCAGCAAACTGTGCTGCAATGTGTGTTCTTCTTTCTATCATAGCAAGCATTAACATTTTCAGGAATCTGTGTTACATAGCTCTTCTGTAGGATTGAACTAGACAGGCTAGCCTTCACTCCCCACGAGCATCAGTGAGTCTTGTGTGTCCATGACCCTGTCACCGATTCAACGGTTGTCCTTCCTTGGACCACTGTTGGTAGGTATTAACCACTGCATACTGGGAACACCCCACAACACCTGCCGTTTTGAAGATGCTCTCACCCAGTCATTTAGCCATCACAATTTTGCCTTTAAGAACAGACTTTTCATTTGCTGCCTAATTTAACCCAGCTCCTGTGGCCTTGTTATATAGTATCTCACAAAAGTGAGAACACCCCTCACATTTTTTTAAATATTTGATTACTGTAATTTCCGGACTATAAGCCGCTACTTTTTTCACACACTTTGAACACCGTGGCTTAAAAAATGATGCGGCTAATTTATGGATTTTTATGGGCTAACGAGTGTCATGCTGCCATAACATTTAGCCTCATCACATTGGACAAATGAAATTACCGAACAGGTCACAGTGGACCAATGAAACTGTTCGAATTAAATCTAACGCGCTCACACTACATTCTTCAGATCAGTCGTTTTGCGCTTCATGCACACCCCCTCATCAGGGAAAACACACGAAGAAATGTATATTGGTTGACGTTATGTCTCTGCCCCGTCTTGTCATGTGCCGTCACGTGTGTTTTGGTATTGCCTGCAGCTGTTAGCAGTTTGGCTGGTGTGTATATATACTGGGAGCCACGACACACACAACGCAAGTAATTAGATATAGAGTTAGAATTAGATAGCAAATATAGTTAGAGTCTTTGTTCATGCCATGTGTGTTAGTTCTTGTCCATGTCTGAGTTCATGTCAAGGCTAGTTAGCTTATAGCATATCTTAGCCTGTAGCCTAGTAGCTTATAGCCTAGTAGCTTGTAGCATAGCTTATAGCCTAGTAGCGGATAGTATAGCTTAGAGTTATATAGACTGTTTAGAATATAGATGTAGAAGAGGTTTAATTAGAGTATAGATATAGAGTCTTTGTTCCATGCCATGTCCATGTTCCTAGTCATTGTCACGTTTCATGACATAGTTAATGTTTAGGTTAGTTGATTTAGTTAGCTTAGTTAATTGAGTTGGTCATGGTTCTTGTATCTCTTGAGTCTGCTCTCCTCTGTTTCAATAAAAGGTCTCGTCCTAACTGCAATTGCATCCGTCCTGCTTCCTTTACATCACGAATCGTGACAGTTACAACGCCTATATATGTACAAAATTGTTTTTCTTTTTAAAATTAACAGGTGCGGCTTATATTCAGGTGTGCTCAATAGTCCGAGAATTACGGTATATCTTTTCATGTGACAACACTGAAGAAATGACACTTTGCTACAATGTAAAGTAGTGAGTGTACAGCTTGTATAACAGTGTAAATTTGCTGTCCCCTCAAAATAAGTCAACACACCGACATTAATGTCTAAACCGCTGGCAACAAAAGTGAGTACACCCCTAAGTGAAAATGTCTAAATTGGGCCCAAAGTGTCAATATTCGTGTGGCCACCATTATTTTCCAGCACTGCCTTAACCCTCTTGGGGGTGGAGTTTACCAGAGTTTCACAGGTTGCCAATGGAGTCCTCCTCCATGACGACATCATGGAGCTGGTGGAAGTGTCTTCAGTGTCTTCAATTCCTTTAGTGTTGTTACATGAAAAGATATAATCAAATATTTACAAAAATGTGAGGGGTGTACTCACATTTGTGAGATACTGTATACTTCTGCAAGGCCTTTTTGAGTCATTCCACCATGGAATGGCAAAAAGAAGAAGGAGGGTTATGGAATGGCCTAGTCAAAGCCCGGATTTGAATCCCATTGAAATGTTGTGGGGGGGATTTTAAACGGGCAGAACATGCAAAAAAAAAAACCTCAAACATCTTGCAACTGAAAGAATATTGCATGGAAGAGTGGTCAAAAATTCCAGCAAGCCCAGTGAACTTTCATGCAAAATGCCTACAAGAAGTTATTTTTTCTAAAGGGGGCAATATCAGCTTCTGAGGCCAAGGGTCATACTTTTTCAACAGAAGAATATCACATCTATTGATATTTCAGTTGAAGAAATGACTGGAAAACCTAATTTTCCTTTTCCATTTGTTCAAGTACATCAACTTCATTAATAAGAACTGTTTCAAAGATGATCAAATGTTTGCTTGTCCAAATATGTCAGAAAAGCCAACAGTTTCCATGAGGTGTACTTGTTATCTCTCTCTCTATATATACATATACACACACACACACACACATATATATATATATATATATATATATATATGTAAATAAATACATTTAGTTATATATATATATATATATATATATATATATATATATATATATATATATATATATATATATATAAAAATAAAATTAAATGTATGTATTTATTTATACACATACACACATTAGTTGACTTTTTTTTGGGTGATTCTAAAGGTAGGCACCCAATTCAAAAAGTTAAACGCTTTCTTTAGGACTATTATAAGCACTGGCATGGCCATTACATATGGATGGTGCCCAGCTGGCCCATACACACGTGTTTTCACATAATGGTCCAATCCAGGAGGGGGTGGAGAAGCTGGGCATCTGAGGAAGATTGAGGGGCAGGTTGGGAACTTTAGGCAAAGGCACACTTGGCAGATTGTTGGTAATAGTCCTGCCAGAGATCGAAAAGAGGGGAAAAAAATAGAGAAGGAAAAAAGACAGAAGAAACAGAAGAGTGAAAAAAAAGGAATGACAGACACAAAGAATGAAGAACTAGAGTTTTATTGAGAGTTTTACTTTGATGGATATACGAAAGATAAAAGAGCTAAGAATACTTATTTTAATAAAAGTGTGTATCTATCAAGTGGGGAAAAACAGAATAAGAGAGAAGTGTTCTAGTTAAATAAGTTAAATAAATATACATACTCCAGTTGCATAAAACCATGCTGTAAGAGATGAACATGAAAAACCTTAAAAATCAAAAACCCTAGACACTTGATTCTGTTATTATGTCTGTTGTACCCAATGAAAGCCCTAGATGGCCCCTAAAATTAAAGATTTTTTTTTTAGTTGAAGGTCTTACTTGACAGACTGCCAGGTCTCTTGCTCAAAGCCACGATGGACAGACTGGGCAATGGAGGACTCCATCAAGTCAATATAGCGTACCACCAGAGGCATGTAGAGCTCCTGCAGGTGCTTGTGGAATGTTCCATTGCACAAGTGTGCTAGAGCAGAAAAAAGATTCAAATAGTTGGAAAGCTTTAAAACTGTAGTAAACACGTAACACTCCGTTTCTAAAAGTCTCAAAACGAATTTTGGCATAAATTCAAGGCCAAAACCAGACAGCTTTGCATAAGTAGTAGAGGAAATAGTCTGAGACCCCACATAAAATTTATAATGGTTAGAAATCCCTTGAAATGACTCCTAGAAAAAAAAATCTACAATTTATCCAATTTACGAAGTAACAAAAAAACATTTGTTGTTGGATAAGCTATCTAGTAGTGCGTGGGATAGAAGAAGCAGACGAGTAAAGGTGGCACATTCCCACAAATTCCTGTGGGAGTTCATCGTGAGAGAGAGAGAGAGAGAGAGAGAGAGAGAGAGAGAGGTGTCTCATTGGGCATCATTAGTTATAATTCCCTCTCACTCTGTTCCTTCATTATTAACACTAGCCTTTTTACTCTCATGGGTGTGTGAGCACGTTTCACAACCATTTAACATCTTGAGATGATGATGAAACTCATGTGTGCATTTAGTGACAGTAGCATGATGCAGCCTTCATGGCCAAGAGCTTGATATTTTATAAGCTTAATCATAGAAATCATAGGGGAATAAATGATAAGCAAGTGTGTGTGTACATAATGATAAGTGTGTGTGTGTGTGTGTATATATATATATATATATATATATATATATATATATATATATATATATATATATATATATATAGTGTACACACACACACGCACACACAGAAAGTGAGTACGATGCGACAACACAGAGGAAATGACACTTGGTCAACACTTTTCTTGGGTACTGTATAATTCCATTTGTTTTATTTCACTGTGTTTGTACCATAAATATATTTTTTTTTATAAAACAGTAACAAAAATGTAACAGTTTGTCCAAGCATTTCAATGGTGGTGCATATACATGGTTTCCCAAAAGTCTACATACACAGGGGAAATTAACACTTTTTTAGCAAAATGTCTTCCAAACTTTTTTATATATATATATATATATATATATATATATATATATATATATATATATATATATATATATATATATATCGTGAAATATGACAAGCACATCACACACGACACTATTGCCAAACAACTTAAAAAATTCAAAAAGATTGGAATGTTGCAGACCAACCAAAAAGTGGACTTCCACATACATTGACAAAAGGCGAAGGCATTAACACTGACGAAAGCACAACCAACATGGTGCTGGCCTACATAGTACCCTATATATGAGGACTTTTGGGACACCCTGTATCTGAGAATTTAAATTTCCCAGAAGTCAGTTGTGGTTGTTCAGTTCTTAATACACACAAGACTGCTCAATTTGTCAATTTGTGTGCTCTGGTAGTTAAACCTTTTTGTGCCTGATCCCATGTTAAAGAGCATAAAAGTTAGTGGTTGGGTCACCTCCTTCTTTGCCTGCCAGATACTATACTGCTATTTAAAGGAAGAGGACATTTTGCAGTGCTGTTGGTTTGGGTTGTGGTTCACTATTCGTGAGCATCAGATTCATAAATGCTGCTGTCAAATGTAATCAGAAACGAGCATTTAAATGCTGCTTTTCCAAAGTTTTCCTCCCAGGGGAGAATCAACTAGCAGTAATTGTGTCGCCCCTCCCCCACTCCTTTTGCCAAATTACTCCTACGCCCTTGCTAATAACCAAAACAATTATTCCCTCTTTTCTGCCGAACTTGAGTGGTTTTCTCATTATATTTCAGTCTGTATGAAAAGGAGTGTTGTGACAGATTAAACGGTTGAATGTGGAGAAGTGAAAAGTAATTAGTGAACAAAACAATGTGATTCTACTTCAGCCTCATACAAAAATGTGCTCTCAAAAGCGACTCAAATACCTCTAAAAGTTCTACCCTTGAGTGTCTTTAGTTTACTCTGCCAAATATGGATATAAATGGTGAATTTGAATATAAATGGTGATTATTTACTCAAGAGCTGCGTGTCAATTCACATTACATGTATACCTAGAGCAGAGGGTCAGAATGAAAGAGGAAGGTCTTTCTTAAGATTACGTTTTGGTTTTAAGATGATAAATAAAACAAGATTGCAAATGTCATCAGTTTTCATCAATAGACTATGGTCCAGATGTATGTGTGTGTGTGTGTGTGTGTGATATATATATATATATATATATATATATATATATATATATATATATATATATATATATATATATTCATGCGACAACACTGAAGAAATGACACTTTACTACAATATAAAGTAGTGAGTGTACAGCTTGTGTAACAGTGTAAATCTGCTGTCCCCTCAAAATAACTCAACACCCAGCCATTAATGTCTAAACCACTGGCAACAAAAGTGAGTACACCCCTAAATGAAAATGTCCAAATTTCATTAAAAAAAAAATAAAAATAAAAATGTAGGAATGGAAGAAAAAGAAAGATATTAAAAATTAGATTAAGTGCACTTACAATCAGTACGCAAGAAATTGTTGAGCAGCTGAAAGAGAGGAAAGCTGTCCCAGGAGTCCTGTGGCTGCACCGCCAGAGCTGCATCCATGTCTACTGTGTAGAGGGACAAGAAAGTTTCAGCATGCTCTGCCATTGCTTCAGGCCACCAGGAGAAAGCCTATGGTTCAAATACACACACAAACACAGAGAGAGAGGAATTATGGGCATTATAGCAGCACATCCACAAATTTGAGGTTGATAGATTTTCGAAACCTTCTTCAGTTCTGGGTAACTTTGAAAGGTTCCCTAAAAACCTCCCCCACCCCTCCCCACAAGTGTATTTGCATAAAAAAAGACAAATTAAAATAAATAATAATAATAAGAAAAATAGTTGTTTTTTTGTATGAGGAATAAATAAAGCCAGGAGATTGGCTAGACCATGCAAGCACCTTCACTTTGTTTTTTTGAAACTAGTCTTGAGATATTTGGGTGTATGTTTGGAGTTGTCATCTTGTTGAACAGTCCAGCTTCTCCCTAGATCCAGTTTCTTGACTGGTGAGATTAAATTCTCCTTTAATATGTCCTGGTACATGCTCCATTTATAATTCTTTCAATGACATATAATTCCCCATTACTGTTTACACCTCTGTAATCCACTGTGAGAACGGTGTTCTTGGGATCAAATATGCAACTCTTCCTTCTCCAAAATTCACGAGCTGAAGTATTTAAAGTATAGCCAAAGAGTTCTATTTTTGTTTAATCTTTTTGTCTGATTTGTGTAAATGCTTATGAGAACATTTTAGATGCACATCTCTGTGCATCTTTTTTAGCAGAGTGTTGTGAGGAACAGTGATGATTGCATTGCAGTTCATTGTTCTCTGTGTAACCTCCTGCTTTCAGGTTGTCTTGCAACTCTTTTTGAATCACTCCTGGCTTCTCTCTCACCTTCCATACCATTAGTCTGAGAGTGTGTTGTGAAATCTTGCAAGGCGCATCTGTCCAGGTATGAATAGTTGGGTTTTCATGAACTTTCCACCTGCATATAATCGAACCAATAGTACTGACAGGGATGTTTAAGGTCTTTTGCTATGGCTCTGTACATTTTTCCATTTGAGTGTTGTGTTTTCTTCCCTACCAGTGACTACCAGACTAATGATACCTAATGCAATATGCTTGACAATCTTTTTTTTCAAGCATTGAAAAAATTATTTATCCTACATAAACTTTACACACACACACACACAGACACACACACAGACACACACTTTCCCCCTATCATTTTCCCCCTATCATTTTCATTTTTCATAAACATATCTTTGTACTTATAAATAAGAAAAAAGTATAAGCAAAGTGGATATATGCACTGGAAGTAAAATAAATAAGAAAAACAAGTGTCCCAATATACATTTCCTCCTCTCTGTATACAGGAAGAGCAACATAGCAGCCAAGGCACAAAAGAATAAAATTACATATTTGCATATAATAAATGTGCGCAATAATTATATTCAAGGTTTGATGGAATTCAGCAGAAAAACACAAAACAATGATAACTGATGTTACCAACCACAAGCTCAGCAGATGACAAACAGGACAATAAAAGACCTTGAGAGGAAAGAATATGAAGACTCAATGGCTGAGGTACACACAGTTGGAGAAACAGAATCTATATCATCCTTCAGCAGCCATCAGAAAAACACAACCGAGCCCTCACTGTGCTGGGAATCAGCCAAGAAGCTTCAAATGGCACCCAGAACCTGCTCTGAACATGTTCTGACCTTTCTTGCGAAACTATTTTAGAACCACTTAGTATTTTGCCAGTATTACTTACACATAAGCTACAGCCATTTCTCATTGCTGTGGGTTGTTCTTATACAACAGAATTACTCATCTCTGAAAGTAAAGGCTCACATCAGCTTTCTCTAAATGCAAATGAAACATCACTTTTATATACAATAAGCTACCTTATGTACCATTAAACAGCTTAATTCATTTGATATACAGCACATGCTATCACATTCCTCTGGCATGTCCATGTAACACCCTAAACAGTTCTTCATTTGGTCCCTGAGGGGAAATCTTAAATGTTCTATAAAAAACTCAGCATAGTTTCAAGAAAAGGTTTCCTTTTACCCAGCATCATGTTCACCCAGTGATGCCGAAACCGTACTCATCTTCTGAGCTTCTGTATTCTTATGAGAGCCAGGAGGATTTTCATACATTTTCTTCAAGCTCAGTTTGATGACAAAAGTATCAGTGCCTAACAATGTAATAAATTCCTCAAAGCATAATGTTGCCATGCTTCACAGTGTACACAAAGCTATCAGAGTGGCATGCTATGTTGTGTTTGTAATACAAATGTATACTGTACATGATTATTATAAAGCTATGTGCTATCATGCACACAGGTCTTACTATTGTTCTATCTCACTACAGTTAAAATTGGTAGAACTGTGCTCTGCAAAATTAAAATCATGTTCAAGTACTATATAAGCATAATAAACAAAATGTTTCTTATTATTGTCTTTCAAGTTGCTCTTTATTGAGATGAATAGACATGGTTTATTAGTTGTCACAGGATTTGATGATAATGTTTTAAATAATCTCATGCTTTGTGCACACTCAAAAATAATATTACAAAGCAAAAGAATTTTATTATGTCAAATGTCTTTTTCTCAACTAACTGCAAAAGATCACACTGACTCCTCTCAGGGAAAGTGAAGACTGACCATTATTCTCTTCTATCCTAAATGACAAGGGTTTTATTGTGTGGCTGTATGTCATGCAGTGAAATGATCAAAGGCCTTCGTGTTTATTCTTACATGTCTAGATGCTAGCTTTTTTTCCACTTAATAAAAGAGTGTAAAGGAAGGTCCATCCATTTTGTATCCCCCTTACAGGATAGGGAAGAACACTCTGTCTATAGCTGCAGACTTCAATCAAAAAGAAGTAGTACAACAGAAAAAGTCAAATGGAAAAATATGTGATGAGAAGAGATGAATGCTCCAAGATCTACTGAAAAATTCTATTGTGCATCTCTGTGCTTCTGTGAGTGTGTATCGGGGGTGTATGGAAGCAAACACTAATTCTAGTGACGTTGTGTATCTGGCCTTGAAGACACTTATCTTTGAGCCTTTCAGAGGCAGCTGTTTTAATGGTACTGTGCCAACCGACCCCATTTATGACTCCTTTAAATCCCCTATCTGAAACACCACCAGCGTTTAAATGCACTTTATTTTTAGTATTAAAAAGAATATATCAAGGAGTGTGCCTAACTGAGGAGCTTTATCTTTCATCCACATCTATATGGGGTCAGATTGGTTTCTACCACTCCCTGTATGAATTCTCCTATTAGGAATTTCAGAGATATGAAAATAATAGTTTCAAAGACGTGCATCAAATATGTTAGTTTTTCAGTTGTGTTGCACATTGAAAGTTCCTCAGCAAAACTCTAATGAACAAAAATGCTGACTAAAAAAAGTAAATGAAGAACAGAAAAACAAGCAGAAAACAAAGATGTATTGAACTGACATTAATAGTCACTATAACACGAAAGCTAAAAAAACAAACATTTACTTACCTCTCGTCCCTTATGCATGCACAAAAAAGAGGAAAAGACAGCAGGAACAAGACAATTAAAAAGACCGATAAACATTATCTAAAAACTTATCAAATATAACAGCTCAAATGTAATGTTCAAAGCATTCCATGATTTAACTATTCTCAGTAGCACCATGTCAATGTTTCCTTAGCAACAGCAAGTGGCACATTCATCTTATAACACTTTAGCATTATCATCTTCACATGTGACAGCTGTTTGTGGCTGTAGCCCTAAAAATAACTCCACACCATAGGAACAGATGCCTATTGCTACACACGGATTTAGGCGAATGAAACAGTCCACACCAACAAAGCTTCAACACCTATGATTGATTAAAAAAAATAAATAAATAAAAATAAATCTACAAAAACAAAAAAAAAACCTCCAGCATTTAGTTATTTGCTAAAGTTGGCCTTAGACAGATGTGTTGTGGGAGTTATTTACATCTACTGCGAGCTGCAACAGTTGTTTAATGAACTATTCACTATCAGCTGTCATGCTTACATGGAGGGGAAATGGACAGTATGATGGTAAATGATGACAAGTTGACAATAAACAAGGATTTGCCATTTATGCATCTGTTTTCTTTCAGAATTATGTCAGCTAATGATGATGTTCCTGATAAATACCAGCTCTATTGTGTTATTAATTCTGGCTGATTGTGAATGTGCATGCTCTACCTCAGAATGATGTTCATCATTCTGCTGAAGCACTTCCATACACAGCTCTCCCAGCCGCATCATGTCTTCTAGCCTCTTCTCTGGAGGGACCTGAGGGCAGTCGGCTGGAGACGAACAAAAATAAGCTACATTTAACTAACGTGAGCATTATTGCAACTTAAATCATATTTCTATATTTTTCTGTTTATTTTTCAAATTTTTGCTCACTGCTATTACGATGCAATATTATGTATATAAAACCTTCAAACTGGGCGTAATCGGTCAGCTGGGTGTAGTTAATGAGTGCAGCCTTTTCCAAACATTTCTGAACAATCTTCTTCATCTCCTCAGCAGGGACAGGTGTGGTGATGTCTTTCATAAGAATCTTCAAGAAAGTGGTCCCACACAAAAAAAGAAAATTCGGAAGAGGTGAAATGGAGCCAGCAGAATAAGTTGTTACTTAGGACCCAGAAATCTTCAGGAATGGCTCTGGTCAATCCTGAATTGCATCATGGAGTAGAAATTCCAGATTCATATATGAAGGCTGATTTTTTTTTTTTTTTAAGAATTTTAATACTATTTGGAATCAGCCATTCCCATTATGTCTTTGCAAGCTACATTTTTGTAAATGTTATAAATGCATACAATGTGGTGGGACAGTGCCATCTATCTGGGACTGATAAAGATCACCTGTGCATTATAATTGTAGAGGAATTTGCGACATTAAAGTGGAGACTTCACTTGAGCTCTCTGTATTGAGTATGATCACAAAACACCGATCAGCCATAACATTAACCGATTAGCCATAACTGAAAGAGTGATTTGAGAAACGTGACAGAGTCCAAGGTGTTGAATTTTGGCCTCCAAATTCACCAGATTTTAATCCAAATGAGCATCTGTAGGATGTGCTGGACAAAGAAGTCCTATCCATGGAGGCCCCACTTTACAGCTTACAGGATTTAAAGGATCTGCTTCTAACTTCTTGGTGCCAGAGACCACAGAGGTATTGTGGAGTCTGTTTCTCAATGGGTCAGAGTTGTCTTGGTGGCACAAGGGTACATACACAATATTAGGCAAGTGGTTTAATGTTATGGCTGATCGTTGTATATTCAATGTTTCCCACACATCTCCAAAATACCCTCTCTAAAATACCCCTATCAATCCCAGCACCATCTCAACCACAACTCCCCAGTCCCCCCCACCAGGGTCCTCTAGGTTTACTGCTTACCTGTGGGAAACACTGACTTACACAGTGACAAGAACCTGCACATTAAAGTGATTACCCGTTCTAGAAGTGACAGTGTGGCTTTTAGAGCCCCCTCTGGACGTCCAAAGGGGAAACAGTACCTACAAACAGTGGACGAAAAACAGCAATTACGCAAACCAAACTGAACATGCTCTTCAAGAGCATGGAACTTTATGCTTAAGCTTTGAAGAGTGTGCAATAAATAAGCATAATAAGTAATATGCAATAAAGAAAAAAGGTGACTGTTTACTAAAATGCCATTTTTCTGAGATTAAGATAAATTAATTTCCCTGAAGTAAAGCAGAAAAAAAGCAAAACAGGTGTCAGAGCATGAATAGAGGAAACACTGAAAAAAGGCCAGTGGTCCTCATGAGTGCTGCAAGCCACAGGTGTGAGTGAAAAGCCCTCAATGAAGTGGCATGTTGTTAGCCTATTTTATATGTGAAGCAAAGGAGGCACGCTTAACAAGTGACTCACAGATTTTGGTCTGATGGCTCTCTGGTTGCCCTACATTTGCATAATCTCTGAAGTTGTTTTTGAGCTATTGTCTAGCTATTGTTCAGCTTATTTTGTGTTCTTACTACCTAACTTCCAGCTTCATTACTATAAGCTTCATTATTGGTGTACTCCGCTCTCTACAGGAAGGAGCAGCAGGAGTGTGTATAAATGCCACACTGAAACGCCATATTAGTGTTACATGCCAATAAAAAAATACATTTATACTTTAACTTTTTGGTCCTTATCAATAATATTTTATGGCCTAACAGAAAACCATATAAAAGAATCATGGGTCAGGTGCTTTTTGAATCAGTAATCACCTGAAATGTGTTATCTGGTTCTCAAGCAGAGTCAGCAGCCTTACTCTTATCTCTTCAAACTCCTCCTGTTCATCCTCTGTGATGGTACCCATTCCATCAGGCCTGACAAAAAAACACAATCCATATATAAAAAAAAATTCACACGTGAAAACATTTGGCCATCAACTGCTGCATGTACAAGGAGTGAATACATATTTAGAAACCACCAGAAGTGCTGAACATTTATTTTGAATTAGGAGCCTTCCACAAACTGTTCCCACAAACTTGGAAGGACATTCAGTGGAGCGCAAAAGCTTGTGAAGCTTCTATACATTTGCATAAATATGATCAAAAACATCATTTGATTTTCACACAATGTAAATAAAGAGACCCAAATTAATCAAATGAGACAAAAACATAGTTGGTCATTTATATATTGAGGAAAATTATATAATATCATATCTATGAGTGGCAAAAGTATGTGAACCTCTAGGAGTTTAATTTTAAATTAAATTAGAGTCAGGTGATTTAAATCAATGGGAGGACAGTCAGGTGTAAGTGAGCATGCGGTTTTATTTAAAGAACAGGAATTTCCTTTAACAGCTAAACTAAATTACACAAGTAATTTTGCATTTGCAAAGTTAACAGGTCAAGGGGCTGAAACCCATTACCCATAATCCAAAAGTAAACTACTGATTTAACACTTGAATACCATGAACAGTTGTAGGCATTGCCTCTGACTATCCGAGCCTCCCCACTTTCTTTGTAAACGGCAGAGCGCTGTACTAAAAACCAAGTTCTCTCTTTACTTCACTGTTTTAAGTGCAACTTGTAAACTGGTCTGTACTCCAAATCCCTCTCTTTTAAATGAAATCCCTTTTCTTCTTTTTGACAAGAGCCAGCTAATCCGACAAGAACACAATAAAGGGTTTAAAGGGTTGCGCTGGACTTTTGTGAGTGTGCATGGGTTTGTGTGTGAGAGAGAGCAAGCCCAATTTTGTCCTAAGTTTGATCGTGAAGAGACATTTCGGAAGAAATGACAGAAGGGGTGTTTTAAACCCTCCCACCCCCCGCTATTCCTCACACTATTTCTCTCTCTTGCCTTTCTCTCCCTCAGTTTCTGCTCATTATTTCCACGGTAGGCCTCATAGTTGAACAGCTGCTAACAAGAGGCCTGGGAATTGAACTACAAGTGTCAGGGTGAATTGCTCTGTTCTGTTGCTGTTCTTCTCTCTGTGAGAGTGCAACTTAGTCAAAGGATCAAGCTGTGCTTCTGGTCATCACTAAACCATGATGAAGTATTCAATACACATGGTAACCTTTCATCAAATCCTTCAATGGTATCACAAAGACACCCCAGACCTAGAAAATAGCCCAGGAAAAGCATAAAATCTAAAAACTATTTTAGCATACAGGTATTTTACAGAAAAGTCACTATATTGAACAGTAGATAAAGCTTATGCTAACAGTTGTCATTTTTTACCATTGAATCTCAGCCAGTGCTGCATCATGTTTGACTTGGGATGTTGAGAGGCAAACTCACTGTCCATGTCTAATGAAGCAAGTGTGTGTGAGATGAGCTAAATGCTGATCTGGTGCTTAGCTACTCAATGAGGGTGAATCAGTTTCAGCAGCCTCTAGAAATTACTGCTATATCAACATGCTTGTTTAGCTGGTTACGAGGCTAATAGCATCACCTAAGTAAGTGTGCATTCTATGATTGATTGTACATCCAATAAGTACATTCCAATTGAAAATGTATAAAAAAATATGTACAGTGCTGTGAAACATTAGTGATTTCTTCGGTTTTTGTGTAAACACAACACAAAACAAAGGCAACCGGAGTTATTTTATGTTATTTATTGAAGTAAAAAATCCAGTAACATCTGGGCCTGTGTGAAAATGTATTTGCCTAATTCCACAAATCTATGAAGCATTCATAATGGGGTTCATCTGGACTAGACACAACCAGGCCTGATTACTGCCAGTCCTGTTCAACCAAATCAACACTTAAATAGAAATTTTTCAACAGCATGAAGTTGGTTAAAAGGTATTACCCAGTAACATTCTATGCCAAAGTTGAAAGAAAGTCCAGAAATTATGAGGAAGAAGGTGATTGAAATACATCAGTCTGGGAAGGGTTACAAAGCCATTTAAAAGGCTCTGGGACTCAAAAGAACTACAGAGAGAGCCATTATCTCCAAATGGAAAAACCCAACACAGTACTGAACATTCCCAGAAGTGGCCGAGAGCACAGCATACCCCCCAGAGAGCACAACAGCTACTCATCCACCAAGTCGTAGAGCCATGGACACCATCAAAGGACCTACAGGCCTCTCTTGCTTCACTAAAGGTCAGTGGTCATGACTCCACTATCAGAAAGACATGGGCAAAAATGGCATCCATTAAAGAGTGGCGAGGTGAAAACCACTGCTAACCCAGAAGAACATTAAGGCTTGTCTGAATTTGCAACTGGATTAGGCAGCAAAACAATTATCCAAAGCATAGGAGTATGTCCACCTCTGAATGACTAAAAAAGTTTTCTAGTGGCCTAGTGAAAGTCCTGACTTGAACCAAATGAAATTAAATGCTGTGGAAGGACCTTATATTCATTCAAAGACCTTACATATTCATGCTTGAAAACCCTCCAATGAGGCTGAACTAAAGCAGTTCTGCAAAGAAGAGTAGGCCAAAATTCCACCACAGTGCTGTGAAAGACTGATTTCCCATTACTGGAAGCATTTGATTGTAGTTATTGATGCTAAAGGTGGCACAATAAGATTTTAAGTTTAAGGGGGCAAAGTGTTTTTCACATGGGTGATAGATGTTGGATAACTAATTTTGCTTCAATAAAAAAACAAAAACAAACTATATTATGTGTATTGGCACCCAGTCCAGTGTGTACCCTGCCTTGTGCACGATTCTCCCTGGCATAGGCTCCAGGTTCCCCGCGACACAGTAGGATAAGCGGTATAGAAAATGGATGGATGTATTATGTTTACACCCAGGTTGCCTTTGTTCTCTTTCATCATCTCGTGTTCGAGATCCACCTATGGGAAGAGCATCCGTACCTGACCTCTGTAGAAGCATCCAATTGCACTAAGCCTGGCTGTGACAGACAGGAGCGCATGTCCAATGGCAGGTAAGGGGAGTGCATAAATGAAATGCACACGCTCCTCCTCCTCAGTTGACATTCGTTTCTTGCGAATGCTAGCTTATTTTGTGCACACAGCTCGCTGGTTCGCTGACTTCCAATTTTTGTCTGCAGGAGAACCTATCCCTCGGACGAGTCTTCGCCGCTAGCCAGGTTAGCTGCGTCACTCACTGCAAGCCACCCATGCTCGCACTGCTGATTAGGCTGCCTGCCTCCTCTTAAGCCTTTTTCCCCCTGTTCTATGGCTGCCTGCCGTACATACCAGACTGAGCTCTGTGCTTCTCTGCCATGGAGCACAGTAAACCGGCTTCAGCTTCCACCAGGAATAACCAGTCAGGTGCTTGCCCTGCTGTGGTGCTCTCATCGCAGCTATGGACTCTTATCCCTTCTGCGTGGTCTGCATGGGCCTCAAAGGGGCCACAACCCAGAGCATAGATTTTGGACAGTATGACTAGGAGAGAGATGTTTACGATGGGACCCCCTCTTGGCCCGAGAAAACAGCTCCTGCCGGCCATCCCTGCATGTGCCAAGCACATGAAACACTGCTGAGGAGATCCGTTCGACAAGACACATGGTCTTGCAGGCCACAAGGTTAAGGATATGGCGGCTCTCGTCATAGGTGACCCTCTAGTCATTGAGCCCTTCATCGCCAGACACCTTAACCCCTCCCAAGAGGGCCTGCTTGCTCCCTGTAATCCCACTCTCCCCAGCAAAATTGACTGTTTTCTGCGTCCATCCACCAGGTCTCTTATAAGGCCTTGGCCTTGGCTGTCAGGGCGCTCAATGTCTCCTCACTTCTATCAACTTACCAGGCTGAGCTCCTGGTTGACAAGGGGCAGCAACCGGAGAAAGGGTGTCGTCCCTCATCCTTGCTCTGGAAGGAGATCGTCACAATTAATGACGACTTCCTCCGAAACACATGCCAACCCGTCCAGGCAAGCAGGCATTCCATGGCCCTCTCAGTGTTTGGTGAGCATGTGCTCTGGTCTCCCCAATAGCGAGAGGCCGAGCCCTTTTTGGTCCCGCCGTGACTTTGATGGAAAAACACTGCGACGACAAAAAGGAGGATAAGGCTCTCAAGCTGTGTCTGCTGAGGAAATCCATGCCGTGCCAAGCCCCCCCATGCGGCCACCTAATCCCCCTGTGGGACACCTTTTCAAGAACGATGGTAGAACAAAACCTTGTAACAAGCCACCAGCTCAGCAGGGTAATCCCCCTTCTTCCAAGCCACATCCTTCACTGCAGCCAAGACATGCCCTAGCCCCGCTCCCTCTGACCCCAAAAGGAAATAGCTGGCCTGATGCACAGCACCAGGTGGCTTTGAGTCCACATTTTTGGGTGTCTAGCCCTCTGGCCCAACTGTCCAAGGGAAGGAGGCTTTTCTGCTCAGACTACAGGGCCTTATGGCATCAGCCATTCAGGTTTTGCCTCTGGGCCTTATAAGAATGAAGACATTCATGAAATGAGTTGTATCATTCCACCTCAGCCCTTTACGCGACCTCGGCTGCTCCATCACGGTGACACACTTGTGCTCAGCAGCCCTGTGCAACTGAAGGAATGTAGGGTTTTATGCTCATGGCACTCAGTTCGGGGTGGCCATGTTGTGAAAGTTGGTGATGGCAGATGCATCCTCAAAGGGATGTGGAGCCACCTAGGAGGGGAGAACAGTGAATGGCGTGGAAAGCTGAAACATTTCCTACCCTGCTCATGGTAAATGGTCTACACTTGTATAGCAAATTTTTTTTAACTTTAGCGGTTCCAAAGCACTTTACACTGTGGTATGGATTTTCATACCACCAATGTTAGCAGAGCTGCCATGCAAAGCTTGCCATCAGGAGAAACTTCAGTTCAAATGTTCAGTATCTTGCCCAAGGACACTTTGGGATGTGGAGTCATGTTGGCCGGGAATCGAACCGCTAACCCTACGATTAGTGGACAACCCACTCTACCACATGAGCCACAGCCGCCCATGTGCTGGTACGCTATGACAATACCATGGCTGTAGCACACTTCAATCGCCAAGGAGGGTGCACTCCCACAAGCTTCATGCTCTAGCAGGCTTTTAGTGTGGTGCAGGTTACACTTACTGTCGTTACGTGTGACCCATGTCCCGGGCATCCTGAACAGAGGCGCAGACCACCTGTCGAGGAAGAACCCACTCTAAAGAGACTGGAGCCTCCACCCACAAGTAGTGGACAAACTGTGGGAGAGATTTGGCTGGGCTGCTATAGATCTCTTCACCTTGCACAAAAACACCCATGTTCTTCTTGCTAAGAGACAGAGACGCAGTTCTCGGCATGGATGCATTGGCCCATCCGTTGCCCAACTTTGCTGCTTCAGGACAGCATTCCCTCCCCTTTGCTTAATAGCCCTCACTATAGCTGGGGTGAGAGTTCAGAGCCCGCCCCTCATTCTGGTGGCACCCAGGTGGCCCAAGGCACCGTGGCTGGTGGAGATAATTCCCCTCCTCAATGCCCAGCCGTGGCCCCTCCCATTATGCACAGACCTCCTGTCTTAGGTGAACGGAGAAATCACCCCCTGGCTTGGCTCATGAGAGGGCAAACCTGAACACAATGGGGCTCCCTCTACATGTGGTCACCAACACACAGAGTGCAAGGCCATCCTCCACACGTTACCTATATGACTAAGTGGTGTGTTTGAGGGGTGGTGCTATGGGAGCCACCTGATTTTGTATCAGTGTTCGGATTCGGACATTTTATGTTTTTTGCAAGACCTTATTTACAGCGGTAAATCCTTTTACACTATAAAGGCCTAACTAGCGGCTATTGCTGCATGCCATATTTGGTTTGACGGTACAACAGTGGGTCAACACCCCCTTGTTTGCTGGTTCATGAAGGATGCTCGTCTCTCACTTCAAGTCACTACAAGAGCTCTTCTGGTGTAGGACCTCTCCTTGGTGCTGGAGGCTCTGTCCCAACAGCCTATTGAGCCCCTGGGGGAAATTTCCCCTAAGCTTCAGTCCTTGAAGACAACTTTACTCCTGGCTTTAGCCAAACGTGTCAGTTATTTATATGCGTTCATTCCTCATGCACTAAATTCCCTTTCAGTGGAGATAAGATTTTTCTTACGCCCAACCCGGCCTTTATGCCTAAATGCTTCCCAGTATTCACTTGTGAAGTGATTGAGCTTTCCGCTTTTCATTCTCCTCCCTTCTCCTCTGCGAAGGATCAGAGGTCGAATGCTCTGTGTCCTGTGCGTGCCCTTTGGACGTACATGGATATGACTAGCCTTTTTAGGAGGTGTAACCAGCTCTTCAACAGCATGTCCTTCATGTTCTGCCTGTGTATCACTACAACCTTCGTGCATGGTGTTACCAGGCACGCCAGTATGGGATGCATCAAACGCCACCTATCTAGATGACCATCCCCTGGCTTACAGGGTTTCACTGTGAGTGTGTTGGGCAAACGGGTATTCCATTGCTCCCATAGGTGGCTCGAACATGAGATGATGAAAGAGAAGAGTAGGTTACTGTCTGTAAACCAGATTCTCTGAAACATCGAGTGGAGAGTTCCACAAGGCTTGCCCCACTTGCAGCATGAGAAGCGAATTTACTCACAGAGGAAGAGGAATGCATGCAGGTCATTTATGCAGGCATTGGACACATGCTCCTGTCTGTCACAGCCAGACTTGGTGCAATTGGATGTTTCTGTAGAGGTCAGATATGGATGCGCTTCCCATAGGTGGATCTCTCCACTCAATGTTTCAGAGAACCGGGGTTACAGTCAGTAGACTATTGTTTTATGTTGTATTTTGTTTGAAGATATACAACTATTTAGTGTGAGATATAAACAAAAACAGAAGAAATCAGCAAATACTTTTCACAGGAATGTAAGGTGGTCAGGGAAACCCGGTGGCTGAATTCTATCAATCAACATAATGACGAAAATCAGGTTTTGGCTAAAATAAAGTATTCCCCCCGGGATAGCTATGAACTAAATGAGCTATACAGACATAAGCCTAACCAGTTAAGTCTATAATCAAATACGGACTGTCAAATTGTCCACACTGCTTCAGAGTCATGGTCGGGATGGAATCCAAAAGTTTTTTCAATATTGGGGTGTAACCAGGCTTTAAAATGCTATAACAGATACATGTAAAAGAGAAACATATTTAAGCTCAGGAAAGCCCTTATATTTTATAACTATATAGAACTTGGAAGCATGTGAAGGATTTTCCCAGGCTAGCACACACAAACTAAAAGTTAATACATGCCATAACATCATTACATACAATATGACATTACACTAGAAGACAGTCTAGAAAAAACAACAACAACAACAACAACAACAACATCATACAAATGCGTAAGAGTATGTTGGTATTTCAGTGTGAATAGACGCCTCGGATAAGTTACAAAATAAAAGATGACAACCCAGATGCACATCATGTTTACAGTGTGAGTGGGCTGGATGTGAAGGTGGGGAGGCTGGTAGCACAAGCAAAACTGACAAATACACATGATAGCCAAGTCAGTAAGGCAGGGGGATTAAGATTGACATGTGAGAAGAAGGACGGCTTGGGATTACTGTCTTGTCTGTCGCTCTTGGATATCTGACATTTCAGCATCAATCCACATTGGTCTCAGATTCTGATCTCACACACTAGCACCTCAACATGTGTATGAATGCTACTCCGTTCAAAGCCTGGCTGAGCCGAGTGTGCTTATGTCAACATCAAGCCGACATCACATGAAGTGTGCCACAAGCAAGTCATTCCTGATGTGACTGTCAATCAATAACAAGCATTCAGTGCAGGTAAATTCGGTGGGTGCTGTCAGGATGCTGAAACACTAAGGTGTGATATGTGTAATCTCACTGTACTGTATGTCTACTACGATTCTGTTTTCTCCAAAAGGCTCTAGTGTAGATGATGTGGTGCAACCATGGAATGTTAAGAACCTCTTGACCAGAATTAAATTCTGTAATAACGTTTAGGTTCCACACACAACCCACAAATACTCATTATATAATAAGAGATTCTCAGAAATGTTTTTTCTCAAAAATATCTTTCTAAAGTTCTCTACGGATAAGACTAGTTTTTCATAGAGAGGTGGGATAACGTAATTAATACTGCAGAATCTCTAGGATTTTAGTCACTTCTGAATCCATCATGTCAGTAATGTTTTACGGACTGTGCCTGCACACATTTTGGAACGTTTACGCAGTATTTGACCTTTTAAAAATGACCAGTGGAAATAACCCCAGGTAATATACACTCACAGAGCACTTTTTTAGGAACACCTTTACATCTACTCATCCATGCAATTATCTAATCAGCCAATCATGTGGCAGCAGTGCAATGCATATAATTATACAGATATAGGCCAGCAACTTCAGGTAATTTTCACATCAACCTTCAGAATGGGGAAAAATTTTTATCTCAGTGATTCTGACCTTGGTATAATTGATTCTATATTTGAGTGTGTTGTGCGGCTACATAGAGGATTGATTCAGCTAAAGTGGTGGCATCGTGTCTCTTTTACTGCAGTAAAGTTAGTTTCATATTCAGACATTCAGGTATTTCTGGTCAATAGCACATGAATGGCAAGGCAAACTATTCTAAGATATGTTTTGAATGTGACATGAAAAGGAGAAACAACTGACAGAGTTAACAGAACATTTTCTTTGAATATACTGCAAGTATCTGTTTCACAGAAAAGTTATGGGACCATGCCTAAGTGTAGCAAAAAAGAAACATGTGAAGACTTTGACATTAGCAACTGCCTGACTTCAGTAGGTTCCTGTTGCATAGGAGCTTTGAAATGCAAGCCACAGTAACCATCAAACTGATTAGATGAAATTTTCAGTAGGAAAGAATTAGACCAGTACCTCATGTCATTAGAACAGTACCTCAAAAACTAGCTGTGATCAGTGAGCAGCATACAACACCCACGAGTAAGGCATATTTAGCCTCATATTTAATTATACGTATTAATAATTGTTACTGATGGAAAAATAGAAACAAATTTCAATAATATAATATTAACATAAGTTACATAAAATGTTTAATAAGTATATAAAATTAATTATAATATAATAAGATATAATTAATGTATGAGGTGGCTGAGTAGTTGCTATATTATCGCAAATCGGTTGCTAATCCCATGTCTTAAGGGTATTAAAGTAGCCACTGTTCTGTAGTTGTAGCAGTCATAGATTCATGTCATGGTGTATGCACAGGAACCCTAACAATAGTACCCTAACTATCCAGGGGTCCTCACCAACCAAAATCATGCACTGCCTGCTGAAACAAAAAAAAAAAAAATTAATTTTGGGTTTAAAATATCAGAACAATAAAATATAGATAACATTTAAGAAGAAACACCTTCTGGGGTTTTAGGTAAGTGCTTATAATAAGGGTCAAATATTGTATTAAAATTGGATGCAAGTATTATACATGTAAATTTTAGTGTGACAACCGTGTGTATACCAGAAAGACAAATTTGGTGCGATATTAATAGATCTTAAATCCTTTGAGTTATACACAGATCGCTGTGCAAATTGATCATAATTACTCAGACTTATATCCAGAGATACGGTTTTGTTTTCTTTTGTTTCTTGATACATATACAATGTGAAAATAGATGTCTGTTCAAAGAATCCCCCCCCCCCGACGAGCTCGTGTTTATTTTTTTGGTTAATGGTAAATGATAAATACCATGACACTGTGAAACTGATGATTTTACACTAGGTTATCTTACTGTGAACATTTCAAACTGTAACATCCCCTAATGTCAAATAAATAAATAAATAAATACAGACATGAATCCTTCATGAATCTAAAGAATAATAAAGTCTTGCAACAGTTGAATCAACACAGACAAATTAGCTACAGACCAAAATGAACATTTACATTTTTTTGTGAACATAATTGATCACTTTTAACAGAACCAATCTGGACTCCACAGTTCTGACAAGACATTCATTATTCAAATGAATCAGCAAACTGACAAAAAGCCACTGCTGCCAGTTTTCGTTTGTACTCAGCAATTAGTCAGAGAGGCTAATCATAACCACTCCTAATTGTCTAAATTGATGATCAGAGAGTGGCAGCACATACATGTGTATTTAGAGTCAATCAAATTAAATAAGTGAAATGAAGGGGATGTGCAATAAGCAGAAAGCTAATAGCTTTATGCATGAGGCTGTTATGTAAGCGTTGCTCGAACATATTGAGTAATTTTATTCTAATTGCTTAAGTTTCATAGACAATTGAGAGCTGTTAATCAATTTAGTGAGCATGTGGGATAATGTATTTAATATTCTAGTAGCTTTAGGATTTTACTCCCATATGAATCCATCATCTCAGTATTTTTTTATGAAGTGTGCATGTACACATTTGGAAAGATTACATAGTATTTTATCTTCTATAAAATGAGCAGTAGAAATAACCCAGGTGCTAATTACTGTAGCATACTGCAGGTACTGCCTGTAAATGTATAAAAATCCCAGGAGTAACTCCAGTGCACTTGAGTAATTATTGTAAAATTTTACGTAAACTACATTTACGGACAAGTTTGGACAAAAGTCCTTCATCAGCTGTGCAAGCAAAGTGCTATTCAGGATGATATATTCTGGTGAATTCTGTTCAACGAAAACAACAGATCTTTTAATTAGCCATTAATAGGCTATATTATAAAATCTAATGAACATCTCAGTTCTAAAATTTAGAATAACTAGATATAATATATGATATATTAATGGTAAGAGCTCTGCTCTATTGTTTTTAACATGAAATCAGTTAACTGTGGCACAATTTTGAAAATTATGCAGAGAAAAAATAAAGAACACGCTCTGAAAAACAAGAATGTCAAAAAATTTATTTTTACGGTTATATTCGTATAAAAAATTCTTGCGCTGGACCTCTTACACTATGAGCTCCTTTAATATGAAGTCCATTTAGTATATGTATATATATATTTTTTTAAGAAATATGAAAGCAGGCTTCAGAAAAAAAATCTCTAGGATATTATGAGATTTCATAAGGCTCTTAAATAAATAAATAAATATATATAAAATATTGAACTTTTGGAACAACTTCAAATTCTGGAAGAATTTCTGCAATGTGGACTAAAATTTGGATCCTGGTTAGGTCCCTGATTTACAGCACATGTGTTTTTTGTTCCTAAATAGTTATTTTTCTACATTTATTTCTTTTTCTATATTTTATGTTCCTAATATTTATAGTCCTGTAAAATTATTTGCGACAAAACACATTTCCAACAGCATTTCCAAAGAAACAATTCCCAATGTAGGAATGACGAATGTGATACAGTCTGAGATCACTACAAATATAAATAGAAGTAAGAAGAAAAGATGTTTCCTTTTTTTCTTTTGTCTTCACATCTGTGTCGGAAAAGACTGATAATAATTAAGAAGCTTCCTCACTGGAGTCGATTATTATTATTATTATTCCAGGGAATGCATTTACATATCATAGAAAAAATAGGCGTTTTCAATTATTATTGCTTATAACAATATATAATTATTTAATATATTTCATGTATACTAACATCTTGTTAGATCATACAATTATTTATTTTACCAAGTGACCTAAAATCTGAAATCGTGGGCCGTATTATAGCTAGAATGTGTGAGTAGGAATAGTGGTGAGGTCTTTCTGGTACCTGTTCCCATGGACATGAGAAGCGCAGAAGGCATAGCTGTAATGGAGTAGGGTGGGATCCACCAGTGCATTGTTCTCAGAGAATTCCATCAGGTCCTTCAGGTAACAGAGGTGGCGATGGCAGCCTCTCACGCCATACCGAGCACAGTACTCATCCAAAACAAACACCTGGCCTGGGCTGAACCATCCCTGCACATCCAGAAGAAATATAAACTCATAACACAATGTGAATTTCTAATCTCATGTGAGCCATTGGACAAATTTAAATATGAAGTATTTATATTCTATAATCATGAAAATGCTAAGACCAAAAAAAAGTAATAATAAAAAAGATAAAAAAGGACTGGCTGGGTTTCTCTACTACATCACTGCTTGTGCACTGGCTTTTGTGTGCAGGTTCAGCTTTCACACTAACAGGTCGCAGCTCTGACCTGGACTGTGCCAAAATCCTATTCCTCAGAAATGACCTTTTGAGATGCAGAAACAGGAATGTGCATAATTTTACAGGCCTCTTATTTTTCTAACACATCACTAAATACAGCTTAAAAACCCACCCTATCTATTTCCATCATTATAACAAACAAGTGAGACCAAGGTTAAGCACAAACAATTCATTCATACGCAGAAAAGTCAACATAATGCGGGTGGGTGAAGCATGCTGAAAGGCTCCTGTTGCATTCATTAGCTCATTCATCCCTCACATAATAACTAAATTAGGCATGAATCTTACAAAGTTAATTAACATGCCTTCTCTGTAGGAACATTAACAAATTAGCACTTTGAGGGGGCCGCTCGCCTACGACAGTGCTGAAGGCTGGGAGTCGTGAGGACGGAGCTGTGGCGCAGAAGCATGCGGGAGACCAGCAGACTCGACGCGGCCCCCTTTCTGACCTTCCAGCCTGTAACCGAGGATGGAGTGATCATTACTGTTAAAGACAGAGAGATGAGGAGAGCGGTTCAGAGGCCACACAGACTTGACACATACTGAGCATATTTTGAATTGAGTATGTCATTGCATTGCCTTTCTGTCCCTTAGCTCTGCTTTTACCTTTCAACACATTCTTTCTCAGCATGCAACTTTCACATGTCATGTAGGAAGCTTTAGTTTATGTTGGCTTATATTACTACTGAAAACAACAAGATTATTAAAGTGCTGGATTCCCATTACCTTATATAGCTTCACTACTCATTTATCTGATGATGCTCTTTATTAATGGGTGACTTTATATCTGTTTACATTTTTGTAATGACATCAATAAAGAAATGTGTCATCCTTGTACACAACTACGTTCGCTCTCTCTCTCTCTCTCTCTCGCTCTCACTATTGATCTCTTTCTCCCCACTTTGTCACTATGTCTGTCTCTCAGCCTGTCTCTTCCCTGGATCTATTAATATCGCACCACTAAGAGCTGCAGCATAATGGCCTGGTGCCGAGCAGAGTGCCACAAGATGTTCCACCGTGACAAACAGATGGCCTGCTCGTGTCTTGGCTCCGACCGCTCAATTACCACTCGCGATTGACTGAGACGGCATTCGCGTCGTCCTAACGAGCATGGCACAGTCTGGCTCCTACTGCTGCTCATAGTCTGAACGAGTAGTAAAATCTCCTCACACGCAGGCACAGAAAGAAATAGGCAATGGTATCTGTGAGAGGGGAGTCGGACTGCTTCCACTGTGCACTAAAACAGCTTAAATTGGGAATAAGAAAATGTGAAATTCCAGGAATATTTGCACATTAAAAAAAAAAAAAAGTCAGTCACCGTGGCATTGACGCAATGAATTTTAGGTGTGTGCAAAGACAGATGTTAGATATAGATGCAGTAAATCTGTGTGTATTCACTGTGGCTGTGGGTGGGAATTCACTTTTGAATCAACAAAGAAAGGAGAAAACCCTTTAGTAGTATACCGTTGACGCGGTACTCTAAACGGTAGGGTTTATAGACAGCTGAGACAATGAGAGTACAAAAGAATGAGAGAAATTTCAAAAAGGAAATGGAAAAGCTGAAATATCATGAGACATTAGTGTATTAGATCAGTCTGGCTTACTCTTCTTTAATGCTAAAAGTATAACAACTCACTGGATATTATAACAGTAGAGATGTTACGGATACAAATACATAGGTGCACTAGTCTTTTTTCTTTTTCACTGTACAGCCAGAACAATACTAACACAACCAAGGGGCTTTAAATGACAGAAAGTGATAAATTCCATCACACCAAGCAAGAAAATCGAAACCCTTCAAAAATAGTACTATTTATCTGTAAACTGAGTATACTGTGTGCAGAGGTAGTGCAGGTTTTTTTTTCCTTTTTCCTTAATTAATTTTATTTATTACATTCTCCAAATGATTATGCTTAATTAGTGGAAAACAAACATGCATACAGTATATACCTCACCTAGAAAAGGCTGTATATTTACACAACAATACAAAACCAGTCAAATATCAGTGGCTTATGATCAACGTTTTTCAGAGTTGTGTCCAATGAGCAGCAATATTTTAAATGCTTCACTGACTGAAGTGATTGCAGTCTTAGATAATTTTAACGCTAATCTCAGCAGAAAAAAAAGACAACCACTTATGTCAAAAAAGCACATTATTTTTACACAAACATTAAAATATTACACTGTAGGAGAAAACAACTATAAAGGCTGAATAGCTATGAATGTGAAAATAAAAATGTTTTGCAAAATGCTTATAGCACACCAGCCATTTAAGCCTTCTTCTAAGATATGTATTTAAAAAAAAAAGCCTGAATAGCCATGGTAATCATCAGCATTAAGTTCTGTCTCTTATATTCAAGGTCTCCAGCTGACAAGACCTCAGTCTGAAGCAGACATTTCTCATTAATAAAGGTATTATTTCAGAACAGATGCATGTTTGTGAGGTGATGCGAGTGCGTGTGTGTTATGGGGAGTAAGGGTGATTAGGTGTGGAGAGTGAAGTGGATATGTGCAATTACATTAGGGCTGAACATGACTGGCTTCTACTGCTCCTCATTTGCTGTTATACTCACTGGCATCTGGTGTCATACCTTCACCATAGGAAGGGGGCGGGCAGGCTTTTTTGTATTCACACACAACTTGACTACCTTAAAGCCTGTCAACTCATTTTCATAATTAGCTTCTGTAGTGAAATTACCAATGATTGCAGAAGAAAGTTTTTTCTATCCTTATTTTTACTGAACGATTTGAGTTGGGTGAGACTATATTTAGTAAAGGTGATTGTACCGAAGTACCTCTCAGAACTAGCCATCTGCTTATGTAAGCTCCCCTTTTACATCAACAACAGAATCTACAGAAAATTTTGGAGGCCAAAAGTTGCAATTACGGTACCTAAGCTGAAATTATACAATCTCAGTTTTTCACAACTCCACACATTTCATGTTATTCCATACATTTCTTTTGGCAAGACAATTAAATGATCTACTTTGTTCACATCAGATGTAATTTAAAAACAATTGATTAGAGACAGATTTTGTTCAGCTTTAATTCACTACTTTAGAATTCCAGTGGGTCAAAATTTACATACAGCAAGCTGACCGCCGCTTTAATAAACAGTCTGGAAGATTCCAGAAATGGATTAATTGACTTATAAGCTTCTGATTGGCCAAAAGGCATACTTAGGAGTTAATGGAAGTGCCCCTGTGGTTGTAAAATGGCCTAAAGTTAGTTTTGTTGGATTATCCAAGCAAAAAAGCCTATGGACCGCCATAAGTCTGGTTCATCCTTAGGAGCAATTTGCAAACAACAGAAGGTACCATGAACATCTGTACACACAATTGTAAGCAAATATAAAAATTTTGGGACCACAAAGAGACTGCTTTCTTCAGGAAAGGGGCACAAATTAACTCACAATAATTCAAATAACACCAAGCATGTCAAGTATGGGGGTTGCAGCATCATGTGGGTGTGTTGAAGCTGGAAAACGGACTGGTGCACTTCAAAAAATAGATGACAAACAAAATAAAAATATTGGAATGGCCATCACAAAGTCTTGACCTGAATCCTACAGAAAATTTGACCTTGAATGATGTAAATGTTTGGCCTCGACTGTAAAGCGATTTATTTCCTTATCACTCAGCCACTTTGTGTCTGAATATAAAGAAACTACACTCAAACCTTATTATGCCATTTTCTCAACCACTATTCAGTTACACCACACAATGTTTGCATATAAAAACTAAAGTGCTGCGGAAGCACCACTTTGTCATTCCTACATGTTTTTCGAGCTCTAGCACTATTCATGAGGTTTTTTTTTGTTGCAAAGTAAACATTGCTCTCAACTAATATTCAATCTGAGATGCCTAAACTGCTCTGATCAGGCAGAAAATGTTCAACATTTGTATAGATTTTAGTTATAACTAAATTATATTAAAAATATTTTAAAAATTCTTAAATGCTTAGTAGATCTTTAGTATAACAGTTTTTATTCACCTGAAATCATGTTGCCAGTTGCTTTAAAAGAGCCCCCCCACACACACACACTCTCTCTAAGGTGCCTCAGAGAACTTGTATTGCTACAGTGAATAAAATGCAAAAAAAAAAAAAAAAAAGTGTATGTGAACTCATTTAGTACAACAGCATCGTGTACTGATTTTCCTCAAAGACGCATTTATTGCTTAGCAACTCATTAAAATGTATGTGAGTGAGTTTACAAATGAAGTTTAACAGGCGTACTGGGAGTGACTATACTACTCTTGTGAATATGAGATTTTATGGTTTCTATTTTTTTAATTACACATAATTATTGGAGATATTTATTCCACTCACAGGAACAAATGTTTTGAATTGTCAATAGATTCAAGTTTAGACTGTATATAAGACTACTGTTTTATTGAGATTTTTATTAAACCCATTAAATAAAAAAAATCACAAATTTAAAAACTTGTATGGTAGCACTACTTGTATTGTTCTCTGCTTGATACATCGCTTTGCTTGTATTTTTCTCATTTGTAAGTCGCTTTGGATAAAAGTGTCTGCTAAATGAATAAATGTAAATTTAAATGTAAAACAATTAAATAAATCACAAACCCCCCCAGTTGTGCTTAACCTCTTTATAAACTTCAGAGAATCATGGTTCTATAATAAAAAATTCTGAAAAACACTTAATTTAAATAAGCAATATCACATCAGCAAGTGCACTATTGTACCGAATATCTATAGAGCTGTGATTGGGCCGTAGGCACGAGGCCACAAATAATCACAGTCGTGCTGATATTCAGTACAACATGCTCATGTGACATAACTTTTCTACAACAGTTCTAGAAACACAATATTAATATTGAGTAACTGAGACATCAGACAAAATATGGCCAAATATTTCTAATAAGATAGTACCTAAAAGAAACTCCAGTTGGATGAGTGACACACACTAATGGACAACCTATAGTAACAGTTTCAATGTAATAATCTGCTAGAATTGGAATTTTACATAGCAAACACAGACAGGCAGAGTGATACACACAGTGAAATGAAACTGAACACACTTGTCCAATCGAATTAGTGGATCGTAACTTACAAGTACAAGTATAAAAGTTACAGTACAACAACACAGTTGTATTTTGTTTTTTATCTGACTGGTCAGGTGTTGATTAATTGTCTATATGAGTAGTGTCAGCTACAAGACAAATTACAGGATTATATTAATGTGCTCATTATAATATTACAGTTTCAATAGCAGCAGCTAATTCACAGACTTTATGGTGGCAGAATAATAACTGATTGTGACTGAGGTGAAAATTATCACTGAGAAGATCCAAAAGTTGGCAGTTATTAGGACCGTGGCTCTTGAACATGCACTATAAAAAATAAATAAAAGTATAAAAAATGCTGGGTTATTTTTTTTTCTACCCAAACGCTTGGTTGAGCATTTTGAGTCATTTAATTTGGTTATTTTCTCAGTCTTGGGTAGTTTTTGGGTAGTTTTGGAACCCAACCTCTGGATTAGTGGCTGGGTCATTTTCACTGACAGATGAATCAATGCACCCCTCCCCGACTCTAACGCATGAGCCCAGCTCCTTGGGTCAAATCAACTTAGCATGGACTGTCTGAATTCGCCTCAATCTGGCAATACTGTTATTAAATGTCTGTCCTCTGTTCCTCCCCAGCGCATGGGGTAGCATTATTCCTGACCCACAAGACCCCTATTAGCATTTGCTGCAATTCCGATTTCTGAACACTAGGTACATTAACTCCTCAGAAGCTAATGCTGCATTTTAGGTGAAAGTCCTCATCGACACGAGGTACACCTCAATTACCAGTTCCTACCCCGTTTAAGAAGTGACATCAAATCAACATGGCCTGTGAACAGTGTTCCATTGTCTCATTTTAAATAAGTTTATGCTATTAATAGTGTTAGACCAGTTAATATACACACACTGTACTAAATCTATAACACTGACCATACTAATTCCTGTTTTGAGGAGGTAATCATCAGAATTAGATAATAACATCAGTTATTGCTAACGACAGCTGGCCAGCTTGTTGCCAAGTTACTTGCTATTGTCTGCTGTTGTTGCTGTGCTGTAACTTCAGTCCAAAATATTGTATGAGGTTTGAAGTTCAATACAGTAGAATGGAACCACCAGCCATTCAGGCCTGTAACTGTAAATGTGCAGTTACTTTGACAGAGCAAAAAAAAGAAAAAAAAACATGCTTTCATGGAGGCATCCATATATATTTATTCTGTTCAATCCTGCCAACTAAAGTTTCCACAATACGAACAAGTTCCCAAAACCTAAGATGGTCAGTTGGCATCTGTAACCTAGGCGAGGATAGTAACAACCAGCAGTGGATATTTAAGCAATAAAATATGTTCATATATAAATCAAATGAACAGAACGAATATTGATCTGGCAGGCCTTGTAAACATGTCTTGACAGTGATGATATATCTTCATCAGACATGGTGTTTATAAGCACAAGTATAACAACAAATGCTAAGGGCACCAAATGCTAAGAGCACCAAATTTCCTTGTAATTTGTGGCTTGTCCTGTGATTTGTATGTTGAGATTGTTTCAGAATTGAAATGGTAGCTCTCAAAGATTTGATTTGTAATTCATGGTACTGCAGGGTGCCCTGTGATGGACTGGCACCCTGTCCAGGTTGTACCCCGCCTTGCGCCTGATGATTCCTGGGATAGGCTCCAGGTTCCCCGCGACCCAGAAGAAGGAGTAAGTGGTAGAAGATGGATGGATGGATGGTACTGCAGGGATCATCCTTTTCTAAATAAATAAGCAGATCTGATAATTTTTTGGGAGGCATATTGGCACAGGAGGTAGGACCTTGTGTGCAGAGTCTGTGTGGAGTTTCCTTCGACTTCTCCAGTTTCCTCTCACCTCCCAAAAACAAGCCAGTAGGTGGACTGTAAAGCAGTTATTAAAAATTAATTAATAATATTCAATTAAAACCTAAGAAATTGTAGATAATTTTCCTTGGCAGGTATTCATGGGCCACGTTTCTTACCAATGAGCATCACTGTTGTGTATTTTAAGAAAGTGGCTGTTTCTAGTAGTGGTATACAATGATTTGAAATTCAGAACACTGAGATTTCACTCAAGCTGAATGGTTGTTTAAACAGAAGCTGTCCTTACTTTTGTCTTATTATACGTTATTGCCTTACTGTACATATTACAGTACGTATACTACAATCTGAGTTATATGATAAACACCCAGACACCCGCGCACACACATACACACACACACACACACACACACACACACAGATGTCCTTCTCCCAGGAATCATGGGGACAGCACCACATTCATGTGGCTTTGTGGCTCTGTGATTTTAACAGGGCATTTTGCCGTCCACTGAAGTTCGAAAAAAGCCTTGGCACACTCACAAAGAGATGAGCACAGACTTAGTCTGAGAGCAGGTATAGTAAGGAGGACAAAAGTAGAAGCTGGTCACATCTTTATGTAGAAGATAAGAAATACAATTTGCTAGAAGTGTCAGATTTCTCATGTAAATCCAGATATTTCCAGACATAAAACACCAACATTCTTCCATTCCTAAATGACATTTCCCCCACCTCATGTGCAGTGTTTACTGACAAGTAAACAGGACTATTTGCAGGACTCTATCATTCCCATCTGTTTTCTCATACATATAAGCATTGGAAGTCACAGCACGGTTCTTTTCTTCACCCTGCCGAGGAGTGCGGAGCAGCACGATGGGTTTCCTTTTTGTGGTGTATTGATTGGAACCGTTTATACTCCTCTTGAGCGTGAGCTCTCACTTAGCCTGGAGGGCCACATCCCTCCCCTGTGGACATTTAAACCCCCCCGCCCCAACACACACACACACACACACACACACACACCTCTAAACAGAGCCACATATACACATAAACACAATCTGATAAACTGCATTGCATACTGTTTGAGCTCTAGGACACTGCTGTTTGGTATCTTTGGCATCAGCGATGTGAAAATTAAAATACAGCAATCTAATATCAGTTCATTTGAGAGGTCTTTTCAGTATGTACTACTTCTGATTGACTCTCCTCCATTCTCTTCCGTTCCCTTTAAAAATCACTAAAACAGCACAATATAAAAAGACCTAAACCTCTATATCATGCTGTACAGAAAAATAAACTAATTTCATCAACATAATTTAAGGTTGAAGCACTTCTCGTAGGATTTTATGTACTACACAGTTCCCACTTGTGCTCACACCCAAACAACACAAACACAGATAGGTTGAGCTCACCAGGCAGGAGAAGGAGTCGTTCATGCGGTGGAGGAGTGTGTGTTTCTGCAGCATTTGGAACAGGCTGGTGTGATCGAAGCTGCAGGGAACGGCAGAGATGAGCTCTTCGACTCCTGCCCTCTCCAAACCTGAGCCACAAACACACTCATTTCAGCCTGCACACTAACCAACAACTCTGATAAACCTCACATTTACAATGTAGTTTGAATTGGCGAATAGAATGCAACTATAAATATGGCATGCGTTTTATATTACATAATTTCAGAACACATATGTTAATTAAATTAAAGGGTAATGAGTAACAGCATCATGCTTTCTTGTTCGCTAATAAGTGCATTTTACAACTGGTCTATATGGGCAGGAGCTAAAACCGAGCTCACACTTTAGAATGCTCTGTAAAGAACACAAATCTGTCTTTGGTCGCATTGGCATCACTGTCTTCCTTTATTTGCATGTCACTTCTTTTGGCCAAAGCTACCCTGTGACAGCCAGTTTTCCTGCTTCATCAGTAAACATTTGACACTTACAGCCCTCGTCAAACAAGTGGGGCCTATCATCTGACAGCAGTTCCCTATATGAGCACACTCATTTTCAGTTTCCACAATTCAGCTGATAAAAAGATGCACACACAAATAAAGAATCCTTCAGCTTAGTGAACTATGACTGTAATTCGTTTTCAAAGCCAGAAGCATGCAATCAATTTTCACCACTTTCTGAATATTTTTCAGTCATTCAAATGCAAGTTTAAATGTAGCACCAGTAAAAGAACAAAACGGCCTGAACCACATGGTCACAGCAGCTTAGAAATGAATCTCAGATACAGTTGGCCTGAAACTCAGCCTTGAATAAGGCATTACACCTTTGTGAAGGTTTGATAAACATGTGCATTTGTGTGAGAGTGTGTGAGTGATTACCATCTGTCTCCACGCATCTCAATTTGCACTCACTTTTCATAAATAAAGAACAAGCAGATGACAAGCGCATCACGGCGAAGAAAGAAAATGACACACATGGGCGATGGTGAAGGGTTTGGGGTCAGGGCAGACTAGGTGTGTGTGTGTGTGTGTGTGTGTGTGCAAGGCTGTGGGATTTTTTTTTTTTTTTTTTTTTGGGGGAGGGGGGCACTAAAAGTGTGCCCAAGTTCATTTCCATTCCTTTCATTGCATTTGTCACATACATCCTGAAAACCGGCTAATGGGGGACCCATCAAAAGCCTAACACTTGCTGCCGGCAGTCTAAGAGTGTGCATATGTGGAGTGAGGTCTTCGCTCCACAACACCCACAAAAGACCAAGGCTTTTGAGACACATCTTCAGACGCCTGTATGGCCAGCGGCACCCTTGTGAGCCGGGCATTAGTGATCGCTTTTATTAACGCTGCCATTTTTGGCATGCCGATGACTTTGTGGATGCTTGTATGGACAGAGAAAAGCGCTGTGTGTGTGCCCAGGAGCGCTGTGGGCATCTGTTAGTCCCCCCACCGAAAGTAACAACGGTAGACAAGAAGTGCAATTCCCCAATTGACTCTCAAACACTTGTGTCCTGGCCCAGAACAGGGCCCGTTGTCCCACTCGCTGTAATTCCGATGTAGGTCATATTACAGTCATTACTATCGGAGCATCAACTACTTTATTTCGTTTGGCGGAAAATGGGGACAGGGACGATTGTTGGGCAGGGGGCAGAAAGAAAACAAGGATGAGATTAAAGAATGGAGACAAAAGGAGATTCAATGCAGTAATAGAGACGAGGGAAGCTTCATATTGATCGGTGGGGGGGGGGGGGAGGGAATTTAGTAAAAAAAAAAAAAATTGATGGTTTAAAAATAAAAAAAAAATTTTATTTGTGGAGGAGGGGGGAGGAAGGGGGGGGGGGGGCGTCATAGCTATCCTAATCAGAGCTGAAGAGCTGAGGCATGATGCCCAGTACAGCAGAAAGAGACCAGCTCCCGTTTCTGGCATCATGGCAGCAGTCACATCCATGTGACGTGAGCCACCAAGGTGGACATGAGCTTCATGACAGATATTAACACAGCGCAGGACTGAAATCACAGGTATAGCCCCGCCAGTCACTTCAGTCAGAGCAGCCTGAGTTTGACAGACAGATGTGGACAGACAGGACGGCTGCACTCTATTGGGATAATATGGCCTATGTGAACACATACACACACGCACATTGTGAAATGTAATCCTAAGCTCTGTGGCTCATCTGTGCCATGAGATGAGAGGTCTACACTGGTCACCTAAGAGACTAAAGCAAATGGACAGCACTGACAGTGATGGGGGGCTTCAGACACATCAGTAACCCAGGTGTATAATGCTGATAAAAAAGAAAAAGAAAAAAAAAAAGAAGAAAAAACTCAGGTAGTGAACTTCAGGAAGTAGCTTCCTTGTCTGTCATCATATTTCATCATTTATAGAGGTCAATTTAAAACGCCTACTAGATGAGTGTGTAAAGTGGGTTTTAACTTAAGAAAAATTCTGCATATAAGCAACAAGTGTACCACTTCTGTGTTAATAATACCAATGCATCATCCTTCTTTTAAAACTTTTAGATCTGATTTTTCAGATTTATCCATCTCTGCACCAACTCAATCAGTGAAAGCTGAGAACAGCACTACACTGTCCCTCTGTACAACCATGTTCAAATTCATATGACTTTGTGATTAAAAAAGAATGAAAAAAAAACTAATTGGCTTGCATAAAGTGATAGAAATTATTGTGGAAGGAAAAAAAATATTGTACGAGTTCCAGCATGATGTGAGAAACAAGGAGGAGGAGAGCCTTGAAGATTTGAGAATTATTTGGAAGTGGAGTGCTTGTCCTCACATGCCTGAAAAGTCAGTGCAAGTCACAAAGTGCCGTATTTTATTCTGAAAACAGTCCAAAATTTCAGTCAGCATTAGATGCAGTGGAGGTCTCTGCTCGTTATGGTGACAAAACTAAAAGGAAGGTCAAATAAGATGAAAGCAAAATTCTGACCCCGACTTAGTTATGAAAAGGACCTTTCTGGTCTGTTCATGACAAAAGTTGTGGTGTAAACTGTGGGGTAAACTATAGCAGTATTGGGAAGATGTATTTAATTCACTGATCAATAGTGATTTGAGAGTTTCTAATCTCACATCATTGAAAAATCCTCACATCAGCTAGAAGAGAGAAGGGCTTTTAGCATGTATATAAGATATAGTAACCTGAATAAGGAATTAGGAATTAGAGAGTAAATGTGACCGGCTAGCATTATGAAATAAATGCCACACATATCAGAGACGACATAACCTACTGAGTAATGAAGCAGGGACATCTTTCTGAATATTGCCCCCTCTGCAGTTGTGTTGCCGGTTCTGGGCAGGAGGTACTGGTTTGTAGGACTGGCCTGTGGCACGGTACATCGCCTGCACCCACAACGTTCGGTCCTGTTCATCATTTGTGGCAAATACCACCAAATCCCCCTCCTTGACTGCACTAAAAAAGACTTGGCCTCCCTGAAGACCTAGAAAATACATTTGCTCATTAGAAGAGAAGGAATCCTGGTCAACATCTTCAAAAAGCTGATAAGCTGCACATGGATTAAACTCAAGGAAAAAGTAATAATGTATTCAAATGACAAGTACAGAAGAATAGCCTTGCTCAGTTAATCAGTTTAAAAGTCTTTCTTCCAAACGAAGGACAAACATTGCCTAACGAGCACTCAAGATTTTACAGAAACTACACTTCAACCACGTCATGGCTGTTGATTGTCTGTAACATGACTGTAGTTTTTAAATTATTCTTGTCCTCTTCAAAATTTCCTGTTTCAATTTCAAAACTGATGTGCCTTCTTCTATAAAAGGCATGAACTTAAAATGTCAAGTGTCAAAAAAGACTGTCGACTGGAGCTTAAACATACAGGAAGGAAATAATTTACCTTGCACTTGATGTTCACACTGAATTTTAGTTATACATGACACAAAGTTACTGCACACACTGGCAAGATCAACATGTCACGTTAGCTTTATTGTTATGTGCAGTGTACAATATGCAGTTAAATTCTTACTTGCACGTTCTCCTGCATTAGCAACACGACAAAGACACAAACATTCATTATCTACATAGTTCACATAGATTAAGACAATTGCCCATTCAATAGTGAGTATCTCAGAATATGTTAATTGCACAGTTGTAGAGTTCCAGACTGTATTGGTGTTGTGGTTAAAGTTGTGGTGTGTGTACATCAGTAAAGCGTATGAGCTACAAAGTGCACAGTGACAAAAGTGCTACCTAATGCTAGAAATGTTACAAATGTGTTATTCAGTTATTTCTATATAGTTTGTATAGAATGTACAGTATGAATATATTAGTATAAAACTGTATACACACAAATATGCGCACACACACGCACAGAGAGTCCGGTCCATAAGTATTTGGACAGTCACTTTTTTCTTTTCTTTCTCCTTCCAATTTTGCCTCTGTAAACCCCAACAATGGATTTGAAATGAAGCATTCAAGATGTGATTGAAGAGTAGACTTCAACAAAAAAGTTGAACAAAAATGTTTTGCCTTAACTGTTTAGGAATTACGGCCTTTTGTTACATAGTCCTTCCATTTTCACAGGCTCAAAAGTAATTAAACAATCGACTGATAGGCAGTTTCCTAGTTATTTCATGACAATTTAAGGAGATAAAATGTCTGGAGTTGATTCCAAGCTCCTGATTTTGCATTTAGTAGCTAGACTTATGGACTCTCAACATGTGGTCCAATGAAGGGTCGATGTAAGTGAACCCCCCCCCCCAGACCTATCAAAGAGATAGCAGAAACTTTTAAGTGTGGCCAACTTAACAATTGTTCTTAAATAGAAGGAACGCACACCAGAGCTCAGCAACACCAAAAGGCCTGGAAGATCATGGTAGACAACTGAAGTGAATGACCGTAGAATAATTTCCTTGCTGAAAAAAGAAAAAAAAAAATCCTTCACACCATCTAGCCAAGTCAAGAACACTCTGGAGGATGTAGGCCTATCATTGTCAAAGTTTACAATCAAGAGGCACGTAAATACAGATGGTTTACCTCAAGTTGCAAACCACTGGTAACACAAATACAGAAAAGCCAGATTAGACCTTGCTAGAAAACATCTAAAAAGAAGCCTGCCCAGTTCTGGAACAAGTAGTTAAGACACTGGACTTCTAATCGGAATGCTGAGATTGAGACTCAGATTCAGTCAAATACTGCAAAACTGATAGGATGCCACTTCATAGTACAGATGCATAATGACCTAAAACATACAGTGAAAGCAACCCAAGAGGTTCTTAAGGCAAAGAAACGGAATGTCCTTAAATGGCCAGGTCAGTCACCTGACCTCAACCCAATTGAGAATGCTTTTCACTTATTGAAGAAAAACAAGTAACTCCTGAATGTGGCTGCAGTAAAGGCCCGTCAAAGCATCTCAAGGGAGGAAATTCAGCATTTGGTGATGTCCATGTAATCCAGACTTCACGCAGTCATTGAATCAATGCAAAGGTTTTGCAGCCAAGTATTTTTTTTTTTAAATCCTAATGTTTATAATTATGTTAGTTTGTCCAATTATTTTTGAACCTGTGAAACTGGTGTTGAAGCTGCAATTCCTACATTGTTCATGCAATATTATTGTTAAACCCCTTGAATTAAAGCTGCAAGTCTACACATGAATCACATCTTGATTCCTTCATTTTAAATCTATTGTGCTGGTGACAGAGGCAAAATTATGAAAATTATGTCACTGTCTAAAATATTATGTCACTGACAATGAGCAAAAAAAAAAAAAACCCACATTTCCTCAGGTCATTGCTCCCATAACAAAAACTAGCAATAGAAACCTAGTTTTCATTAATGTCTCACCACTGGAGGGGAGAATTCTGATGGTACGAAGGTGCTCGACAAAACGATCAGTCAGACATCTGTCAGTTTCTCCTCTTGGTGTGTCGTTTTGTCGAGCACATTTGTCCAAAATGTTGTTTCTCTAAAAAAATGTGCGTATTTCGCTTAACATTTTCACAGCAATACTGTATTTAACATTTTTGATAAAAACCGGATACTGGAAGTTAGCCAAAAAAGAAAAAAGCTGCAATACTGCAAGCATAAAAAAGGGTGGCACATAGACATCCAGAACAGTCAAATTCTCCAAACTCTGATGTTTCACAGGCTGATTTAATTCAACTTTAATTAGAACTAGCCACTGTAATCAGAATGAGTAGTTATTTACAGACTCATAATAGTGAACATGGAAGCAATCAGTGTTTATACTCAATACTGGGAAATTTAGAGAAAAGAGAAATACAAGCTCACCGGGCTGTGGATCAGAATAATCTACTGTATATCCATCCAGCTGCATTAGCTCATGTGGCTCTGTTTTTTTTTCTCTGTAGCTGCACATGGCGAATGTGTACTGGCTGACCTGAAATAGGCAGCAACATTTATTGGCACAGTTATCTAATTTAAAATAGGATAAAGATTACATTTTCAAATAGGTTTTGGAAAGTACATATTGCAACTGTGATGATGTTATTACAGCCTGTTGGAGATGATGTGCTGAATAAAAATATTTGAATCAAATAGCTATCATACAAACACTTTCACTCACTTTATCAGCACTTACCTGAACAAGAACAAAATATCGCCTCTTCCATCGTTTCCATACTCTCTGCCCTAACGCATAGAGGTACCTTGAGAAGAAAAGAAAGAAACTATATACATTACCGGTCGAAACTTTAGCCACACTCATTATTTTAAATAAATATTTTTAAAAAAATGATATATATATTATATTATATATATATTATTATATTATATATATATATATATATATATATATATATATATAATATATATATATATATATATATATATATATATGTATATATATATAAATAAAATAGCATTATATATAAATAAAAAATATTCCCCAGGGGAATTATGTTGTGATAAAAAAATCCAAAATAAATCAACATAATTTAGTATTTTAGCATCATCAAATTAGATGCCTTTTTTGAATAGAGTTTCCAGAAATGTATTCTTGGTATTTCTCAACCGATTTCTTGAGGAATTTCCCTGAGATGTTTTTTTAAAGAGTATTAAAGGAGTTCCCACCTATGCTGGACTCTTATTGGATGTTTTTTGGAATATTTTGCTCCGAGTCATCTGTTTCAAATTTTTGTATTTTTTTGTAAATAAATTGTGTTGTAAGTAAAATGTTTTCTAATGAAAGAAATTAATATGTTGGCACAGTTATACTATTGTCTATAAAACCGATTTCAAACATTTAATCATACAGCTTCAGATCAAAAGATTTTTAAGGCCATGAGAAACATTTCAGTCAAGTGTCTCCAAACTTTTAACTGGTAGCGTATATACTTAAACTTTGAAATGTTTTAACTTAAAACATACAATTTAGATTCACTCAATCAATGCTCAGATATCTTAAAGGCTTTAGTGAAAAGCAAGAACTTCATAGCAAAAAATGCCTTCTAAAGAACACTTGAGGTTGGAGAAGGAAAGAATGTCCAGTGGAAAAAGAAAAACCATCCACTTGTAAAAATGATTTTCAGTTCACCCTCTGACACTCCGTATACACCCATGGCCCTGTTGAGCTGCAATCACTAATGAAACATGATGTCTGAGAAATCCGTCTGCACCCGTACCTGCTAATGTAATTCACTTAATTCTGACCTGAAGACAAACCTGTTTTTATAAAAGGCAAAATGAAGCCAAATTCAAGGCATAGCTTTATAATATATATATATATATATATATATATATATATATATATATATATATATATATAAAAAAAACAAGACAGCAGAGACGTTGAATTTAAACCAAAAACATGATATAACATCTGTTATGGGACATGAAGTCTAATTAGAGCAAGCAGAATGGGCTAAAGCCTTGTACTTTGTGGTTCACACCTGTAAAAGACAAACAAGTGTTACAAAGAAGTAACTATCATTTAAATAGTGGTGGATGCTCTCATATGTAGAAAATATCAACAGTATTTGTTATTAAGCTATGCCAAACTACTATGAAGTGGGTTAGGGTGGCAAACCAATATGCAAACAAAAGCACATCCACATTCTTCTGTGTGGAAAAAGTGTCAAACAGGAGAGGTCAGGGTACAAGGCTAACCAATTTACATGCCTTCGGCGCCCTCAAGTGGACAGACCATGTTACCACAGCTGATCAGTACATAAGAAATCCTGTATGGTTTATTTATTGAACTGTTTACTGAAGTGCCTTTTTATTTATTTATTTATTTATTTATTTATTTATTTATTTGTAAAAAAAAGAAAGAAAATGGCCAAATCTCAAGGGGGGAAAAAAAAATAATTTTAAAAAATGTGTTAATAACTCATTAAAGAATATTTTATTTTTTTTTTTAAAAAAAAAGAAAGAGGGTCAAAATATTTTTAAAGAATAAATATAATGGTCTTGTAAGGTCTTAGGGTTACTGGCTAGTAACAATTCTCAAGCAGTCATGCCTTTACATTCCATTAAAGGTAAGGTTCCAGAGATTAAGTCCTCATCTATGTGCTCTCTCCTCTTTATTGACAGATAACACAACAGCTTTACATAGCTATTAGAAAGAAATGAGTGGAGGAAGAGAAAGACAAAGTGAGTGAGCCCGAGAGAATGATGGAGGGAGAGAAACAGACAGACAGACAAACAAAAGCGAGAGAAGCCTGAAGCTGGCAACTCTCCCGTTCTGAGCTGTGGAGGGGTAGTGCTGCCAAACTCAATAGTTCTTCAGTCTCTCCACTGCTCAACAGATGGCTGCTTTTAATGGGGGGCATTCAACCTGAAAATCCCCTTTCAATGCATCTCCTTTTTTTCCCTTTATGCAAGTCCTCAGGTGTGTGCTCGCATGTGTGCAAGTTAGCATTTACTGACCTAGAGTAAAGCTGTCAGTCTGGCTGGTACAATATCCAAAATGATATAGTGGCAGCAAAAAGAAAAAAAAAGTCAATCATTTATGTAGATCTCAAGACTCCTGAAGGAGCTGAAATGGCATCAGAAGCAATCAGGCTTTTTTGAGCTATTGCATAAAGGGAGAAAAAAAAAACAACTAGCATGAGTCAAGTGCAGCTGTAGAGTTTTTGCACAAACTGCCCAGCAGCAGGCAGCCTTTTCATGTGCTTTATGAGTAAGTCACGAGTTCAGGGAAACAGGTGACAGATCAATGTCTGTTCTACTGGTTTCACCACTTACAGCATTTTATTTTTATTTTTTATTTATTTATTTTTTGATATATGGGTGGCTGCCTGTGCAATCACAACTTTCTATCACAGCAGTAATTTTACCCGTGTCAAAAAAAAAAAAAAAATTATTAAGCAGTTAAAAAACGAATATCATACATTAATAACGTAAATGTCCACCTTAAACCAATACATATATTTAAGTAGAACTTAATGATGTATGTCAGCACATAGTCTGAAAACAAATCGTGTGTGAGCATTTATGCTCTGGATATAAACGTGAATCTTCTCCAGAAGTGAAGGTCCAAGATGGCTTTAAAACCACTTGTGGGGTCAGATATAAAAAGGTAATGACAGACTGAAGAGGCTTCTGCTAATTAGCACAGGTCTCTCAGGGAGCAGCTCTATAGTGAGAGCCTGCTGGAGCGCCTCCATAATTAACAGGCTGATGGAAAAGGCCTGTCTGTCTCACCCTCTACAATAGCCCTGCTTTATGGTGGCTATGGGAACTGCCTTCATCTGCACCCATGACTATTTATTAGCAGTTTAGTCAATAGCACTATAAATAAGTGAATGTTGATCAACATGGCACATTTTGAAGTTAGTGATTGTTTAACTAACAGCAGTATGAGCAGTAATATGATGACCCACTTCAGTGATTGAAACCTTTAGTGCAGTTCAGTGATGCTTGACCTCTAGATGGCAACATCAGTCTTTACCTCAATGTTGCATTTCCAAGTATTCCAATACAATGAAATGGTTTTTAAGGAACCCTCTACAAATAAACAAAACAGCTCTTAGACAAACAGGGCCAAATATAGTGTCAGTTATATCTCTTTTGCTCAATTTATCCCTCACATGATTCTTCAAAAGTAACAGATAAAGAAATACAATAGAGAAAAACATTAAATAAGCGACTATACTGCTCAGAAATAACTATGGAAGCAGGAAAAATGGGAAAGGGTACAGATCTAAGTGACTTTGTTTCTACCAAAAGTTGCCCAAGGAAGGACAACCGGTCAACCAGCCACAGGGTCATGGGCACCCAAGGCTCACTGATGCGTGTGGGGAGTGAAGGACAGCTTATCGGGTCTGATCCCACAGAAGAACTACTGTAGCACAATTTGCTGAAAAAGTAAATGCTGGCTATGATAGAAAGGTGTCAGAACACAGTGCATCGTAGCTTGCTGTATATATGGCTGCATTGCCGCAGACCCATTACAGTGCCAACCCATGCCCACCAGCGAAAGTGCCTACAATGGGAACGTAAGCATCAGAACTGGACCATGGAGCAATGGAAGAAAGTGGCCTGGTCTGATGAATTTTTCTTTTACATCATGTGGACGGACGGGTGCATGTGTTCCACTTACATGGGGAAGTGATGGCACCAGGATGCACCACGGGAATAAGGCTAGTGGAGGTAGTGTGATGCTCTGGGCAATGTTATGCTGAGAAACCTTGGGTCCTGGCAGTCACGTGGATGTTAATTTGATACATACCACCTAGCTAAACACTGTTGCAGAGCAATATACCCCTTCATGACAACGGTAGTTATTAATGGCAGTGGGCTGTTTTAGCAGCACAAGTGGGACCTATGCAATATTATGCAGATGGATTTAATGTTATGGCTGACCGGTGTATGCTGATCAGAGTAGAGTTCTGCTGCCCTCATGTGGAAAAAGACCCACATCAAAAAGATGCAATATAAAATTTTTAAACAAATCTTGTACATAGCAACAACTAACCAACATGCCCCCAAAATGGAATGGCTTTTCTTTTTTGCCAGTGTAACCACAGATTAGACTGGGATTTAGAAGCTGTATGTTCTTCCCTGTATAATACCAGTGTCATTCATTTTGTGTGTTATTTAAGGGAGTTTTCCCAGAGTGATTAAAATGGTAAATGGTCTGCACTTATATAGCGCCTTTTAAACTTAGTGGTTCTACAAATTGCTTTATACTGTTTCTCATTCACACGCACACACGAATGACAGCAGAGCTCCTATGCAAGGTGCTATCCTGCCATTGGGGGCAACTTGGGTTTCAGTGTCTTACCCAAGGACACTTTGGCAGCCGCCCTTAAACAAAGATGATACAAGGTTTCATTTTCGGTAAGGGTCAGGATCACAGTGGATGCAAGGAAGGAGAATTCACTTCGGATGGGGCACAATGCACACACACATTGACACATGCACTCACACCTAAGGCCAATTTAGCATAGATAATCGACATACCGGTATGTTTTTGGGAGGTGAGAGAAAACAAAATGACCTGTAGGAAACCCACACGGATTAAAACAATATCTTCACAATATATTTTCAAAATATCTATAATACCCCAATTTAAGAAACTACAATTGGGTGGTTGGATCCAAATTTTCAGTTTAGCTTGTTTGTCAGTTTTGGCATAAAAAAAAAATTGATAAAATATCTACTGATTATTGTCTCTAAAAGATGTGTGATACAGTAATGCCTACTTACTATCAAAATTTTGCTTTAATTTCCAAATGTACATATACAGTATAACATCACCAATCGTTGCCCTGCATGGCCGGTCAATTTAACCCCAGAGCATAACATTTATCATAACCATTACTCTACTCCAGAGAGTTCCAGCACACAACAGCTATACATAACTGACCACTTCCATCATTTTGCTGACTGAAGGGTTGACATACCCACTGTGCTTCATGTTTGGTGGTTTGTCCATACGCACAGCCAGTTTAATCTTCAGGTCTATGTCCTGGCTGTTTTTGGGGATGATCATCTTGTGCAGCTCTGCGGTTTTGGGCCCATTTGTTGTAGGGTTCAGTACCACCTGGTTAAAAAGAGAAAACATGAGGAAAAGGACAAGCATGACAAAAGCATGTACAAAAGTTGATAAAAGGGCCAAAATATGGATTGTGAGGTGAATAATAAAGAGAGGAGAAGAAAAGGATACAGAGAGATCCACTAAAGAGAGGACAAAGTAGATAAAAGAGGAGCAGATGCATATTGAGGGTCTCTAATGGGAGTCTCCATCTGTTACCCTGGGAGCCTGAGCTGTAATGACTTCTAGCTTTCTTTCATGAAGCACGCATACACACACACACACACACACACACACACACACACGCACACAATTAATTTGGCCAAAAAACTAGTAGTTTATGGGTTAACTGGGGAGGTTTAAAGAATAGCAAAGGCAGCAGCTACATTTCTAAATGGAGAAACATTAGTTCCCGAGTTCATCCAAATGATACCAAGTATTCAGTTACCATTACACTAACTGTCAGTTTGGAGTTCATGTTATTTTATTTCAGCACTCCAAAGGCAGACCTTGGGAGCATTTTTACCATGTTTCTTGCTTTTTGCTCTTGTGCTGTGTTCATTTAAGATCATCAGCAGGACATGATAGGGTACAGTTACTGTAGTAAGACAGTAATCCTTCCCTCAGTAAATTGCAAAATGCTTAAAATCTTTTGTCATGAAGAGGCCGCTAATACGACCGACTGGACATAAAACTTGGGTATTGTTTGCTCTCGAGTCTTCATTACTAAGCCTATCTTGTCTGGCGATCTAATTGTAATTAAAAATCTGTTAACCTTAAAAAAGAACATGAGACCGTGGGACAGTGAACATTTGGTATATTTGTGTTTATAATTTGTTACCCCAGTTTGGTATAAAATGAGTATAGAATACAATGTAGCTACAGGTTGAACAATCACAACATCTTTACAGACTATGATTTTAAATAAATTGTACAGTATATACCAAGTGTGGTTTTGAGATTTCAGTGGATTTTAAGGAGTTTATGCTTCACTCATGAACAAGAGTGTTGAACAAGGGCAACACTTGCATTTGAAATCGAATTTGATGCTTTTCTGACATAGCAGGTGGGAAATTATTAAAGTGGAATTGACTAAGGTACATAATGCTATACGGGATGTTACACAGCGCGCTTGATGCAATGGCTTCGGTGTGAACGGGCCTTGACTCGAAATCAGGAGTGTCATACTCAATCCACAGGTCTATAGAGACTCCATACACCAAATTCAGTCAGTGCAAACTTTAATACAAAGCTGAATCGTTGGATTTGTGTTAACTGAGGTATCCAGCTAAACACTGCAGGACTGGACTGTGACACTCTGCGCTAATAGAACCTCATAGATGAGTCTCACCCTGCCCAGCTCCTTGTCCTCCAGGGCGAGGACCCCTGTGCTCTCAGTAAACAGCTTCACTTTGACCACAGGTAGTGGGTGGGTGGTGGTGAAGTCTCCTTGTGTGCCCCACCTGCAAACAAACACAACATCATTTGTATATGACACGGTGCTCACATGGTGAAAAAAAAACTGTAACAGAGCACTATTTAAAGAAGAATGGTCTCAGCAGTCATTTATGTGGACAGCTGGTCAAATCATATGGTCTTACCGGCCTGAATATTCCTGTCTGCTGAAAAAGTTTTGTTTTGACTCATATTTGTGCCTCAACACTGTTAAAACGGTCTTTTAGCAAAGAAAAAGAAAAGAATACAAAGTATTCAAAACTGCAAACAGACAAGCAGATGGGATGCCTCCATAGCCAGCAAGTCCAATCAATCCTTCTTATTACTAATTGTTATACCTTAAATACCCTTCAAATATACTTCAAACTAAAAGAAAGGCATTGAAGGAAAAACTATTTCAGACATTTGACCTTGCTGTCACCTTGGGATCAATAGCAAAATGTAATCAGTTCATCTGTTGTTTACACTGATAATTCCATATAAATTCTACAAACATTAAACCATTTGTTCTTGAGATACAGCACTAACAAGAATCTCCGATGGAGCGATGGAGAGACAACCTGAATTGAAAGGCCTCTGCCTCCTAGTGGCGGAAGCATAAAAACACCATTATGAGACAACAAAGAACGGAGAATGGAATAATATTAGGGATTATTTATGCTTATCCCACCGTGCTCTTGCATTCTCAAATCTGATGGTCAGAAGGTTATGATTGATTTTCAATAACAGCAAGGCTCTCACAGTAGTGATTACTTACAAAATTAATCACAGATATATTTTATAGCGCTCATTTTAATGTTATTGCTAAGAGAGAGAGAGAGAGAGAGAGAGAGAGAGAGAGAGAAGAATGCTGGTGAAGCAGACTTTTTATAGCTGCTATAATGTAAGTGAGAGCAAGATCTAGCTTGTTTCACAGATTGTTCACAAAATGAAAACTAAACTATGTTAAAAATAGTTAAAAATGGTGCAGTTCATTTACAAAGAACTGTGCAATCATGAGCAAGTTGCTGTGGTATAAGAGGACTGAAACACTCCATGCTGTACAGTTACAGGAGGAAAAATAAAATCAACTCTGTGACTGCATCTCACCACAGCTTTGATGTTTATTGTCCTATAATTGTACATCCTGAATTAATTTTTTTAAATTCCTTACAAAGAAATCATTTTCTATAAAATAACCAGGCCTTGTAGGCACTAAGCAAAAACATCTTGATTCAGCTAAAACATATCTTGCAAGGATGGAATAAACCGCATCTTTTTCCTGAAAAAACAAAAAAACAACAACAACCCTAGAGTGATCATATCTTTCAACAATAATGTACATTAAACGTCTACTTTGTAATTCAGTCCATCATGAAAAGCATTCACTTAACAGCTTGCTCTGAATTACAGGCACTCATGTGGAAGGCACTCATCTGGAGCTGTATAAAACTATTCTGTGAGAATAAACAGGAGCAGGTGCTGGGGCTGGACACCCATCTGGCCGCTTGGTGAGACACTTTGCACTCAGAGACTGATAAGAATTTATCAGTGACTCAGCAGCTTTTATATTTATCTGAAGGTAGCTCTAGATCCCTAATGTGGAGATTTTAAATGACCTCAAGCGACGCAGTGTACAGTAGCTAACTGGGTACCATTATGAAACAGAGCTGTCATTTCTAAAGCCACTAGTTGCTAAGGCAACCGATCACCACTAATAGCACTAAATAGTTCTGACCACACTCACACACACTGTGGTCCTTTTCGGTTCAATTTAGCTCCACACCAATTGTGGACACAGACTTGCACACAAACTGCACACAGACTTGAATTGTTCAGCAATTCAAGTCTGTGTGCAGTTTTTTTTGTAAACTAAATTTAACTTTAGCCACATAATTAAAGTGGATAGTTTACACAAAAATAAACAATCTGTCATCAATTACAGGAGTGGACCACTGAAGTCACATGGGTCACTTTTACAATGCCTTTATGAACTTTTTGGAGCTTGAAATCTTTGGTCTGTAAATGGAGGGACAGAAATCTGCCAGGTTTCATTAAAAATGTCTTCATTTGAAGATAAACGAAAGTCATATAGGTTTGAACGACATGAGGGGGAGTAACTGATGACAGAATAAATAGTTTCTGGGTGAACCATCCTTTTAAGACTAAAGTAAATTATATTGTAAATTATACTGTATTAAAATGCTATGAACAGCGAAGACATCAAACCGGCAGACTAAATTGTCTACACTTGCATACATATACAATCCAATTCAGATCTAACAGATGCTGCTACACTCACTCAGAAGTATCCACGGTCACGAGTTACAAAGTTCGGGAGACACTGTATGAGAAGTACTTGGAGGACAGACATGTTTCCTTTGACGTATCTACATGCATTCAAAATCCATGTAACTAAATGCATGGTCATGTGTCAAAAGTTACCATCTGTAACTGTATGAACATTTCAAGTTTGAATGATACACAATAATGGCATGCATATATTATAATTACAATAATGCTGCACCTTTCATGCCTTAATTTCCCTGAATAAATGAAACTGAATTATCTAAAGGGTCAGGCCTAAGCAGCTGAAAGCCTAATACTCACAGTGCAATCATTTCATAAAGGCACAGCATGGACACAGCCTCACCTTAATTCATTTATTCAAAGAGATGTTTCAATTTCATGTGCACACTGGAAGAAAGAGGCACTCAGTTCTCATTTCAGCATGAGTAAAGAGACAGCATCTCACAGGCACACAGCAAAGTATGGAATAAATCACTGTGTTAAATCCCTGCTTCTCTATTAAAGGTTAAGAGATGCATCCAACCCTTGATTTTTTGCATTATTGTGTTTCCCAAAAATGAGTAATCTTTTATTCCCACACTCAGTTTAATGATAGATGTGACTAATTGAGGAAGTTAAATGAGATTGAACTGAATAATCGATCCATTTAGTGCTCTAGATGACCTGTGCAAAGGGCAGCCTGCATTTGGCCAAATACCATGAATAGCAGAGCTTGTCTCAACCTGATGAATCTTTCCTCTTAGATGCTAGTCAAATATTCCAGACTCTGAAACCATTAGCAGGTCCCCATGCAATGGCGGAATGAACAGCTATAAACCTAGAGTTGAGCACGCAACAGATGAAATGAGATTTTCTCAGACATCTTTTTAAGTGAGCTTTTCATGTCCCCTTTCATCCCTACAGAACAGTGGCTTTTCCTCATAGTGCAGTCCAGGCAATTCAATACACATTCAGATACTCAGACAGTCTCTTTTATAAGAGGCATTTAATGCTGAATTTCAGACATTTCCAATTCATGGCCATTGTTTTATCACATTTTAAACAGGTGTGTAATTTCTATTAGCTCTGAAGGTAAAGCACAGATGTAACACATATTTTTCTAGGTGTTCTCAACAATTACTGTATATAAGGGTGTACATCATAACATGGCTTTAAAAATGAATCTGAGGCCCTCTAGTGGCTGGATGCAGTATGATTTTTAACCCCCCCAATAAGTTACAGTTCAGCTGACCTTAATATCTCCCCTGGTATTTCTTCTTATGATATGATTTTATAGTTATTAATCACTGATAAATAAAAGGGTGTGGTTGATGAGGTGATTAAGGTCACAGTCAAGCCACATGAACACACATGCACTCCAACACAGACCTGAAGTTCTATACAGCTCTACAGCAAAGCCATGTCCTGTTCCAACAGACCCTCAGCAGGGAGTTCTTTGCAGCTTTTCCAGTATGTTTCTCATTGTGATGTCTGAGCTGTGGTTTACTGTACTGATATCACAACTAGCAAACAAACAAGAGTGAACAATGTGATGGCAAAAATGGTGACTCCCATTCAGAACACAGAACGGAAGTGAATGGCGCCATGTGATCCACTCATATACAGTCATTGGTTCACAAGGGATCTAATTCATTATAACATGGACTGCATGAAGTGAAATATTGGCCATTTAACAATCTATGTGGAATTAAAGAATAAAGCTTTTTTGTTTTACTTTGTCAGAAGCATGTAGTGCACAAAGCCTTTTGTTGCTGTCTAGACAGATTGCCTCCATCATCATGAACACAGCTTACAGCAGCCTGACTGTGACAAAATATAAGTAATGCTTTGTACTGTGATTCATATAGGGGTGAGGGTTATTTAAGTTTAAGAGGATTAAATTCACTTAAGCAAGAAAACACAACTGAAAATGATGATTTTTTTAAGTAAGTCAACAGTTTGATAATCAAACCAGAAAAGGTGAATAAAATGAAAACTCTATGAAAGTCTATCTGTCGAACAGTCTATCAAAACCCTCCTCTGTCTGACCTAATGGCCCTGTAGCTAGTGTCTAGTCTCATGAGCTGCCTCCAGTTAACTACTTCGCATAAATGTATGTGCTTGGATAAGAGAGGATCTGCCACAAAACTTGCACTGGTCTCTGTTTAAAGTTACTGAACTTTTCATTCAGTCAGCTGTTTTCATTCACTGCTGCAATACTTTTCTTGGTCCACGTTTGGGCCATGGTCCACCAGTTGATGACCCCTGATCTAAAGAGTCAAAATGCTGCCATTGTGAAATAGAAACTAGATCAGGGTTATGGGGTTGTCTATACTCACTGTGGTCTGGAGGCCTCAGCCTGGTCTGTCTGAAGTTTCTCTCCTCCTTCTACTTCCATGGTACAATAGACGATTCTGTTAGGGGCCAGTGACTTCAGCCCCTGTACCTCAATGATCACAATCTGCAAAGCAACCAAAAGTGGAAAGTGACACCTCAGACTGTTCATACATATGCAGGAAGATTTACCAAACTAATCAAAGGACAATTAAAAAAAAAAAAAAAACAGTATAAGTGAGAGGAAATACTTAAAGTAAGCACATCGTTACCCTTAGATCAGTGGTTCTCAATGTTTTTTCAGCCATGGACACCTAGCCTATTCCAACTGATCATTATATATATATATATATATATATATATATATATATATATATATATATATATATATATATATATATATATATATATATATAATATAAAATGCATAATATATATATATTATATATAAATAGTCTACACTACCCATTTTCATAAACCGCCCAAGTGTCAAATGTAATTAATTTTCAGTTCAAGATTAGATTTGATATACTGTCTGTTATTCACATTAACAGGGACATTTTTGTACATGAACATTAACATTTCACATTACCTGTTAAAGTTTTGCAGCCTGGGGTGAGAAGTAAAATGTTCACACATGTTATTACTAACATTACATTCTATCTCACTATCACTCTAAATTATCATCGGTCATCAAACTTTGCGCTAATAACAACACGGAGAACATAATTCACGGGCCCCCCTAAAATGAGCGAGCTAAGCTACATCGGTGAGAGAGTAAATGGTGCATGACCAACTTCTTATTGGAGCTCTCATCAATTGGAAATCGCTGCTGCCGAGGTTGGCCCCACATGGACAGGCTGAAGATCACTGAGATTACTGAGGATGGTACCACTTAAAAACCATGAAGATGCTTTGGACCACAATTCATATGAACAGTTATACTATGATCGCTTTAGGACTACAATTGCCTCGAACACTCCATCAGTGACCAGTGGATAAGTTCAACAAAACAGACTGCCTATATTGATTTCCTGGTTACACAATTGCACTTTTTGTCCACGTAGTACATAGTTATAGGAGGGATCTCTTTACAATCACTGCTCATTGTCATAGAGGTGAGGATGTGTTCACATTTGGGTCTGGTTCCTCTCAAGGTTTCTTGCTCATATCGTCTCTGGGAGTTTTTCCTTGCCACCGTCACCCCTGGCTTGCTCATTAGGGATAAATTCATACATTTAAAAATTAATATCCTGAATGTATTTATCTCTGTAAAGCTGCTTTGTGACAATGTCCATTGTTTAAATGTGCTATACAAATAAAATTAAATGAGGATATTAGCATATAGGCTAATTTAAAAAACAGTAAGTCAAGTCTGTCATTTTTCTGAAATTGAATGGCTCTAAAGAATTTTTTTAAAATATATTCTGAAGTGATATTTAACAAAAATATATTACACTTATAATAATTATTTAAATTATTCTAATAATTACAATACATAATTTTTTTTTTTTTTAGAAACAATCCAATGGACCTCTGTAATTATGCCATGGTCCACAAGGGGTCTGCAGAGCCCTGGTTGAGAAATGCCGCCAAAGATAGCTTATTGAACACAAATACTGTATATAAAGCTGTGAACGTATAGAGCTTAGCATGTGCATAAATTGGACAAAAACAAGTGTACAACTGGCCCATAGAGTGATTTCCATATATACATGTGAAATGTCAGCTAATCTGCGTGTATGCCTAACTACGTAGATAGGGTCAGGTTGACGGCTGGTGGCAGGCTTTACATGCTACATACGTTGAAAAAGCCCTTTGAACACAATTATTCTTGTATGTATTCTTGTATTAGAGATGGAAAATACCACAATTAAATAATTGTGATCAGCCCAGATAATTGTGTTCCTCTGGCAGAAATTCCCTAGATGCATGGGAATACATGCAGGGACAAAATAAGGGACTTCTCACTTACCTCCAACGTGAAGGATAACACTACATCTGATTTGGAGAGTGGCAGATCATTCTCATCCCCTATATCCAGGAAGCTGTTCATAGGAGTGAGTTTTGGCTTGATTTTGGGCTTCAAGTCTTTAGCTACAGGAAGGCTCTCCAGGTTTGCCATTAGCAGGTTGACTGATGATCTCAACTCCTCCACATACATCATCTCCATATCCTTAGACATGAACTTAGGGAACTTCCTTTCCTACCAAGTATATTCAGGAAATGTGTTAAAGAATAATGAGAGATGGTGCATTTTGTGTGCATTTTTTATGTATTTTTGTTCATGATGGTATATATGGATATATGGTTCCTTCTAAAACTCCTGAGAAAAACATGTTGACTTGGTAGCAACAACAAACTAATCAGCATCTTGCCAAAAAAGTCCCAGATATGGACCATTTTGTGTGTTGCAGAATTTTTACAGACATTCTTTAGAACTAAAACACAACAAAAATGAAAACTCAGAAGAAATACTTTATTGTCTAGACATACATTTGCAATCAAAATTATTCAAACTGCATTGCAAATCAGTTTATTGAAAATAATTGCAGACTTTCAGCTGTTTGAAATGAACAAATCAAACAAAAGCAATTGAAATAGTTCAACACAAAGAATGTTTCAAGTGTTTTCCCCAAATTCAACCACTTGAATAATTTTGAAAATGGAGAAGTCATTATAGGTTGCATTTTCTGTTGAATTTTGCGAAACCACTTGAAACATTCAAGCTGAAAGTCTGTAATTGTTTACAATAAACCGGATCTGCAATGCGGGTTGAATAAATTTGATTGCAACTGTATCAAGACCAAGCATATATCAGGCAAGAATAAGCACACATACACTCACAGGCCACTTTAATATGAACACCTTTACACACCATGTGGCAGCAGTGTAATGCATAAAATACAAGTCAAAAGCTTCAGTTAATGTTCACATCAAACATCACAATGGGGAACCTCAGTGACATGGTTGTTGGTACCAGGCAGGCTAATTTGAATATTTCAGAAATTGTTGAACTCCATAACCATGTTATTACGCTGAACTGACGTCTACAGTAACTCAAATAACCACTCTTTACAACCACAGTGAGCTAAAAAGCATCTCAGAATGCATGTGACAAAGTTAAGGCAGATGGAAATCTGAGGCTAGACTAGTCAGTGGGCACAGTCTCACCCTAAAATGGACAGTTGAAGATTGGAAAATCATCACTTGGTCTTGCACAGTTTCGGTGAGTTTCTATACACTAAGCTGCTGACATACAAATGGCTGATTGGTTAATTGCATGAATTTGCACATGTACAGGTGTTAAAATAAAGTGGACAATAAGTGCATAGTGTAACTCTGGAGCCACAACAGCATTAAGACTGAAACACTGACATACTCTGGCGATTCTGTCCGTGAACTGCAGTCTCCCGTCCAATTCTCTGCGGATCTGTGCTGCCTGCTCATCAACATTGTCCAGCTGGAGAATACATTTTAAAAACACAAATTTAAATGAAAGACTTAATGAATACTCATCTGACTTTCGATGGAGAGTCTATAAAGCATCTACAAAAAAAAAACAGGACGATGGCAGTTTCCAATTAAAAGAGATTAAGACAGCTGTATTGTAAGGACATATCAGACAAAAATTCAGACAGTGGAATGCTCAGCTGACCTTGCATCATTGATTTTTCTAAAACACACATATACACAGTAAAAACCCATGTTGGCACGCTGTCAAGAATGGGTTTCCTCTCATTCAGTCCACACGAGTGGGAGGCTCTCTCTCTCTTCTGTTTCCATTTGATAAGCCTCCCTCCCGGAAGCAGCAACAGTGCTGAAACTTTGCTAATTTAACACAGCAGTATCAATATACACACACCAAATTAGGAACTCTGTGTGTATGTGTTATGGTGTGGGCCACCAGTATGCATTTCTCAAGACAACATTATTTGTACCATTGAAGTGATGGCTTTCGTTTTCCCAACTCCTACTCAGACGCTTATATCACATTGCCATTTGCTTCCTTGCTATTAATGATGGTTACTTTCACATAGATGTGACAGATATGTGGGTGAATGCTGGACAAAAATTCCTTCATGTGCACCCATAACTTGCTGGAAAACCCTAAGCTATCTGCTCAGCTGTTTTCACCAATTACTGCTGACTTAATCATAGGTCATTTACACATTAGGCTGCAGAGGCAGTGGGAAACACAAAGGCTTAATGATGCAGTTAGGCATGTTCATGCTGCAGACTGTGACAAGCAGTCACAGTGTTGAGAGAAAACCTTCAGTGTATTGCCAATACTTTGATAAGGCCAGGGAAATGATTTAATGAGCTACTGTGATTGTCAGCCTAAACAGACTGGAAGTGTGAAGGGATCTCTCTATAGTAATGTAAACACTACTCTCAGACAGTGTGAATCCTGCAGTATACCACATTAGAGATGACTCATGGCTACGCACAGTGTAAACCATTAACTCCTGAACATTCCATTTCTTCCTTACTTGTAGCCAATTCCCTTCCACTAGCTGTGCCTTCCATGTTGCATGACCGCTACTAGTCCGGGAGTATGAGTGCTAACATGCTAAGCAGATCATAGCACAATTCTGGAAGGGAATGCTACATGCTACAGTAACTGACTAGCATCATGGGGGGAGAGTTGATCTCGGAGATATGACCAATATATGCACATTGACTATACAGATTATGTTTCTTCGTTATGGCAAGAAGGAACTAGAGTATCTGATAACTGACAGAATGTGTCATGATTGGCTTTGGAGACACTGCTCGCTGATTAGGAATTAATGGTGTCATCCGTATTCCATTTCTGGCAGGTAATTAGCGATTATGCAAAAAAAGAAAATTGATGATATTCAAAGCCTATACGTGGCTAATTAGTGTGTAAATTTGACAGTGCTGTCAAAACAAATTTCACTATGTCACAAATACTATTATAATTTACACGATATTTGAATATGAAAATCCATATTTAAGATTCTATATTTTAGGCATCTATAGAAACACATTTCCCAAAATGATCATAGTCTCTTGACATAGTAAACAGATCCTGTCATTAGGAGTCAGCACAAGTATGTCACAAGATGACTGCTAGATGTTCACCAGAAAGCCCTTTTAGTAAATCTAGTAAACTAAATAGAAAATGTGATGACATTTGAACTTCTGGAAAGCCGAACATGGAAACTTTGGATTTTGATGTATAAATAACCAGCACCTTATTACTGTAGAATTCATTGGAATTAGTTTTGTGGTGAGACGGAGCATTTATACTGTAGTCTTGGGTTATGTTCTAAAAAAAATAATAAATATATAATAATAATTATATATATATATATGTATATACATACACACACACACACACACATACATACACAGACATACATACATATATAGAGAGGGAGAGAGCGCTTAATATCTGTCAGAAAAAGCTGCTCAACCTTTTTCTTGTCACAGTGACTTACTACATAACAAAATACAGCATGAATGCAAACACAGAAATGGCAAATCCACTCCCACAATTAGTTATCAGTGGCTTATCAGTATATTGTGGGTCCTCGTCTAGCCTTGAAGACCTTACTCTGTCCATCTATGAAGGTGGACATTTTGTTGTCAGGAAATATGTAAGTCAATATAAGCATCACCATTCATTCTACCATCCACTTTTGTTAAAAACAAACAACAACAACAAAAATGTTTGTGCAACGCCAAGCCATAATCGCATCCCATTACGTTTGACAGTTGCAGTTGCCTAAGTGCACGTCTCCTTAAACTTCCGGCATATTCCTCACATAGACTTGTCCATTGCTGCTATAGGAAACCATTCAGCAATTGAGTCGTGTTCTCTGGCAAAAGCTTAAGCTTGTCAAGCTCATTTGTGTACTAAGCTTTGATTTCCTTTTTGACTTTTCAAATCAAAATATCCCAGCCTCTCTCAATCTTCTTTGGGTGGTAGATGTTAAGATATGCACTCCATATTCATATCTCATCTCTGCTTTAATCTGAGGATCAGTTTTAAACCGATGATTCGTGCTCTTTCTGACCAAAATGATGTCTTCTCTTTCACTAATCCTTTTTGTACTTCACTGAGCCACTCCCTCGTTGTTTCTTCACAATGTCAGTCTGCCTCTAACAACCACTCTAACAGCAGTTTCTCTTTGTGAAGATCTTTCCTCAGCCATCACATCAATTTCCACATGATTTCTTGGCTTAATGCTAGTTTTTGTCCCATTTTATCACTTCTAAATCATAAATAAGTGCCAACAATGCTTGTTTATAATAACTAACAACTCTACTTTTAGACCTCATTGTAGACACTTTATTGACTACACGTACACTCAATGATCATGACAATCAGCTTATGGCTATTAAGCATATGTTTCCTCTGCAACCTACACAAACACCCTGCCAACCACACCAATTACAACATGACAAAAGTACCACACTCAAATATGTGCATCACACATTTGTGAAAAGTTGACACATATCTGACTGCTATGAAAACAGTCATTCTGTCTAAAGATAAACAGAACCATCTACATTCAAACAGTCAATATTCTGTGGGAGTTATGTGCCTACTGATTTTATACAGCTTTAATGTGCTTTCTGAATACCTGCATTTGACCTGTGGAGCTAATTAAGAAAACAAGCTAAATGAAATGGGTATTTTAAGTAATTTCTTTTTCAACACCATAAATGCAAAATAGAGAAGTGTTCTGTTTGGAGAAAGGAAAACACTACATTCCAGCATAATTGATCATTGATGGGAACAATGACTTCTGAATTATACCTGTGAATTCTAAAGGAAAATGTCAGGACATCTGTGACCATAAGCAGACAAGTTGTTCTATTAAAGAATGGTTAAAGAAGAATAAAGGTAATGTTTTGAAATGGCCAAGTCAAAGTCCTGACCTTAATTCAATAGAAATGTTGTGGAAGAACGTGAAGCAAGCAGTTCATGTGGGGAAACTCAACAACATCCCACAGTTGAAGCTGTTCTGTAATGAGGAATGGGATAAAGTTCCTCCAAGCCGATGTGCAGGACTGATCAACAGTTACCGGAAACGTTTAGCAGTTTTGTCTCATTTTTTTTTAAATTTGGGTTCTCTTTGTCTACTTTTAGGACTTGTGTTAAAGTCTGATGATGTTTTAGGTCATATTTATGCAGAAATATAGAAATTTCTATAGGGTTCACAAACTTTTAAGCACCACTGTGGGCATGCAGTGGCAATTTTATTTAAAGCATCTTAATTGTATGAACAAACACTCACTCACATACCTACCTAAAAATACAGACACACACACGTAATGTGGCATATTTACTCCTTGTTGCTGCGTTACCTGGTTGGAATTTCAATTTTATTTTGGTTTGGGTACTATTTCTATGACAACAAGGCTCAGGAACCTACTAATGACAGATGTAGTCTAGGGGCCAATCACGATGAAATTGGTGTAATGCTGCTCAAGACATGTAGCAAAAATAAAGCTAATATTTTGATTGATTTTGTGCGGCTTGCAGCTAGTTTAAAAAATGTCCACTATAAATCATATTCATATTGGTAGTTTAAGCTACACAGTGCTTTGTGTTTACTTAATCAAAAGTCTTCAGCCTGATTTATTCTTTGGATGGAGCGCTGTGAATTGGCCTTTGGAGCTCCAACTCTGATGCTCTCGCATTTAAACACGTTTATCACCGTGCCGTGTTGGTCGTAGCAAATCCATGTGTTTAATTGCATCTCTCACATATTTTGGAAGCATATGGAAGCATATTTTTAAAGTCAACAGCTTCTAAACAGTGGAGATAAAAGTTATGCATCTGAACTGAAGGCTTATTATATTAAAAAAATATATATATTTATTTATTTATTTTTATCTCTGTACAGAGCTGCTTTTCTCCTTCAAGTCAGGGCAGTTTAACTGTTTCTTACAAAATCAATGATTAAATTGAGTTGTCCACTCAAGGTTAAACCATTATTTAAGAACAGGAGAGCCGTACAAGCATTCGATTTTAGTCGTCCTATGAGTAAAATTCAAAAGCCTTGAATCATGTTTTCAAATAAATGTTCAGACTATGTTGCAAAAAAGTACAACATCCACATCTCCACTGTTATATTTGACATTAAACACAGCAATAAAGCATGCAATTTCACTCATCCCACTTGTTGTTTATTGCCTGTCGTTTGATGAACAGTTAAATTCCTCTGTTCTGAAAGTCAGACGACGCAGCACAAGTGCATAGGTCTAGGACAACTACTGAATATTCAGTTCATTTTGCTGGTTTAAACACAGGTTATCCATAGTGATCTTGTATAAACCACTGCAATAAACATAGTGGGTACAAAATGCTAATTATGCTAATTAGAATCTTTAAAGGTCACTCAAAGTATCAACAATGAGAAAAAAATAACTTCAGTGGCGGGAATACAGTATGGAAATAAGTGAAATGGGGCTTTTAAAGCCTTCATTTTCCTAGGAATATTAATGCCTTTTCGGTCTCTGAATTTTTAACCTAAATGCAGGAGGACAGGTAATAATTGGCCACTAAGTTTATCATGCATCACATTATATATATATACACACACACACACACACACAAATAAAGATATTGACCACCACAGTCATTTCCTAAAGTGCCACTAATTCATTACCACTTCCTTCTAGTTAATGAGGGGTGATAGAGCGACGGGGTGCAGAGGCAGAAGCTGAATGCGTTCATTACGGGGGTGATGACAGGTGCGAGGAGGAGACGAGAGCGATGGATGGTGGGAGCATATTTCTCTCTCTCTCTCTACAGTCGCATTGGACCACAGGTGTTAAGCATGGCAGGGTGAATCACCTCAGTGATCACAAGGAAACAGCTGATGTTTCTACTTGTCAACTTGCCCAACTAGATCGCAACCCCCTTCACTCTACTCATCCAAAATCTTGCTGCAGTCTAAACTAGATATTTTTTTGTTCCAGTCTTTTGATGCATATATCTGAATGCAGACGAACCTAATACTGTTCTGGGAATCTCTGCAAGTTCAGCTTCCTAACTGAGCTGCTGTTGCTGATAGACACTTAGATTTCACAATAATAGCACCTACAGTTGATGGGGCAGATCTAGCAAGGAAGAATTTTTTACAAATTTACTAATGGCAAAAGGTAGCATACCATGACAGTGCCTTGTTTAAATAAATAAATAAATAAATAAATAAACTGATCTACTGATCGGAAGGTCAAGAGTTCAAACTCCATCACCACCAAGTTGCTACTGTTGAGCCCTTAACCCTCAACTGCTCAGATTTATAAATGAAATAATGAATGTCACTCTGGATAAGAGCTTCTGCCAAATGCCATGAATGTAAAATGTACTGCCAATGTTTTTCTATGGAGATTGTATGTCTATAGTATGTGCTTGATATTATGCTGCCTGCTAGCAATGAGCGTGGCTGAAACACCTGAACACAATCAATAGAACGGATGTCCACATACTTTTGGCCATATAGTGTATGTATATTTCAATGCTTGCCATCTTCTGTCATCATATTATTCATTTTTATTATTCATTTTTAATGGCTTCTTGCTTTTATAATACACAAGTCTGCATTTTCTATCCTTGATTTTTTTCAGGCTGGAAGTGCCTGTTTAAAGGTACTGGTTTAGACGCTATTGAAAGTCTGGTCCATGATGATTCTACCCAAGAAGAATCTAGCAACCTCAGAGGTGTGCACTATGCAGGGTATGGTGCATCAGGAAAATGAACAAAGCACGTGGTTAACCAATCTCTGAATACACATAAATCTGCTTGTGCATATATTAACTTAACTTGACCAAAGTCTCCAGCTGTGTATACGACCTATTAGCTGTCGCGATGCAACATCATGCATAGTGCCTACTGTACATAGTGCCTCTGGAGGAAGTGTTATGATCTGGGGTTGCTTCAATTGGTCTAGGCTCTGCAACATTATGAAGCAATAAAATGAAGTCAGCTGAGTACCTGAATGTACTGAGTGACCAAGTTATCTCATCACTGTATTTTTTTTTCTTCCCTGACGGCACATTCCAGGATGACAATGACAAGATTCATCAGGCTCAAATTGTGAAAGAGTGATTCAGGGAATGTGAGGAATTATTTTCACACATGAATTGGCCACCACAGAGTCCTGACCTTAACCCCATTGAAAGTACTTGGGGTGAGCTGGAGAAGACTTTACGGAGTGGTTCGACTCTCCCGTCCTCAACACAAGATCTCGGCCAAAAAATTTTATGCAACACCAGATTGAAATAAATTTTGACAGCTCACACAAGGTTATTGAAACAATGCCACGATGAATGCATGATAAATTAAGACTAATTGCCCGAATGCAGTGTACTGGTACTGTATTCAAGAAGGTGTTCACATCACTAGTGAGATATAAACACCGATATAAACAAATACACACTAATAGATTGTGTGTTCTGATCCTATCATTTCCTAATGATGGTAACTGAACAGAATGAACAGATAATGAACAGACAAAGTGTTCTAAACAGATACAAATTAAGGAATAGGAGACACACTATTCTTTTTTTAAAATAATAAAACTATACAATTCCCAGGTTTTTAAATAAACTGGCCCAAAATTCACAAAAGTCATCTGTTTTTATTTATAAATCAAACCCATGATATATGCAGTCAACACACTGAAGGCAACATCTCTCTGCTCTCTTTATTCCTCTAAAAAACTTTTTAAAAAATCAATTGTGCAATCAATTGACTTCATTGTGCATGCTTTTTTCCATTCTAAAAGGGATATTTTCTATTGTTATTTAAAGAAAATCTTCCCGAATAATCATGAACTGCTGTTGAAAGGATCTCATTTTAACTAGCAGCAGCAGCACTCAGCTTTAGCAAATTCTGTGCTTTTGCAGTCCAGTGAACTTTTCTGAACCAAAAAAATAATAATTCAAAAACATGCGAATATGAATTTATGGGTCCACATTATAGAAGTGATGTCATGTAGCAGGGACATGCAGAAGGGGGGACTCTGGGGGCTTAAGTCCCTGCCTTTTTTCTAAATTATTTAAAAGTGCCTCTCTCAAGATTAATTAATAAACAATATTATGTAAAAAGTATTTGAATTCTAATTAACACAAGAACGTGCACAAAACAGTAGAAAATTAATCAGAATTTTCCTATTTATTTGTCAGATTGCCTCGTTATCATGACGCAATCCTGATGCGTCTCGCTTCAACAGGTAGATGAGTATGCTGAAATCACTAGCTCTTCTGCTAAACTTTTCGTATTAACAGCATTTTAAATGCTTATTGCCAGTAGTTTTGAAATTGATTGAGAGGGAATGTTTGGTAAGTAATAGCTACTTCAGTTTGTTAAATTTCCAGACATGCAAGTAACCTTGTTCTACTATATGTATGCGATATAGTCAGTAAAGGCATGATGCACTCAACAAATGATTAGAGAATTATATAAGTAATGGCAGAAAATGAAAGAAAAACTGAAGGAGGAAACAAAATGGACAGCTTCCTTATCAACATGGGTGAAAAAAAATTCATTAAAATCTCAATTCATCTTTTTCAAATAAACATCTGTTCAGCAAGCAGTGCTGCAGTTTTATGGAAATCAGAGTGCTGCTGCCAAATATAAGTTTAATTGTGAAATGAATAGTTTTACTGACTTTACAGTAAGTGACATACAGTGGGTGTGTCACTACAGTTGTAGATGGTAATACTGCATTTTTTATTTATTTATTTCATAATGTTTAAATCTTCTTTTAAAGATTGGCTTAATCGCTCCACTAAAATTTGCCATTTTGTTGAAATTATTTCTATGAATGTAAACATAAAATACCAATAGGTTATATTAGTAGTGTCATTCTCATATTCATTATTGTGGCCACACAGTCTGTTTATAATGTCTACCATAGTAATAAGAATATGTAGTTAAATTAAGATTAGAAAAGTAGTTAAAGTAGTAAAATTAGCTCTTTGGTGATAAAGCCCTTTTTGACATTTGAGCCCCTGCAGAACCCTCTGCACGTCCCGGTCATGTAGGATTTTTAAATAACTATTGACTGCATTTTCAGCATTTGACTTCACAGAACTCATCTTTATTTAGTCTAATAGCTAATAATAGTGTGTTTGGTATTTCGTGTGTGTGTTAGCTCTGCATTCCACTCTCTTATGATTTCATCTGCAACCTAATGGATTGAAATTCCACAGCTCCAGCACGCAATAACTATCACAGTTAATCATAGGAGTTAAACACACAGTATATGCTTGATGTAGTTCATACTACAGACAGAAACAAGCATTTCCTATGGCTGAAACAATGACAGCATTATAATCAGCACAATCAGGTTGTTATTGGCTAGAGGTTGGGGGGGGGGGGTGGGGGGTTGATCTTTGTTTGAGGGGCATGCAGGTCGGAAAATGTACTTGTAAATTTAGAAACAGAGCAATTTAAAGAAAAGGTAACCAAACCTTTGATGTATGATATATATACATAGATATATGAGAATCACATGAGAATGAACACTGAGCCAGCACTAAACAAATGATTAGACAATTATATAAGTAACTGCTTTAAAACATTTGCACAAATCCACTGTTTATTTTCCCTGTGGTCCCTGCTGTGCTCACACCTGCCCAAACAAATATGCGAAAACACATTAAACTCAGGCTGTGAAGGCCTTGGTAATTAGTTGATGAGGTCGCTGAACTCATCAAGACTGAACAATCAGATGCAGAGTGTGTGAAAACACATCACCCATATATGACCATTCAAATGTCTGGAAACATTAGATAACTATTTTAGTACATCTCTGGTTATTATTTTGCAGCAAGGTGAAATCTGATGAGGCATTTAGTTGGACGCAATTTTTTATGGGGTTTATCTGAACTGTGTCAGACTAAAGTTCGTTCATTCCCTGGGAGTTCATTTGTGCATCTTTCCTGAATGATGCAGTGTCTGTGTGGTCCCAAGATTTTTAAATATGCATGTCATTGATAGTACAGATGCTCATGGTACCTTCAGTTGTTTGGAAATTGCTCTAAATCTCTTAAAACCGGCCATAAATTTTTCTGAAGTCTTGGCTGAATTGCTTGGATTTTCTCATGGTATCAAGGGCCAAAAAGGCACTGGTAGGCACTGGTATATCTAAAGGTAGTCCCTTTTACAACTACAGGTGCACTCCCAATTAACTTCTAATTATGACAGTTGCCCAATCAAAAGCTTCTAAAAAAAAATCATTGAATCAATTTCTGGAATCTTCTGAATGTTTAAAGAGACAGACAAATTTGTATGCAATTCCTTAGATAACTATTGACCCACTGTTTTTTCTGATATAGTGAATTATATCTTAAATAAATCGATTATTTTAAAATTATTTGTGATGTGAACTAAGTAGATGTCCCAACGGACTTGCCTAAAGAAATGCATCGTCACATGAAATGAGTGAAAATGTGAAAAACTGGAATTGGATGACTTTAGCTTAAGTGCATTTAAAGTTTTGACCTCAACTGTAGACCAAATTGCTAATTGTGCTAATTTGTGAATAGTAAATGTAGTAAAAGAGAGAAGAATCCAAAGACTGCCCACTAAATCTTTCACTGCTACTTTCCCTTAGGAGGGTTTGTGGCAGATAACATCCAGGAACCGACTGATTACTTCGCTGACCTTTATGGAACATCTTCAAAGAGGGCAGTGCTTGGTAAAGCCACCTGGCTTCAGGTAATTAAGTTAAAGGCCATGAGACTCACATCAATGTAGTGAAAATGTGAGAAGTAATGACATTTTTGGATATTTCTTCTGTAATTGTGTCCCAATTCTTTTTGAATGGAAAATCTGAACATTTTAGAATTTAAACAAAGATAAAACCCATCAAACTTTCACTACAAATGAAATGTGGGTGTATTGTAGAAGACAATAATCTAAAACAAAGCAAAATAAAAATATTTTTATAAGGCATTGCCATGACCCTCTCTATTTAAACCATTAAACTAAGAAAGAAGCCCATCCTAAGAGCATCTCTCAAAATGCAGTGCCTAGAACAACAATCGTCATTATTTGTTGTGGTAAGATTAGCCCAAAAACAAACTTTTTGGTCTTGAACATCAGGTAACAAAATGGGACTTTATACAAACAAAAGTAGCTGATAAACCCACGGTAAAACATGGAGTTGGATCAGTGATGCTTTGGGGATGTTTTGTGTCTGGAGGTTCAGGGGTGCTTGTGAAGATAAGTTTAAAGCAGCAGGAAAAAATCCACTACTTAATGTCCCTGTAGTTTTTAACTCAAAATGTCAGTTATTGCAAGCGTTATTCTTTTTAGACCAACATTTTTGCTCATTTGCATGATAGGTGCCAATAAATCTTGAGAGAATTGCTATTGTATTACAACTGAGAGGATCTAAAAGCTGTTCAAAGAGATACAACAGACTGGCAGGAGTTAATAAACAATATTTATATCATTCAGAAAGGAAAATGCAGACTGTTCAACTGATATTGTTACTGCTTTATTTTCCACTATTATTATCTTAAGAAACTTAATGCACTAAATTTCCTGTTGCTATAAAATACATTTATTTGTTTATTCTACATTAGTGCAAACCTTTGTACTCAACTGTAGATTACATAGCGAAGGATCTGATCAGTAATTTTGATTTGTCTGGTAGAAATCTATTTGCTGGTGTTTATAAAATGATGGTTACGTATGTAACCACGGTTCTATGAATTTCAGATTACCGCCAGAGGCGGTGCTTTCAGCTCCTGGATGTCAATCATATGTACATGCAGGTTGACTGTTTATAGCAACAAAGTCACCTGTGACTGGGGTGACGTGTGATTTTTGCTCCGGTACTAAAGGCACGCTCCGGTACTAAAGGAAGTTCTACGTGCCAATTAACAACGGCTGTGAAGCTGGTAAAAAAATGGCTGTAGCCACTGGGTTGTGCGAGATCACATTCACCCTAATGATTATTTTCATAATCGATTAGTTGGCAGATTATTTTTATTTTCATTTATTATTATTTTTATTTATTTATTTTCGATTAATCGGATGGGGTCGGAGCAGGCTTTCAGTATCTTTTTTTTGTTTATTTAAAACAAAATCCACAAACTGGGTGTTACAAATATAAACTTCAGTCAAAAACTTTACACAACTGTTTGTCTAAAACAGAAAAGAACCCAATACACATACTCCAGAATATTTATTACTGTAGTTTAATTGGGTGCTTTTTGTGCATCCATAAAACATAATGCATAAATGCTATAAACTAAATTTTATATATATATATATATATATATATATATACATACATACATACATACATACATACATACATACACACACACTACACACACACACACACACACACACACACACACACACACACACACATTTATTTTATAGTATTTATGTATTATGTTTTATGGATGCACAAAAAGCACCCAATTAAACTATAGTCCTGCATTAATAATAAAAACTCACTTTCACTGCACCTTGTTTCTGTTACTCACTGCCTTTAGACATTGTTTTACTTGTGTTTACTTTTGATCATAATGTTTTAATTAGACATTACATTCTTACTCGTGCTCCTGCTCGACACATCTACACAGCGCATGATCAGCAACATGGCCTCGTTACTAATAGATCACTTCCGTTATAATAAAAGACAGAATTTACACTGCAAGCGTGCCAATACAGCATATAATGACATACTTAAATTAAACTAAACATTTTAAACAGCTTGCACCCGTAAAAAAAAACCACTAGCCTTATATTTGAGATGATATTACCTTTCTAAAATCCACACACTAGACAGTAGTGCAGAGTGCATAGTATAAGTGTACAGTACTTAATTTGGGACACATTTTTTGTATTTACTCTCCGAAGCGTGTTTCTGAACAGAAGTAAAGTAATGAGTAAACATGCACCGTGCTGCATGCAGACAAACTGATTCATTGACAACGATTTTCATAATCGATTATTATCGATTAGTTGTTGCAGCTCTAGTATTAATGGTAAAATAATATAACATCTTTTTTTTTTAATTGCACTATAAAGAAATGGTCATTAAAAATGTTTAGCACAAATGTTCAGCAGAAATGGTCATTAGAAATATTTAGCAGAGATTGAAATAAGAAATGGACTGCTTGAGTGAAGGTAAATGTGCCACTAACCAGGACATGTTATTATATATATAATTTACACAGTTTTAAGGCCCTAAAAGGAATGTATCTTGTTTTGTATGTTTATGAACTAGTATACTTACATCAAAGCATAGCATTCTAAAAAGTAAGGTAAAACCTACCTGGCAAGCATTGTAAAGCAGCTGGTGCTCAAATTTCTTGATACCCAGGATTTGCTGGAACATCTCGTAGAGCTGTTCCTTACTGAGGATGAGCTCGGACACGGCGCTAAAGGGCATGCGTCCTTGCGACCGACGGTGGTCTTCCTCTCCCTTGAAAATGGCATCATACTTGGTGATCCAGGAGCTCAGCACAGTCTCTTTGCTCAGGCCATCGATCTCGGGCAGGCTGCGCACACGGCGCTCAATGTTCTTCTTGAAGACCTCACGGAAATCACTGGCTGAACAGCCTCCACTCTGCACCATCCGTGTCACACGCTCACTCTTCAGAAAACCCTGAAGGGAAGGAATTGAAGGGTTCAGTTGGTTTATGTGTAAAAAAAAAAATTTCTTGAGAGACATGGTTGAGGTGTACTGTATGTAATTTCAAGGCCTCATATCCATTTATTTTAACTTGCTCAATAAGAGATTGAAATAAGAAATGGACTGCTTGAGTGAAAGGAAATGTGCCACTAACCCTGACATGTTATAATTTCAGTTTAACTGTATTGTTATGTATTGTTTCTTTTGCTATTAGAGCCATTTTTGATCTATGAAGCACAGTGAAAAATAAAAGGAGCAGCAGATGGGGATCATTCTCATCTTCTTCCAGCAGGTAATGGAGTGGAACGAAGTCGATTTAGCTGCATTGGCTCTAAAATGACAGAAATATGTTCATACTAAACCCACAAGGATTTCAAAACATGAGGAGAAACTGATGTGTAACATGAAGAAAGGTGGCAGCTCACACCAGGAGCAAATGCACTCCATAAACATGAATCATTTGCAAAGTCTGAATCAAAACTGCATTTCAAGAATAGTTCACATGTGAAATGTATATATGTCCAAGATTAATTAGAAACTGCATCATGTGCCTCATGAATGAAATGTGACAAACATTTCCTGTACCAGAATCACTGTCAATGTACAATGTGGCCCAGTTAGCAATAACAGTCCATTCAAAAACAAAACTAGCAAGACACAGATATGCTTCAGAGCTTACAAACCTCCTCATGTTTTTTTTCCATATGCATTTTCCCCAGTGTCCCACACATGCAGAATAAAAGGGTGACTGTAATTATTATCGTGCAGGGAGAACTAATCACATCCTTCCTCCCTGGTGAGGTGTCTCTGATAATTAGAAACACGCAGTAATAAGGAACAAGAACAAGACACCACGCTCCTTCTTTACCATTAAGTGTGCTCGCAAGGTCCTACTCTGTAAGCTCAGTTCCATATATTCCCTAGCTATGCAAGTTACTTACAGCCACACTACTACACTGGTTCTGTCATTTTTAAACCGGGGACAAAGATATTTGGAAAACCTAATAATATTACTTACTTAGGGCCATATTCAGAGTTGAGTTACACACGAGTAGTGGGGATTTATTAATGAAATTGTGCACATCAGTATTCAGACCTAATGGGCTTCATTTATCAGACTTTTTTAGTTTACACAAACATTTATAGGCAGTTTTACAAAGTTTCCACCAGATTTGCCAAAGTTTCAGAAATGCTGTTTTTCTTGCTGTTTGATAAATGTCATTTATGTAAATTACAAGGGGCATGTATGCCACAGCTGATTTGCATTTGGTCATGCCCACAAAGCTCTATAAAAAAACAAAGCTCACACAGCTGTAATGACAAACACAAACAAAAAAAGACTATCTTAGAGGTACAAGTGGAAGTTACTTTGATTCTATTCAACAGTGTCTCCACAAGTCTCAGCCAGGATGCACCAATGTGCACACCCAACTGGTGTGATGGAGAAGAATGGCGTGTGTCATAGGAAGCCTGACGATGGCATACGAGGGAGTATATGGCACATTGCACCTTGACTCATACCATGTCACTTATTGGTCACTTAATGCTGGCTCTAATAAAGTGTTGCACAGCTTTAAAAGATGATGCCATGGAAAATGGAACCACCTGAGCCACTGCAGCATGTCCTCCTTTTATACAGCGACGTTCTTAATTGTATGACTGGTCTTATGTATCTTAATATATAGATTCCTGTTTGATTGCTCTTTTTTCTATGCTATTAATTTATATACTTATTCATAACATTTATTACAAAATACATAAGCATATGAAATACTTAAGCTATTAAAACTTGACAGTGTAATTAGTTTTTTTTTTTTTTTTTTTTTTTTTTTTAAGTGCAGTAACTCATTTCAAATTAAATGATTTGAGTCTGATCGTCAAGGTTTACATTTGTTAGTCTTCTGATGCATAAATTTACACGAGAGCACAAGTGAGATACAGACGTTTTTATGAAAGGCTGGATATATTTTCTGGATACATCTAGTTTTAAATCTGAAACCTGTTGTTAGTATGTGTTATTGATTGTTATTTTAAACAACAGTGGTCCTCTGAGGCAGATCTAATTCTCCACAATGCAAAAAAAGTCAGCATGTCAAAACTATCAGACAGACATAGAAACAGGGCATATTCCAGCTCTACAGGGGCCACTTGCCCCCTGCAAAACAAGAGTTTGATTTCCTGCTCTCACTGGGTGGGAGGACAGCTTAGTCCCTTTCTCCCTGACCACAGGAAGCAGTGATAATGGTCGTCTTAATGCTTGCATTTGTGCACGATCCGTTGTCATACGACATTGAAAAGATGCAGTGGTTACACCTGCTGTGCAGAAGCACATGTTAGCTCTTACACCCTCTCAGACTGGGAGCTTTTCTGCAATAAGGAAGATTTACAATATACAGTGGGTGGAAAATATACGCAAGAGTTTGAACATAATAGATATAATTGTTGGAGCTGTTTCACTGAGATTACAGTAAAGGCACAATACTTATAAGAACTGAATTAGGCAATCCGAACTGGATTGCTTATTTGGTGGACTAGTCTTTGCTTTGTGTTAACATGAAACTAAAAAACATGAATAAGTACACTGTAAATTATGATGTTCATCCATAATCACTGGATGAAACACTTTAAACACTATGGCTTAAACAGTCCTTCCAGGATTTTGCGATTGTACAGATTAATGTAAACCTGCAGTCTTCAGAGGAGCTTGCAGTTTTTTTAAATTTCTGCAGATATGGGCCAAGATGCATCATGTGATGTCATCACAACACGCATTCAGTCAAAGCCTTATTCAATTCATGTTGTGGGTTTTCCACTAATCGTAGGGTTAGCGGTTCGATTCCAGGCCCGGGTGACTCCACATGCCGAAGTGTCCTTGGGCAAGACACTGAACCCCAAGTTGCTCCCGATGGCAAGCTAGCACCTTGTATGGCAGCTCTGTGTGTGTGAATGGGTGAATGAGACACAGTGTAAAGCGCTTTGGATAAAAGCGCTATATAAGTGCACATTCACCATTTACCAAAAGGGTTCTAGGTCCAGTTCATAGCTCGACCCCCCCGTTTCAGAGCCGTGCTCACCACAGTAGTCAGCACAATGCAGAGCCTGACATTAGCCCAGGAAGTAGATCTCTCCTGGAGAAAGGGGCCATAGAATATGTACCTGTTTCTCTGAGGGAGGGAGGTTTTACAGTGGTTATTTCCTGGTCCAAAGTAAAGACGCTGTATGCGGCCAATTTTAGAGCTGCATCATCTGAACCATACTCTTAAGACATACAGGTTCAGGATGTTGCTGCTCAAATGTATCGTTCCACTGCAAAATGGCTACAGTCCTGGAGTTCTTACAGGAACATTTCTCAGCAGGGTTGGCTCCTTCTACAATTAGGGTCTACGTTACCGCCATTTGGGCCAGCCATATTCTTATTGATGGAGCCTCTCTGACAGGCCATACCCTCATTATAATGGAGTGAGTATACACATTCCTACAGCATGAAGCTCACATAACGTTGAGTTCCCTTTGAAAGGGAACGTCTGGGTAATGCATGAAGCCCTGTTCCCTAAGAAGGAAACGAGACGTGGCGTAGGTTTGTCATAATGGGGTATGCCTGTAAATTGCATCTGCGCTTCAGACAAAGAGAAGCTGACAATGTGGGTTACAGGCGCCGTTTTATAGTTGCATGATATGCCAGTTCACCTGACCACAGCAGGCCTATAAACAGGTGTAATTTTACACCGACTTCATATACCAGTCACACGCGAGGGTGCTTCCCACAGCGTGAAGCTCACACAATGTCTTGTTCCCTGGGTAACCCAGATGTTTTCTGCAAAAAAAAAAAAATAGTTGCATCCCAAATTTTGACAATAGTTGCAGCATAATCAAATATTGTGGCCACAGTGATCACAACAGTATTTGAACAGAATTTGCATTTATTAAAAAATCTTTTAAAACAATTGTTCATATGTAATTATATATCGATATGCAATTATTGTACTGTATACAAGTTACATTAATGCCATTATTTGCCTGCAGTCTTACAAGTGTGGAGCTAGAGAGCAAAAAAAGAGAGCTAGCTCTTGTACATGTATGTCACACAATTCAGAAGAATAATTTTCATGAATAGATGATCATACACATAGATAATTATATGTTTGGTTATTTTTGGTGATATGTCCATTGTGATTCTAAACAGCAGCACACTTAAATACATGTTCACATAATGCTATACAGAAACCCCTACAATTTCCTGTACACCTAGCAGGAATACAATGAATAATGAAATAACACACACATTCATACATACATACACGCACACATATATATATATATATATATATATATATATATATATATACACACACACACATACATACACACACACACACACATATATATATAATATACAAAGTACAACAGTGGACCAAACAGAGCATGACCACAATAAATATATAAGAAAAAAAAATGTGGTCATAGTTCAGAATGAACCAACAAGGTTTTTGTAGCAGATCCACTTTTGCAACTTGTTGTGGTCAGTCACATGCATTTACCACTGACAGGTGAAGTGAATAACGTTGATTAACTCATTACAGAGGCACATGTCAAGGGGTGGGATATATTAGGGAGCATGTGAACAGTCAGTTCTTGAAGGGAAGGGAAACCAGCTACATTGCTAGAGACATTTAGTCAGAAAGAGATGAGTTTTCAATTTTTCATTTTAATTAGCCTTATTGGTCCAATTAGTGTCTATATATTTTCACAACAAATTCAAAATAGATCTCACACCTATTCAGTACCTGTCTAGCTAGTCTGAAACATAACTAAACAACCACTTATTCATAGCCATAAACTAATCATTAAAAGTTAAGCACTAAAGGGTAACTGTTGTCATTATTCTGCCATGTTAGTTGCTTACCTATATGTGACTGGGCCTTCCCTGATTCAGAGTAAAACTGCACGGACAGTTGTATCTCAGTGATCCTGGGGTACTCATCAAAAGGTCTGAAATTTGAAATCCAAGTACTGCCAAACTGCCTCAGTTGGGCCTTTAAACTTCGCTGCTTGAGAGGAGCTGCATTATTACTGCGCAGACTTCAGCTCCTTCCAAACTTAGACATGAAAAAAAAAAAATTTCATTGTACAATAAAGCCTGTTTTCCCCCCTTCTCCTCTATATTCATCACACACTGGAGAGATCTCTGTGAGAGCCTCAAAAGGCATCACTCTTTGGTTTGTACTTGACATACAGATTTGAATATAATTCATGGTCTATGGGGAAACAAACTAACAATAAAAAGAACCTTCTGGCAGAATACTCAAGGGGATCATTTAAAAAAAAAAAAAAAAAAAAAAAAAAGTCACACTACTGTGTCCATGGATTCCCGGTGAGTGCACACCTTTCACTAAGAAGTACACATCAGGTGAATAACGCATGACGTATAATTTTTTTTTTTAAGTGGACAGTTACCTTAAGATCATGATATTTTAAAGGCATGAAAAATGAGTTGATCATGGTGGATTAATTGTTTCAGCATTAAATGAATACCAAATCAATAGGAAGGTAATGGCACTACATTAGTAATCATATTCTCATTCTGAAAAGCTGATACTTCACAACAGTATGCCACATTTAAGCCACTAGTATAGACACTGTAGGTGGGCATTTAATGTCTTCATTTTGTGCCAGTACAAATGTCAGACATTATTACTAATGAATTGGCCACCATGTGATTTCCTCTTACCCTGCTGTTTGGCTTAATTGGTGGATTAAAATCTTATTCAATTATTTACAAGCAACAGTGTGCATAGCAGCTTGTATTCATCAGTTAAGAGTTTAATAAGAGATGGCTGCTCAGAGCATTTGATTGTGTAATTAAATGAATATATACAGAGTTCACTCTAAAGAGTAGAGTTTAAAAACCACTTGGCAGTCATAACTGTGAAAAGGAAAGGGGTCAGACAGACAGTGACTACGTTTACATGGACGGCAGTAATCTAATTATTGACCTTACTCTGATTAAGATAATAATGTGATTAAGGTGTTTACATGAGTCGCTTCTAGAATATTCCCGTTATGTACCCGTTTTACATGTTATAGAACACAATTAGATAAACATCCCGCATCATTACGTCACTGCGCCATACAATTCTGGGTGTTTTTATGTAAAAAAAGTTTTACGAACGCTTTAAGTGTAGTTCATTATTTGCCATGCTATGTATGCTAATAGACAACTGCTTGAAGCCATGGGCTGCGTCTCAAACCGCGTACTTACCATCTATATAGTAGCCGAGATACGTGTTTTTCCCCCACTACAGGCCTATAGTAGGCAAGTATGCGGTTTGGGACACAGCCGAACTCTCTTGTTTTTAAAAAGTAAAACTGGCGTGTATGATCGTGTCCCATCACAAAATGCGGTGAAAACTCTCACACGATGTTCATAATGTGATTAAGGTGTTTACATACACGTCTATAATGAGACTAAAACAGGAATACTCCAGCTGTCTTAATTCGATTAGAGCTTAATTCGAGTATGACCTTAATTAGATTAAGGTAAGTAAAAATTGCTGTTTACATGGTAGTTTCTTAATGGTCTTAATCGGGTTAAGAGTGGATTATTGTTGTCCATGTAAATACAGCTACTGTCAAGGAGAAAGCAGACTCATTCAGGGCAGTGTGTGTTAATGAAGCTGGTCATCAAACACTGCTTATGACTTATTTTGAGAAGGTGCATATGGGGAAGTTATTACAATTAAGGAAATGTAATTTTTGCTTCAATTAATTACAATTGCACCAATTAAATCATGCTGCTGCTTTCTGTACTGTTGCTTTGACGGGCTCCAACAGCAGACAACCTCATCTGTTTTCACTCCTGACAGCCAAGAACAGGAATCTGAGGCTACAGTAGGCACAGGATCACCAAAAGTGAACAGCTGAAAATTGGAAAAAGTCCAGACAATCTTTTTCCAATATTTAACCATGTTCAACTTTCCAACCTTCCAGTTCTGGTAAACATGTGCTCACTGTAGCCTGTTATTGCCTGACAGGACCGGACCCCGATGTGGCATTCTGCTGTTGTAGCCTATCCGCTAGTGGTGTTTTAAGTGTTTTATATTTTGAGATGCTTTACTGCTCAACATGATTGTAAAAATTGTCTATTTGAGTTACTGTAGCCTTCCTGTGAGCTCTAACCAGTCTGGTCCTTCACTGAACTCTTTCATCAACAAGTTCTTTGGCAGCCTGTAGAACCTCCATTTACTGGATGTTTTTTGTTTTTAGTTTCTGCACATCACACAGCAACTTCCAACACATATTATACCAATGCACGGTCATATATAATCTATTGGCTGCTCCAGAATAAAATAAGCCTATAGTCCACAAGAGAAATGCATAGAAATTTTAAATGTCTCTTTCTTTTCATCTCTTCTGACAAATCGAATCATGGCTCCCCAGGTCTCAGATCAAATATGCTTATATCAAGTTAAGTTTGAACAGCCTAAAAATTCCATTTAAGCACAATGAAGTTTGCAATGCACATGGTGCAGGTGCTGTAGGAAACCCAGAGCATGCTACATTTAAGGTTATCTTATATGGGACTTTAGCCATTAATTGAGTCATTTCATCCTCGGTTTCATCAATCCTGGCAAAAGGCAACTTGACACACTGATTTCTTCTTCTTCGTTTTTTCTTTCTTTTTTTTTTTTTTTTTTTTAAATCGCTGGTGTTGGGTTCGAGTCCACCTTTGTTGATTTCGAGTCGAGACCAAGTCCTTAACCAATCGAGTCAGAGTCCAAAAGGGGCAGATTTGGACTCAAGTCTGAGTTCTTAATAGCGGTGTCCGAGTCGAGTCCAGCCAGGTCCAGAAAGTAATTAAATTGAAAAAAAGAGCTTTGAAATTGCAATTGTAAACTCAGTACTGAGCTGTTAAATTCATATTTTAAACGTCACAATCCAATGGCAACATAAATGGAACAAAAAACAAACCACTAATAAATCTTGCCATTGCCATTAAATATTTCATGTCATCAGAACCTCAACTAGTTTCCTATCAAAAAATGGTTTTAAAGAAAAAAAGGGGATATAGAGGTATATGTAGAACTTTTAGTATAAGTGTATGAAAATACAAATGAACCTGTTTTTTTATTGTATCACACCATATTGTGTCCTCCATTTCAAGTTGATATTTCAGTAATTTGGTGAGTCTCTCTAACAGTTATATAGTCTGAGAGAGAGAGATGACGGAGTAGAGTTACATTTAACAGCAGGTCATAACAAGCTTCATGCTTTATTAATGCTTTTAATCTGTCTATGAATGACAAACTCATTTATAACCGAGCTCTGTTCTAACTTTTTTCATTTTAATTCCTAAAATGGAAAAACAAACAAACAAGAACAAAAAACCCCTTATCAGCAGGTTTTATGAAATTTACTACATTTTTTATGTGAAATTCAAGACTGGAATCAACAAATACTGATGTTTAGGGGTTGGCGATATGACTACAATCTCATTTCACGATAACAATACATTTTTTCAGGCAGGTCTATCAGTAGTATTCAGGTAAGAAATACTACGGAAATTGAAAAAAAGCAATTAAGCGAAAAATAACATGGACCTCAAATAGACAGTATAACACACACAGTGATTCTTATTAAATTTACTGAAGTGATTCAGTCAAATGAGTGAGTGATTTTCTCTGTCTTTCATTGTTTGATTAACATTAATGACACAGACAGCAGCAGGTTTATAAGACTACTGTGACTTTAATACCTAATGGACATATCAAGGGGCTATTAATCAAGGGGCTGAACCCAGATTCTTCTCCATGCATTTTTTTCCAGATCAGCTGCTAGCCTAAGTTTTGTTTTATGGACACTGTGGTAACGTAGCGGTCAATGTATGACATGATCAGAAAAAGTTTGATTTATCATTAAAAAAAACAAAACTTGCCTTCGGTGTTGTCAATGTTTGTAGGACTAACAGACCGATAAAATATAAATATTTTCTATCAAACTAGGCTAGTTTGGTGGGACCCCAATTCTAAACATCATTGCTCATGTTCTAACCCTTACCTTGACTATTTGACATGGCAAAATAAACCTGATTCTGTTCACCTCAGTCTGGACTGAAAGAGCTTGTCCCCTACAAATGTCCTTTCACTGTGAGCACGGTGGCAAACCTCTCATCTTATCAGGTTTTCATACACTGACAAGCTGAACAGCAGCATCTATTCAGAAATCACTCAATGCAAGTGGAACTAATGACAAACTATGAGGTTGGTGCTCTGCAGAAAAATAACTGGAAAAGCTAGGGTACTTTGAATAGAGATGCACAGACTCATGACAGCAGCAGCTTTGGATATGTTGAAAATGAAACCTGGCAGAGGAGAAGCGTGGTCCATTTTCTAGACCAAGTTTGCACAGGTAGTCCAGAAGCCAAGCAAAAGATTCTGGTAATAAGCTTGGCCTATGACCACCTGCTTTCACAGAAAGATGACTGAAGATGAAAGATGACATTTGACTGACATGGCAGATAAGCAATTCCCACAACCTGTGAGGAAACATGCAAGAACTTGTTTGTTTTTTAATCCAGTGACTATATGTTGTTCAAAAAAGCTCAGTATTTCAGTTTATTCAAAAGCTTGTTATCCTGTTGGAAACAGGTGGATGGAAGTGTGTATAGGTGGAAGTGTTGAGAGCCAGTCAGATTGCAACCTTCAATATCCTAAAACTTGTGACCAAAAAATATTTATAGAAGATATCATGTGCTCTGTGGCCTGTGCGTAGACAGGCTGAAAAAGTATGGAGACACCAAAATACTGAACATTTTTTTCAGTACCAGTAGTCACTGTTTTCCTCTTTCAGTGGAGCCATATATTTCATAATTACCAAGCATACAGACATCGTAAGCTTTCACAAACAAAAAAATAAAACCAGGCAATTGTGGAGCTTCTGCTTTTGTTCTGAAGTGGTGGAAATCCAACTACATGTAGAAGCAGCAGGAAACAAGTATCATAGAATGTGATACGTACCTTATTTACAGTGCCTTGCGAAAGTATTCGGTCCCCTTGAACTTTTCAACCTTTTGCCACATTTCAGGCCTCAAACATAAAGATATAAAATTTTTATTTTTTGTGAAGAATCACCAACAAGTGGGACACAATTGTGGAGTGGAACGAAATCTATTGGATTTTTGAAACTTTTTTAACTAATAAAAAAATGAAAAGTGGGGCGTGCTAAATTATTCGGCCCCCTTGCGTTAATACTTTGTAGAGCCACCTTTTGCTGCGATTACAGCTGCAAGTCACTTGGGGTATGTCTCTATCAGTTTTGCACATCGAGAGACTGAAATTCTTGCCCATTCTTCCTTGCAAAACAGCTCGAGCTCAGTGAGGTTGGATGGAGAGCGTTTGTGAACAGCAGTTTTCAGCTCTTTCCACAGATTTTCGATTGGATTCAGGTCTGGACTTTGACTTGGCCATTCTAACACCTGGATACGTTTATTTGGGAACCATTCCTTTGTAGATTTTGCTGTATGTTTGGGATCATTGTCTTGTTGGAAGATAAATCTCCGTCCCAGTTTCAGGTCTTTTGCAGACTCCAACAGGTTTTCATCCAGAATGGTCCTGTATTTGGCTGCATCCATCTTCCCCTCAATTTTAACCATCTTCCCTGTCCCTGCTGAAGAAAAGCAGGCCACCACCATGTTTGACAGTGGGGATGATGTGTTGAGGGTGATGAGCTGTGTTGCTTTTACGCCAAACATATTGTTTTGCATTGTGGACAAAAAGTTCGATTTTGGTTTCATCTGACCAGAGCACCTTCTTCCACATGTTTGGTGTGTCTCCCAGGTGGCTTGTGGCAAACTTTAGACGAGACTTTTTATGGATATCTTTGAGAAATGGCGTTCTTCTTGCCACTCTTCCATAAAGGCCAGATTTGTGCAGTGTACGACTGATTGTTGTCCTATGGACAGACTCTCCCACCTCAGCTGTAGTTCTCTGCAGTTCATCCAGAGTGATCATGGGCCTCTTGGCTGCATCTCTGATCAGTCTTCTCCATGTCTGAGCTGAAAGTTTAGAGGGACGGCCAGGTCTTGGTAGATTTGCAGTGGTCTGATACTCCTTCCATTTCAAAATGATCACTTGCACAGTGCTCCTTGGGATGTTTAAAGCTTGGGAAATCTTTTGGTATCCAAATCCGGCTTTAAACTTCTCCACAACAGTATTACGGACCTGCCTGGTGTGTTCCGTGGTCTTCATGATGCTCTCTGCGCTTTCAACAGAACCCTGAGACTATCACAGAGCAGGTGCATTTATACAGAGACTTGATTACACACAGGTGGATTCTATTTATCACCATCAGTCATTTAGGACAACATTGGATCATTCAGAGATCCTCGCTGAACTTCTGGAGTGAGTTTGCTGCACTGAAAGTAAAGGGGCCGAATAATTTTGCACGCCCCACTTTTCATTTTTTTATTAGTTAAAAAAGTTTTAAAAAATCCAACAGATTTCGTTACACTTCACAATTGTGTCGCACTTGTTGGTGATTCTTCACAAAAAATAAAAAAATTTATCTTTATGTTTGAAGCCTGAAATGTGGCAAAAGGTTGAAAAGTTCAAGGGGGCCGAATACTTTCGCAAGGCACTGTACCAGCCTGTTATTTACCTGAATTTCCTGCGCAATTCTTTTTTTTTCCCACTCAGTAGGCAGTAAAAATAAATAAATAAATAAATAAATAAAAATCATATCATGTACCAAATACATTGTTTATATCCAACACATATTTTCATTTCCAGTTATTGTTATTATTCTTTGCTAATTACCTGCCATGATCACTTTTGCAGGACACCTTATTTCCTATGATGTAGTTTTAAGACCTGCATCAAAGTAAATAATGTGACCTGAGAAACAGCATTTTCTTTTCAACTCATATGTGCCATCCCTAATGAGAAAAACTGTCTTTTTCCATACTGTGTTCCAAAATTCTCCATACATTGGGGAAATTAACACTTTTATCAAAATGTCTTCCGAGATAGATAGATAGATAGATAGATAGATAGATAGATAGATAGATAGATAGATAGATAGATAGATAGATAGATAGATAGATAGATAGATAGATAGATAGATAGATAGATAGATAGATAGATAGATAGATAGATAGATAGATAGATAGATAGATAGATAGATAGATAGATAGATAGATAGATAGATAGATAGATAGATAGATAGATAGATAGATAGATAGATAGATAGATAGATAGATAGATAGATAGATAGATAGATAGATAGATAGATAGTATGTGTGTGTGTGTTTTTTTTCTTCCAGATAGCCTTTAAGAATACCTTTGACAGAAGAGGAACGTATTGAAATCATTCTCATGGCTGGATGGGGAAGCTGTCGCAAGGCTGTAATGGACGTTAACAGGAAAAATGGCAAGCACATCACACACGACACTGTTGCAAAACTTACTAACATATTCAATGAGACTAGAAGTGTTCTGGAACCAAGCAAGAAGTGGACGTCCAGAAACTGACAAAGGCACAACCAACATGGTGCTGGCAAACATAGTCCACTATATAAGGAGAATTTTGGGACACCCTGTAGAACTCTATTGTTGCCTTTGACAAATAACTGTCTGTTTGGGGAATTAATATGAGGGTGCACATGAAAAATCCATTAATTATTCAACATTTCAGAGAAAAAGGTTCTTCAGTTTGGGTTGTAAATTTGAGTTGCTGTATACTCGGCCCATAAAGGTGATGGTTTACATCAGGAGACCTTTGTTTTTAGCTCTGCACATCACTGCATAATTTCTCTCAAGCCCGAAGGCTTGAATCAATTCTCTCTGAAATGGCAGGTGCAAAAAAATACAGATCATTATTTGACCTGCACGAGTGAGGTAATGTGTATAAATATTACATAAGCTGCTAAAATACTATTAAGCGTATTCAAGACCATAATAATTTTTTTTTTTTAAAGTACAGACTGGAAAGGCTAAGAAATTTCCAGAAAGATGATGCACATGCTGCATACTTGTGCTCAAAACATTGCATTCATTTATATATTCATCTACGCGTCAGTCTTAGCGTTTTATTTCAGAAGCCTTGGACAAAAACCCTTAAAAACAAACAAACAAACAAAAACTTAGAAATGCTGATAATTGGACAGTGAAAGCACACTCCTTACTAGTTAACAACTTTCATCAAATCTACTTGTCTCACAATACTGTGCCACAGCGTTGCCTGGCTAAACTTATTTTTTTTATAAATGTCACTGAAAAATCTTGCAGGTCTTAATCTGCAGGAGCCATCAGTCAACCCTAGGTGGGCTTGATTGGCTAGTCCCCCCCCCACAATAATTTGGCGCTGGGGGCCAATTTGACCGAGACAACGCGTTATTATTATTTGAAAAGCCAGAAATGGCAAAAAGGCACAAAGTGTAGCAAAAGGTAAATTAGTTTTTCCTCCACAGAAAAGTAATTTTCTTTTCAAGAGGTGACGTTTGGTTTTGAATTGTTTTGTGCCTTTTCATTTCAAATGGCATATGGGTAATTAAAGTGTTTTTCCCTACATGTTGATTTATTTTATTTTTTTTGTAATTGTGCTTAAGGCAGTGAAAGAATTTCCCAAAAGCCCAGGCTGCTTTAGTCCATATAACCTAACCACAGAGGAACAATGCACAAGAAGCCTTGCCGTATGTCATGATAACACTTTATGGAGGCACTGACTGTGATAACAGACTGTGACAACACTGGCATTTTAAATACTTGGGAAAGGCTGCAAAATGGCAGCTCCTTCATCTACACACAATAGCTCTGTAATCAGTGATGACAACTTGACAGACCTTACAAAAATACTCAAAAAGAGAAACTTCTGAAACATCATTGCTGTGCTTTTTATGCACATGTAAAATATCACAATTAGACTTTTCACACAACCCAAGTGCAAATGCAAATGTGTAAGATCACATCACAGAGTATGAGGTGCAAGATATACATGCATATGAGAGACATGCACATACAGTATGATACACAAGCATAAATACACATCACCATGCTACATCTGACAACAAGAACCTTTCCAAATACATCTTAAGCACAAATGCCCCATGATTTATTATGCACCCTGTATAGTAATCATGAAAGATATGCATAGTTGACCAAAAACAAACAAAACATGGGCAAATTGGTTGGTTTTTTTTGTTTGTTTGTTTTTTTAAACTGTGATGCGTAGCCTTTTTTTAATCTTAGGAAAATGAAGAATACCAGGCAAAATCACAATTTTTTCACAATTATCAGACAAAATCACAACTGGACAACAGGAACACAGATTGTGCATATTACAATTAGATTTCAATCCAGCTAAAAAGACACACATCTGACTAAGTGTGAACGCATGCAGCATCTTACCATCTTACAATTCTATCCAATTAAAAGAAACAATCAAGTTTAAAGGGGGGCATCGTGTGCATTCTTGCCATACTTTAATTTAATTTCTAGAGTAGTTGGCTTTGTTTAATAGATATCAGCACACTAGAAGTTATTATTAAAAATGTATTAGAAGAAAATAACCAAAACTCAACCTCCACCTTGTCCTGTTGGATTTTGCAAGAGCCCTTTCTGCCATGTCCCTGAAAGGAAATAAAACATCGCTGCAGAAGGGAGGATTTCTGCAAGGTCGAATCCTCCAGCTTTCATTCACAAAACCTAATGTCATAATTGATGAATGCACTAGTAGCAAGAGCAGCTTCTACATGACTAACACTGCTGAATGTTATGACTGTTATGAGGTTGTACACTGCTCCATTTAAACTAATGCTGAGAAAATCAACTGTCAGAATCCTGATCTTAAGCCAACAACCAATATTTTAACGTCACACATGAAGGGATAAATATAAAACTCATGATTTCTAAAAGGTTGTAGCCAAACTCAAGAGATCACAGCTCCATTCTTAGCTCTTAAATCAAACAGGTTGCTTGGTAACCTGGATTGTCCTCATAAGTGTTCTGGTGTTATATGTGTAAATGTGTGTGTGTGTGTGTGTGTGAGAGGGAGAGTGTGTGTGAGAGTGAGAGAGAGAGAGAGAGAGAGAGAGAGAGAGAGAAGAAGAAAAAGAGAAAGAGAGAAACAGAAGGGTGAGATTTGCTCAAATGGATGTGGCTGTGCATTAATTTTGTATTACAGAAAAGCTGCCCAAAATTATACTTTGGGCAAAATACTTCAGAACTCTGTCCTAAAGGCTGCAAACAGCATGCAAACACTAAACACTAGTCCACAGTCAGATGAATGTTTATGCCACTAGATGTAAAGAGCCAAGCCCCATCTGTACATGAGCTGCAGGAGATATACATTACATGTACTTTTCTAATGTGGATAGGAAATCTCAGTGGCTGGATACTCATCCCTTGAGGGTCATAGAGTTCACACCTACATGCATATTTTCAGCTCTGCAAAGCACTGCCTGATTTCTCTCAAGGCATACATCTACTCTCTCTGAAGTAACTAGCACACAGCATATTAGGGTCTAATTAAAATAATCTACTCTAGCTATTTTTGCGTTTATATGAATGCTTTACATGCAGTCCCCTCTGAAAGTATTGGAATAACAAAAAGAATTCTGTTGTTATGCACAGAAGACATCTGGGTTTGAAATCAAAAGATGAATATGAGACGATAGACCAGAAGTTCAGATTTAATTTCCTGATATTTATATCTACATACATTACATTACATCTATGGGCAACCAAAAGTTTAGGAAAAGACAGTCTAAGGGTGAACACTAGGCGAACTGTATCGTGCACGAGCATGTTCAATCCACCAAAGTTCAGCTCGTTTGACTAGTGTGATTGCTAACCATGGCAGAGCACAACTCATGATATCAGTGATGTGACGGTCAGCTGTCTCCATAAAAATAATCTAATACATGCAGAACGATTAGTGAAAATCGCTGCACTGCATACGTGATAAATATATTAGGCATGCGAGAGGGCCGTGTGTCACCGTGCCCCAAACAACTCCAAATAAGCCACAATAATAATAAACTTTATTTTATATAGCACCTTTAAATGTAGCTTCTCAAGGCGCTTTACATATAAAACATGTGTATACATTTTCAAATTATGAAAATTAAGCTTACATAACAGTAAAAATGTGTAAAAGCTCATCTAAAAAAGTTTTAAGATAAAAAACATTACAATGATGGACTCCACTGTGCTGTGAGAGCGCTTTTTCTCCTGTTTTCTTCAAAACAAAAAGCCGCACCGCAATGACATAATCCTGCTCAGGCCCAGAACGTTAAGTGCAATGTGCGTGCAGGCCAGCGAGGTAGTGGGGAGGGGGGACAATCGTGCTTGGGCAGGGTATAAGGCAACCAGGCCTAGTGTTCTACCTTCTGTCTCCTCTTCAGAAATGCATGCTTAATTGGGTTAAGGTCTGGTGAGTGACTTGGCCAGTCTAAAACCTTTCACTTTTTTACCCTGATGAAGTACATTGTTATGTTGGCAGTGTGACTTGGATCATTGTCTTGCTGCATGATGAAGCTCTTCCCACTGGATGAATTTCTCTGTAAATTGGCAGACAAAATGTTCTGTAGACTTCTGAATTTATATTCTATGGCAACCATCATGACTTACATCATCAATAAAGATTAGTGAGCTTGTTCCAGAAGCATCCATACAAGCCCAATCCATGACACTACTTCCACCATGCTTGGCTAATGAGCCTGTATGTTTTGGATTATGAGTAGATCCTTTCGTCCTCCACAGTTTGGCCATCCAATAATTGGCTCATCTCTGTATTTCTTTACATATTCGAATCTGGCCTTCTTAATCTTACTGTTGAGTGGTTTGAATTGTGATACCTTCACCCCTGCCCTGTGGAGGGTGTTGGTGAGGTCACAGACTGTTGTATTTGGTTTTTCCTTCACAACTCTCACAAATGTTTGTGTCATCAACTGCTATTGTTTCCTTGACCGACCTGTTTGATGTACTTCAGAAATCCCTTAATCTTTGTTTTGCCCTTCAAGGTTCAGGATTTATAAATGCCTACTTATGCAAGATTTCTGATGATCATTTTATAAATCAAGTCACTGATAAGGTTGGAACGATAAAGGCGTGAGTTTAAGGCCCAGCACTACAGGTAGAAATGACTAATTTGGTCATGCCTGACTTTTTATCTTCTAACATTTGTGGATAAATTGCTTCAATAACATGTCTTCTCTAGTAGTAGCAATATAAATGAGAAATGTTGCTGTCCTATGAAAAACATCAAGTCAACAACACCAACAATCCCATTTTTCAGGGACAGAAAAAAAAATAATTCATAGAGAGCATCATATACAGTGGATATAAACAGTTTACACGTCCCGCTTAAAATGTCAGTTTAGTTTTCTGTGATGAAAAATAAATTAAAGCAAGAAAAATCATGTCTGATCTTCTTTCATGACTGATTCTACTTCTAATGTCTTATAGCAACCAAGAAAGTGAAAAACAAAGACATATTTTAGTGGGGGAAAAAAGGGAACATAAAAATAACCCCCCCCAAAAAAACAGTGTGCACCATTGGGTTATGTGGGCATAAAATATGTGAACTTAGAATGAACAAATCACATTCAAACGCATGATGAAAAATATTTATCATATACATGTAATCAGTGAAGTGTTCTGATTACCCTCAAATAAATATCAGCGGTTTCTGTAGGATTTTCTTGACCTTGGTCCAACTTCTGAAGCCATGGTGCACAAGAGAGCTTATAAAGCATGAATGGGCTCTCATTACCAAAAGGTATTGATCAGGAGAGTGGTACAAAAGAATTTCAAAAACATTAGATGTACAGTGGACACCATAAAGGCCATCATCAACAAGTGGAGAAAATGGGGCACCACAGTGACATCACCAAGAAGAAGACATCACTCCAAAATTGAAAAAGGGCAAGACTTTAAAGAAGACTTTATCAGGGAGGCTGTCAAGAGACCGACAGCAACATTAAAGGAGCTGCAGGAATATCTGGCAAGTACTGATCACTTAATGCAGGTGACAACAATCTCTTGTATTTTCATGTCTGGGCTATGTGTTAGGCTGTATAGACAAAAGCCCTTTAACACAGACAAAAAACAAACCCACCTAAAATCATCCCTAACCATGCGGCAAAATGTGTTAAGGTCTGATGAGAACAAGGTAAAACCTTTTTGGCTTAATTCTAAAAGATATGTGTGGCACAAAAACAAGACATGGTGAAGCATGGTGGTGGCACCATGATTCTATGGGGCTGCTTCTCTTCTGTTGGGATTGGGGCTCTGTTCAAGACAGAGAGAATCATGGATAGCTCCAAATACCAATTTATTTTGGCACAAACCCTGCAGGCCTCTTTAAATTTTCACCTCCTAGCACAATAACAACCCAAAGCACAAATCCAAGTCAAAAAAAGGGAATGAATGAAACTGTTGCTTAGAAGAGAGGAACAAAATTGCTAAATCAACGTGTAAAAAAGTCTCTTTTTGCTATTTGTTTTTTTACTTGAATTTTGTTGGTTGCTATAGGTCATTAAAAGCTGGAAAGGGTCCGACATGATTCATCTTGGTTTTAACATAGCTCAACCAGGAAAGAAAGAAGAAAAACTATTTCATACTGATAAGTTTACTGTGAACCTGCTCTCTGTTCCCTTGTTAACACTTTTTGTTCCTGTGTTTACACCATTTTTTATTTGAACCTCTGTGAACTCTTCCCAACTATTCCTATAACTTCCTGAAAAGCAAATAAAGAGTTGTTCCTGTCTTGCGCCGATATACTTCCTGTTTTATGTAAATATACCCTTCTGCCTAGCCAAACAATAGTTAACCCATTGTCTCTGTTGTGTGTCAAGCATGATATATATTCTGTCTTTCTTTGAATAAATGAGAACTCTGTGTGTCTGTATTATTTGGAAAACTCTCCCAAGCTTGGTGTGGGAAGTGTGTAGTGGGGCGAGGGCGCTGTCTTTCTTGTGCACTTTCACTTTCTCTCTTCTTAAGAACCGTAACCCGAAGATTCTCTATTCACAAATCTTAACACATACCTTTTGTTTCCATTTGACATGATGTGACAGTGAAGCTGTTTGGATCAATTTCCAAATGAGTTCATCTGCTAGCTACAAAAATAATCCCATGTAAATCCTACAAACATTGAACCACTCGTCCTTGATATATCACGATAATGAGTATCTTGGAAAGACACCCAGACAGACAACTGGAAAGACATCTTGGACAGACAACCAGAAAAACAATGTCTCCTCCACCTAGTGGCATAATAAGTTCTCTGAATCTTAAAACATTGTGCTAACATTCAACAAACATGGGCTCCTCTAAGCAGCTGACTGATGATCTGAAAATGAAGCTAACTGATGCCTACAAAGCAGGGGAAGGCTATAAAAAGACATCAAAGCTCTTCTGGCTTGCAGTTTCCACTGTCCAAAACGTCATTAAGAAATGGCAGTTAAGAGGAACTGTGGACATCAAGGCAAGATCTGCAAGACCAAGAAAACTCTCTGATAGAACTGCTTGTATGCTGAGCAGAAAGGCAAAGCAAATATGACAATAAGGGCCTGCAGGAAGGTTTATCTGACAGAATGGTGGTGCATGATCCATATAGAAGAGTCATCAGAAGGAAAAAAAACCCGAACATCTGATGTATGCAATCATCAATTTTAAGGGAAAAAGAAGTATCAGTTGATAAAAAGAACACCATGTCGGGGGTGAATCTATTATGTTTTGAGGTTGTGTGGCAGCCAGTGGCACAGGAAATACTGCATGGGTAGATGGAAGCATTTATCTCAGCAAATTCTGGAAGTAAATGTGACAACCAGTCAAGAAACTGAAGCTGAAAAGAGATGAGCTCCTACAACAGGACAATTCTTTGAAATTCACTATGAATTACTTCAAGAGACACAAGCTGAAGCTTTTGGAATGGCCCTTACAGTCCCTTGACTTAGACATCACTGAAAATTTGTGGGTAGAGAGCTTCAACACGCTGTTCATGCAAGATGGCTGAAGAATATCTCAGAACTAGAAGCATTCTGGAAGGAAGAGAGGTTGAAAGTTCATTAAAGAAGACTAGAATAACTCCTAGCTGGCTACAAATAAAAACATGTGCAAGCTGTGATATCTGCCAAATAATAAATAAATACTTATACAGTAGGATGTCCAAACTTTTGCACAGGTCACATTGATCAAATATTTAGCTACTGTGCATTAATATTTACATTGCCATTTTTTTTTTTTCGAGTTTGCTGTAGAGTTTATGTTTAGTTCTTTGACTTCAATGAAATCAGTGATCCACTAAATCATTCTGTAAATGACATTCTCTTGAGAATTTCTTGATGTTGGAATTGAACTATTTATATAACCATTATCTGTATGTATAGTATCTCACAAAAGTTAGTACACCCCTCACATTTTTGTAAATATTTGACTATATATTTTCATGTGACAGCACTGAAAAATGACACTTTGCTACAATGTAATGTAGTGAGTAGGGAGGTCACGAGAACCAATACTTCGGTACCAAGTCGGTACCAACATTCTGAAAACGTGACAGTACTTGCTTTTCTGCAGTAACTTTAGTACCGTGGGAAAAAAAAAAAATTGGTATAAGTGGTTTTGTAAAAAAAATATTTTGTTTTTTTTTTTTGGGGGGGGGGGGGGGGGAAAAAAAAATTTTTTTTTTTTTTTTTCAAAAGTGGTGAAGAAGAATAGGAACGGCTACAAGCACACAAGAAAAGCTACAGAAGTTTAGCTTAGCTTAACAAGTTTAGCTCCGCCCCGACTCATTGAGAGGAAAGCTAGTATCGGTCATCTAGCCATCACATTTTGCACCTTGTCAAAGTTGCTCAGACCTTTACACTTGCCAATTTTTCCTGTTTCCAACACATCAACTTTGAGTACTGACTGTTTACTTGCTGCCTAATATATCACACCCCTTGACAAGTGCCATTGTAACAAGATAATCAATGTTATTCACTTCACCTGTAAGTGGTTTTAATATTATAGCTGATGGGTGTATACACACACAAATACTTTTTACACATTCTCCATGCATGTGGTCCATATCTGACTAGTGTTCAACCAGTGTGGTTGAGTGGGTTTTCTTGTTCCTCAATCTTCATTGTTAAATATGATATGTTATCTGAATTTTTGCTAATATGCAGTTCTGGTGCTGGAGTTGGTTTTCCCTCTACACAAAAGACCACTCAAATCTGACACAAGTGAAGAGAATATTACATTTTTTGCTATACACAAAATGATCACCCATACTGCAAGCATCATGCTTGTGCAGCTGGTGTCTGAATCTTTTGGATGCCAAAAAACTGGCACCGGCTATGTGCTCACTGCCTTGGCAACATGTAAGAAATACAGTGACTCAGACATCCCTGGCAAGGCAATGCTGATGCTGACATTGCACACTCTTCTGGAAGATTTAGACACTGATACAGCGTCAAATCTGATTCCAGTCATGCACCCTAAACACCTCGCTAGTTACAAACACCACTATCAGGCATCAACTCTTAAGAATAAGTCCAGAAAGCAGTTACTTTCTTGGCAAGAAATTTGGCAGCCGACATGGCTCAGCTAAAATCAATTATTTAAGAGCTGAAACCACACAACTCAGAGGATCATGTGCTTCCCATTTTTTTGTATTTACTTGTCATTCTCCTTTCACCTTATCCGAGGAGTGCGAGGATGTGTTCAGCTGGATCCAGTCCAAGCTTATAATGATCTAGTAGTTTGCAGACTAACCCAGACTCATTTCAGATGTTGTTGAGGCCAATCATTCCAATCTACACAAGCTGATCCCTTGTAAGGGAGTTAATGCATTTTGTTCCTAGGGGTGTGACATTTAGCTCAGGATATGGAGCAAATCTCCACCAATCTGATTTTACCACAGAGTCAAATGTGGTTAGCACAATCCACACTGCCAATTCCACTCTGCATGTTCAAATCAACCCTGCAAAATCTACTCTGTGTATTGTGTATGCTCTTTGGGGCTCAAGCCAAAGAAGTTCTGAAAAGGAGCGCACAGGTTTCAAAAGGAACCCCAATGTACTGTCCACACTGCCACTCGGTTATATGTTCCAATGCCCACAAAAATCCTACATACCTCACACAAGCCCTTCTGGGAGGGCTTTTCCACTTTCCACAGTTGCCATTACAGTTCATCCCAAATGTGTTCAGTGGGTTTTTAGGTCAGAGATCTGTGCAGGCCACTCAACTTCTTCCACTGAAGATCAGTGCAGACACACTGTGAAGACAGTGCATGCGCTCAAGGAGTAACACCAACACCCTAAGGTGGTAGCCTAGATCTGGGAAAGATTTGTTGAGGTGCCAAGTGGACCTCTTTTCCAATACCAATTGAACACACTGCCAACTGGGTTGACGCAGATATTTGAAATAATCTGGATCAGTCAGGTTTAGGTTTAGGAATTGTATACAGCATTGTAGCTTTAATGAGCTCTAATGAAGCTGAAATTGCATCATTTAAACACAATCCCAAAGATAAAGACATTTCTTGATACATTAGAATGCCTGAAACATCTATACCGGATCTGGAGAGATTCTGTATGGAGGAATGGTCTCCGATACCTTGCCATTTATTCTCCAACCTCATCAGGCATTGTAGGAGAAGATTCAGAGCCGTTATCTTGGCAAAGGGAGGTAGCACATTATTGTTTAAAAGGGTGCCAATAATTGTAGCACACCTATATTTAACAAAGATTTCTTTGTTTGCAATTGTTTGACATCCATGAGAACAGACTATGTGTTTTTTTTTCAACAAAAGATCAAAAGGTTAAAAAATAAAGGCCATTTTTCACAGCCTTCTTTGTCAAATTTACCAAGGGTACCAATATTAGTGGAGGACCTTGTATCAAATTAAATCATATTATAGCCCACAACAAATTGAGTAAGGGAATGTTAAACAGAGAAAATATCAAATGTGCACAGTTTCCCATACCACACATATACAATTACAAAATAATTATTATGACTACGCCTGCAAATGCATGTGAAGCCATTAAATGTTTCTCTAACTGCAGTAGGGTGTTGAGCAATACAAAATTCTTGCCTCATAGTAACTCCGCACAGCATTGTAGAAAGCTTCGTCAGCTACAATCTGCGTCTCTCCTTTCAGGAAGGCCTGAAATCTCTCCTTCACTGCTTGCAGCTGCTGTTTGTTGAGCTGAGAACAATAAAACAAGGCATGTGATAGTTTGTTTAATATAAGCAAAAAGAGTCACATTAAGTTATAGTAATCACTAATGTTCTGAAATGAAATGAAATATTTATAAACATTAACTGCTCTTGACAAACTGAGCTTGATTAATGCTAATGTATACAAAATAATTCTAATTGCACAAACACTCAATCTGAGCCTTAAAGACTAAGATGATGATGGCACTTAACAAAAACACTGGGGTGTTGTGGCATATGGGGTTTACAATAATTCTTGTATAAAGATTGCAGCCCACATTCCAAGCACAAGACAAAACCAAGTTCATAATAACAGTGAAAAACAGTGGAAGCGATTATAGTAGCTTTGTTAGTGATGCTTGCAGGTGTTCTGCAGATCAGTGTGAAGCAAGTGCCTATTGGACAAATTACAAAACAGGTGATTCAAACAATAAATACTCAAGCAGTAATTCATAATTGAAGTATAACAAAAGCTTCTCCTTTAAACTCATTAGGCTTACCAGCACCTACTTTTAAGTGCTTGATCTAGAACTGAGGATTTGTTTATTGTTGACTGCATATTTCTGCTCTCAGACTTTGTAAAATTTGAGGCATAAAGTCCTATAGTAATAGGGTTTTACACACAAAAACACTTTTCTGCATGAAATTTAGACTCAACTCCCTTCCATATTGTATTTACATCCAAATTATACTTTGTATAATACTTCCCACCCAGTATTGTTTATCCCAGGGAGAATGTGAAAGTGTCTGCTGGAGCAGCACTAATGTGGGCTACAGACAGCCACAATCATTAAGAGGTGCAATCAAGCACAGGGCAAGGAGAGCAGCAGCCAGACATAGTGCATCATTTCATCCCTACAAGCCTGCCATTCACTTCAGTGGTCTCTCTCGCTCTCTCGCTTGCTCTCTCGTTGCTGAGCTCCATCTCTCTGGGGCTTCAGCTTCCTCATCTATTTAAAAAAAGATATCCATTATGAAAACTCCTTTTCCCACTCCTTTATACATTGAACTATACATTAATGAAGCTGTAGGATGTCTATTCTGAACAAAAAGCTTCTTTCTAATATTTCTATCTGTTACACAACCAGTCAGTCAAAAACAGAGAGAGGCAGACAAACTATGCTTTTTAAGCTGAACAAAGACTCATGCAACCCGAAAACCATGTGTGTTTGAACCTGGTGTAAGAGTCTATGTATACAGTTCATGTCTCATGTACACAGCAATGTGATGCATATGTGTCATACATCATGAAAAAAAGTCACTGGAGTGAGATTGATCACATATTCCATTTAAGATACTTAAATCTGAACAAATAGCCGTGCCAAGTTTAAAAACAGGCATTAACAATTTTTACTGGCATTTTAACAATTAACAAGCATTTTTAACAATCAGACAAAGGTGCAGAAAATATCCTGAAATTATATTTATTTATGGAATATCACCAATTCACAACAACAACTAAAAAAGTTACAGCAGTCATAAGAAATATAAGATGTCCTAAAACCCAACACACAACTTTTGGGAAACCTAAAACAGTTAAACATCACAACATATTGCAATATGATTCATTTATTTCTTGTTTTGGATATGGTGCACATGCATAATAAGAACACAGACACATGTTTTTTGATGACTCTATGGTTGGTAATATCCAGCTTATCTCCAGGTGCTGCAGTTAACCTCCATTAGCTTAGAGTTGGGATACAAATAGACAAATAAGGAACCACCAGGTGATGCACTTTAAATTTGTTACCACTCATTTAAAATGGAGGTGAGGAGAATTCACAGTAAGACATGTATATGTAAGCAATGAACTGTCCATAAATGTCAGAGACCCAGATCATGGGATAAGGGTTCATTTTAATCCACCCATCAGATAATAATAATAATAATAATAATAATAATAATAATGAGCTTAAGGTACAGTTATTGATTCAATGTCTATAAAAACTGGCTCAACTGAGCCCTTGCCTCTTGTCCGTTTTTTCCACTTCTCTACCATTGATGGTGATTTATTTTTCCTTCCTGGGCATGAAAATCCTCAATATTGTTATGGCAACATCAACTACAGCATGGCAAGCCAGCCATCCGTAGCACATTAAGGATAGCATAGCTGTTATTTAACAGCATGAAAGTACAAAAGCCTCACTAAAGCACTAACACTCAAGATGGGCAAACATCACATTTTCCACTCTTTAAATGAATGCAAATTATGGGTGTCAACAAATTATAAATACTAACCACTGGAGCTACTATAAAAATGAACAAAAATTAATTGCATTTCTTCAACAGAAGTTATACACTCATTGTTCACTCTTATTCTTCTGAATTAAGGAATGAGGAATTTTGTGCAAAAGTAAATATTAACGACCAATTGCAAAGTAAAAATTAACGAGACCCAAAAAACAGAATGTAAACAAGAGACAAGTCTTGGTGTCATCGCAAACATGTTCTTGACGTGAGATTTCGCATTGTATGAATGACTGTCAGTGTTATTTATAGCAGTGTGTGTGACTGGGATCAGGTGAGTGTGATTAAATGTCTGGTGACCTTGAATGAGGAAATGTGGCTGTGGCTGTTGGGAAATGGAATCCAGCCATGTTGGGAGGCCACGATGAACAAGAGTGGAGTTCATGGCTGAATCCGCCAATGACATTACACAAGTCCGATAAATACACACCCGATAAATAACGTCAACTTGGACCTAATGTGTTAGTCATTGGAACGTTCAGGAATATAAAGCTCTATGGTTCGAATACATACACAAAATATTAGAAATGTTAAAATTTTCTAAAATGATAAGGGGGGGGAGGGTCCTTTGCAATTTATCTTACAATTATAAGGGTCCCTGGTTGCAAAAAAATTTGGAGAGCACTTGGATCTATCCCCTACACGGCTGTTACAATGAGCAGTCCAACAGAAGACCAAAGATAGAGCAGGTTAACTGTAACTGCCCATGTTCAGCCCAGTAATCAAACACACACACACACACACACCCTCCTACAGCAAACAGAAGTGTGTAAACATTCCACAAAATAGACCAATTACTGCTGCAGCTCATACTCTTACATCAGCATGACAGCATGCACAGCTGAAGGAGAAGAAATGTGAGAAATGTATGCAATGGATGCAGCTTCATCTCTGCCTCATGCTGCCTTTTGATCCAGTACAGCAGATGGCACTGACCAAGCACACTAAAAACCAAACATCATATGATTCAAGAAACTTGTTATCCATCCATCCATCTTCTACCGCTTACTCCTTGTTCAGGGTCGCGGGGGAACCTGAAGCCTATCCCAGGGAGGAAAACTTGTTAGGTATTTTTAGAGTAGTGGGGAGTCCATCAGGCAATACATTCATATTCATCAAGCTGTATGATATTTATTGTGACCTAAAAGCTTTTTTCTAATATTTCTCTCCGTTACACACTATGGGATTGTCTGTTAGCATCCTGAGGGAGGAAGGAAACTGTCCGGTATGGCATGCTTACTTAGCCGTTTCCTTGTATTGTGTTCTGGTTGTTTGGGTCTATATAACAGTTGTTTAAAAAAGAAAAGAAAAAGAAAAAATCAAAAGGAATCTGATCAGTGAGAAATTAAAAGAAGGATCAAATGTAAATGGATACAACTATACAAGGGAAACAAGGAAAAGATGAGTAATATTACATTATGAGGAAGGATGCCATATCTGAAAATGTACGCTTAAATAAACATGTCTTCTAAGAGGTGACACTAAATGAGAAACAGTACTGCTAGCAAGTAAAAATATCAAACAAAAAAGACATCTGCACCTTCTAGCATTAGACATGATTGAATAAAAATAACGAGCCTGACACTGAGGATAGCTCAGATATAATTAAAAATAAAAACCTCACCGCTGACCATGTGACACACTGGTTTGCCCTTTTGATTATAATTAGTATATATATATATATATAAGGGATCTATAAATAAATGAATAGGGCACACACAGAAAACTATTCAAATTGTCGTCCAGAGTTCGCGATTTCAAATCCCAATGATGTCCAGGAGCCATAGTCCTGTCAATCGCAATGACATTAGACATGAGTGTCTGAGTTTATGCATGCTGGAGAAGGCAGATGGCACTTTTATCCGACTGGGTTATGCTGCCTTGTTACTCTGCATGAGCAGCAGTTTGAAAATATTTGTTTGTCTGACTTCATGTTCAGAAACATCACATTTACATTTATGGCATAAAGCAGACATCTGAGGGTTAAGGGCCATGCTCAAGGGCCCAACAGTTTGGTGGTGATGGGGTTTGAATTCATGACCTTCCAATCAGTAACCCAATGCTTTAACCACTGAGCTACCACTGCGCATCACCCTCCCTGATTGGTAGCTGCTGTATGTGGAGGACTGGTGGGTGGGAATCAGCCAAGACTAAATATTGGAAAAAGAATGAATGAATAAATAAATAAACAAAAAAATAAATGCATGAATTAATTAATACAAATAGGTTGGTTTTCATATAATTAGTAAATGGCTGTCCAACCTTAAGTTTTCAAAGCTTTTCTACAGGAAGACTTCCTTACTTTATATACTTTGGGGTATAGCTGGTTTGAGTTAAAAAATTTCTTCTGCTGCACCACAACTAAAACAGGGTGATATACCTGGGTTGAATTTGTGCAATCAAGTTGAGGTATCAGATAGAGCTGATACAGGAAGTTGATTTAACACCATCCCTACATATGCTACATAGGCAATAGGATGGTGAAATAGAATACCAAAAATCATTCATTTTTTATTGCATTCATTCTAAAAGTGAGAATTCGGTTCATCTATGGCTTCAAATTCGTCCCCACTTTCTCCAAAGGGCTGGCATAGCTGACTTTGTATAGACTTTTTAAATTTCTCTACATATATTCCTAAGTATTTAAAATCTAATGGTCATTTACTAATAAATTAAACACTTAAAATCAAATATAAAATGGAGCACTAGAAATGAAACATATGACCAGTTACTTTATAATTAAATATTAGTAATGGAAAACTTTCAGTTTTGTTAAAATTAAGCTTATACACAAGATTAGAGAAGACAATTAACAAATGAGAGGGGAAAAAAAAAAGATTTGTCTGGGCTAGTTCAAAATAAGAGAATATATTTTGTTTTTTTTTTTTAAAAGAAAGAAAAAGTAAACATGTCCACGAATATTATATTATTTACATTTATTTATGATTGGTCAGAAGGTGTGCAGTATTTTTGTATAAGTAGCTCTGGCTGTAACATGAACGATAGATATTTGTTAAGGCGCTCATTCTAATGTTATTTTTTCTATAGTAAGACCTCCTACACAGGGACTTTCATGGTGGATGTTCCAAATAATCCAATCATAAATGGTTTAAAAAAAAACACCATGTTTAACAAAGAAAACCACATAATTGTTGATAAGTTTTTTGTTAGAAGACATGTATTTAACATTTATGCTTTCATCAGTGCTTTCTCACAATGCCTCAAAGTTAAAGAAGTTTACACGTTCCAGTTTCTCTGTAAAGTAACAAGCGGAGTTGTTATATATATATATATATATATATATATATATATATATATATATATATATATATATATATATATATATATATATATATAATATAAATATAAATGCCCGTGGGCACGGTGGCTTAGTGGTTAACACATGCTCCCCCCAACTGATTTCAGGAACTTGTCATGCAGACATAACATTAAGTTTGAACTATAAACCATTAAATTGTGTCAACACCGTAATCATTGCCAAATTATACTCCAGAACATTTCTGTATAAATCAAATGGTTTGTCTTGTGTTATTCCTTACATTTCCTGTTAGAAGTGATAGGTGTGAATTTTGGTCATTTTCACAGCACAAATACAGACAAAATGTGCAAGATCGTGAATCAAGACTTTGTGTCAGCTAAGCATTTTGCTGTTCTGTAGAACACAGCCTGTGTTGTTCTCTCTTGCATCTTCTGTTTCACTCTGCATGTGTTAAAATGAGAAGCAGCTGCATGGATTACTTGTGAAATTAAAAGCTCTTTCTGTTATAACTGGCTGGTTTTGGGGATCTCCCATTAGTGTGGGAATGAAAAGCATGTTTGTGTCTGATAGACCTGAACAAACATGTGTTTTGACAGCATGAGAATAAAATAAGCCCTTGCCCTCCAGGACACATTGATGACATGGTCCTTTTCTATTCTAGTAATGGAACATAATGGAATATAGTTTAAAGCCAAAGATTATTCAAATAAGTTATTACACTTTAAAATCATATCTTTTTTGTTAGATTTATTTTATGAATGGAGTTTAAGTCTAATGATTTGTCAGTATGTGTCATGTTATTAATTCTCTGAATGCATACAAATGAATTATGAACTATGCAGGACATGTGTAGGACAAAAAAACATTACTAGCATATTGAGTGATGCTAATTCATTCTAATTATTTTCGTACACAGTTCCAGCTCACTTAGCGGTCTAATGCGCAACAATTCTTGCATATATAAATATCTGTGGCATCGATAATGTATCTTGTGGCATTTGGCTGTTGCAATCTGGCTCCCTGATATATTTCTATGATTTCATCTTACTTCTGAGTGCAGTGGTAATCAAACAGAGGAGCAGAGAAGATGATTGGTGGGAAGAGTGATGGAGGAACAGCCCACTGTCCCTGACATCTGTCACGACTCCTGTCTGCCTGGAGCTTGTGTCTGCTCTCTGCTGATAAACACAAGTACGCTGTGTGCCTGTGCCTTGGCGCCCACACCATGTTTCCAGCTGTGGAGGATTCTGTCTTCTTTGAGAGAGTGTCAAAAAAGCACATGTAATGGGAAATACCATTACTACAAAATCCTGGTCTGGAGTCTACTGATCTACACTACACACCAGCACAGTAGTCAGCATAGAAAAACAGGTCGAACTAGACACCAAAGGATCACCAGGGATGCCTCTGCCACCAACAAGTCTAATCCTTCTTGTATAGCAGAACTACCCTTAAAACGAGAAGGCAGATCTTGAAGAAAAACTATTTCAGACATTTGACCTTGCTGTGACCTTGATGTTGTTTGGATCAATTTTAAAATCTAATAATGTTCATCTACTGGTAACATCCTGCAAAAATTCAGTCACTCGTTCTTGAGATATCTCAGTAACGAGGATCTCAGATGGACGGATGGACAACCCAAAAACACAATACCTCCCCAGCTAGTGGCAAAGGCATAAATATAAATTACAATAAACACAGAGATCACAGAGGAAGATGATGGGACAGATATCACGTGAAAAACCAGTGTTAATGGGGTGTAATGGTGTATCATATTTCATACAAGGCTCACAATTTTATACGTCTGTATATCAAACAAAATATGTTGAACAGACTGCAAAATAAAATAGGCTAGTCATCCTCTGCTGATTTAAAAAGATCGGAGGATTTATCTAGGTTTAATTGTTTTACATCACAAAAACCAGCCATTTTAATAGGAATGTTAAGACTTTTTATATCCACTGGAAGTGTATTCAAAAGTCTGGCCAACAAGAACATGAAAGCCAAAAAAAGATGGTTACTGTAGTTTTAAAGCATTATATTTGTTTGAGTTTTTTTGCAGAATTTCCAAACCTTGCATTCATAGTTCCTCCAACCCTGAACCTTAATTTGTTTAGTTGCATTTAAACTTAACATGTCTTTTGAAATAGACATTCGGAGATGAGTAAATTACATCTGATGAAATAAAAATGAGAACAGCAATTAAGACATTTCTGTGTAACATCATTAACCACCTATAGGTGAACTAGACGAGCTCTGTGTGTCTGAAATATTGATAGAACAAACATGCGGTATGGCAGATCTGTTTGTGTGAAATTGAGAATGACACTCTGTATAAGCAATCGCTCTGACTTTCATGCCTCGTCCTTCAGATGCAGCATCATCTCTATATTTAATTTGTGCACCTATGTACTGTAATCAAGATGTATAAAGCTACATGTGGTTCTTTGTAGATGCATATTAATACATACCTGACAAATTATGTCAAATAATACTCTGACACTTGTGAACTGTCTGAGAGCTGTAGCAGTCAGACTTGTCACGGAATGGCACTGACATAATGCCTTGGCTGTGATTGAATACAGCATAGAAGGACTTTCTGTTCAATAAGCATAAGAAATATTCTAAATATATATATACACACACTAATTATATTTATTCAGTATCTCACAAAAGTGAGATAAAAAAGTAAATATTTGATTATATTTATTCATGTGACAACACTGAAGAAATGACACTTTGCTACAATATAAAGTAGTGAGTGTACAGCTTGTGTAACAGTGTAAATTTGCCGTCCCCTCAAATAACTCAACACACAGCCATTAATGTCTAAACCACTGGCAACAAAAGTGAGTACACCCCTAAGTGAAAATGTCCAAATTGGGCCAGATTACCCATTTTCCCTCCCCGGTGTCATGTGACTTGTTAGTGTTACAAGATCTCAGGTGTGAAAGGGGAGCAGGTGTGTTAAATTTTGTGTCATCGCTCTCACATTCCCTCATACTGGTCAGTGGAAGTTCAACATGGCACCTCATGGCAAAGAACTCTCTGAGGGTCTGAAAAAGAATTGTTACTCTACATAAAGATGGCCTAGGTTATAAGAAGATTGCTAAGTCCCTGACACTGAGCTGCAGCATGGTGGCCAAGAACATACAGCAGTTTAACAGGACAGGTTCCACTCAGAACAGGCCTTGCCATGGTCGTCCAAAGAAGTGTCTTGCCTAGAGTCAAGCATGGTGGTGGGAGTGTCATAGTCTGGGGCTGCATGAGTGCTGCCAGCACTGGGGAGCTACAGATCATTGAGGGAAACATGAATACCAACATGTACTGTGATATACTGAAGCAGAGCATGATCCCCTCCCTTCGGAGACTGGGCCGCAGGGCAGTATTCCAGCATGATGACGACCCCAAACACACCTCCAAGACGACCCACCGCCTTGCTAAAGTAGCTGAGGGTGAAGGTGATGGACTAAACCCTATTGAGCATCTGTGGGACATCCTCAAAGAGCACAAGGTGTCTAACATCCACCAGCTCCGTGATGTCGTCATGGAGGAGTGGAAGAGGACTCCAGTGGCAACCTGTGAAGCTCTGGTGAACTCTATGCCCAAGAGGCTTAAGGCAGTGCTGGAAAATAATGGTGACCACACAAAATATTGACATTTTGGGCCCAATTTGGATATTTTCACTTGGCACTCACTTTTGTTGCCAGCGGTTTAGACAGTAACGGCTGTGTGTTGAGTTATTTTGAGGGGACAGAAAATTTACATTGTTACACAAGCTGTACACTCACTCATTTCTTCAGTGTTGATACATAAAAAGATAATCAAATATTTACAAAAATCGAGGGTTGTACTGCGTGTGTGTGTGTATATATATATATATATATATATATATATATATATATATATATATATAGCACACACCCATCCAAAAATACTCTGCTCTCATGACTACCAAACAATTACAAACAGAGATTTAAGAAATATTTTTTTGTTGAATGTGTGAATTGCCACCCCTATGAATTCATATTAGAAAAATATATTTGCAGTATATTCCCATTTATATTCCCATTGATATTTTACATGTATTTAGTACACCAGGGTAACTAGGAATAGGAAACAGTTCAACAATGACTTCCTGTTTTACAGGGGTATAAATACGAGGCAACATATAGGCCAAATTCCCTTAGTCATTCATAACAATGGATAGGACCAAGGAATATATAGTTGCAATCAAAATTATTCAACCCCCATTGCAAATCAGGTTTGTTGTCAAAATTTAAAGACTTTCAGCTGTTTGCAATGAACAAATAAAACCAAAGCAACTGAAATAGTTCAACACAACAAATGCTTCAAGTGGTTTCCCCAAATGAGCAAAGTGCTCATCCCCAAATGAGGATGAGATGCACTGAAGGACTTAAAGCAGCTGGAGGCCACAGATACTGACTGTCACTTTTAATATTGACCCCCACCCCCCTTGTTCAGGGACTCATTATTCAATTTTTGTTCGTCAAATATCTGTGAAACCTGTTCAGTATGTTTCAGTTCTTGAATATTTTCATGTTAATACAAATATTTACACATGTTAAGAAATTTGCTTGAAATAAAGGCAGTTGAATGTGAGAGCACTTTCTTTTTTTGGCTTAATATATTTGTAGTCAGTAATAAAAGACATTAGTTGTTAAAGACATTTATCCTGAGCAATTATGTACATTTGTCTTTAAATGTATTCATTCATCTTCAGGATCAGACTTATCCTAGCCAGGGTCTTGGAGGACCCAGAGGCTATTCCAGGAACAGTTGGACATGATGTGGAAATACATACTAAATGGGATGCGACTCCATCTCATGGTACCAAACACACACAGACACATAGGTTCAGGTTTTTTCTCTCTCTCACACACAATATTTAGCATTGCCAAACCACCTACTTGTATTTGTTTGGGAAGTGGGAGGAAACCCATTTGAACACTGGGAGAACATACACAGAAACTCCACACAGACAGCAACCAAAAATCAGAACATTAGACTTTGGAACTATACAGTAAGACAGAAACACTACTCACTGCCCCACCAAGTCACCCATGTTAAAATGGTTTAAAACCCATGTTATTTTCCACTAACACTGACCAATACAAACACCAAACATTAAGTGATTAGTACATTGGTGAATTTTCACCAAACAGTTAGTCCTAAGTGATGTTTTCCAGTATTCACTTTCAGCTGTTGAATGCAAGGTGATGACAAGTTACAGGTTTTAAGGAAACAGTCTCTGAATTGGCTGCATCAGTGAAGATAAATGATTATTTCTCACCTTGCTCTGCATTAAGATTAAGAGAAGCAAAGAGACAGCACCCTAATGTTAAATGTAAAACCATCTGGGGCTGATAAAAATTCTATATTTCAGCAATCATCCTGACATTGCTGTCATCAGTATCATCAGTAAAGCGAAGTGAGTCATTACTGCAGGCAAGCATCCCCGCCCCTGCCACCATGTGTCACAGATGAGCTGGTCTGACTACATCATGTGCAGCTATATCTTCTTTCTAACACTCTTGTACAAGTTTATCATCATCCAACAGGTTCAGGTTTTCATTAGCTATTTGAACTCACAAGCTTCCCATTGTTATGGCAACACTGACTAAATGTTGTTAATTGTAAAAAAAAAAAATTATATATAAATACATTCAACATATAAATAGAGATTTTTTTCTAAACAGTTTGCAGAGTTTGGAGTGCATTTAAACACTTCATTTGAAATCTTGAATGAATAACTTTCAGTTTTGGATCTCTTTTCATGTAAGCAAAACCAGTGTTGAACAAAAACACCCACTTTCTATCAGTGGACTTCCTGAAGTCTTTGAAGGCATGTGAGACGATATTAACCTAAAAGTGCTCCATGGAGGAAAATGTGGAAAAGAAAAAGCCCACTGCACCACACCATGACTCACCAACACTGAATACCAAAGAGATGGGCTTATATAACTCAGTACAGAGATATGCGTCTCATTGAGAGAATGAAAGTGACAGGGATGACAAAGAGGATGGGACTGCCTCTGGTGAGCCACTCGCCTGTCAGTCTAAACACTTGAGTGAACATGTCTCTAGTGGTGGGAAGGAGGGAGATCTGCTTATATAAACTTCTATACAAACCCTAGTGGGAACAAAAATAACCAAATGTTCTGGTGCCAAAGGATTAGACATATGTGGAGAGCAAGGACATGATGTAGTGTGATTTCCCAGCTATAATTCCCTGTCACATAGAATCACATGTAGGAAGCTTGTTACAACAACAGGCACATGAGAGTAAACAAATTCTTCCAATAGTGAAAAGGATAGAGGGAGACATAGAAAGGAACAAAACAGAGTTGGAGTCAAATAGATTAAAAATAGGGTAGCGGGAGAAGCTGAAAGGGGAAGACGCACATGCATACACATGCACGCCCACGCAAAACTTATCCAGTATAAAGAACATAAGTAGCCAGTATCCAGCAGTCGGTCAGGGGGTTATATATTTACATTTGCATTTATTTTACTTATTCAGCAGACAGTTAAAGTTGGAGCGATACTCATGTAGAATATTTACATACATTTTTGTATCATTTATAATTCATTTATCATGTAAATAAAGTACAGAAACACACTGCAGGAACACACTGGCCAGCTGAAAATTCAAATTAGTGTAGTAATAGAGGCATGCCATAAAACGCTGACACACCAAAGACACCCTACACTCAAAATCTTGCTTTGAAAATGGACAACTCCTCTTGAATGGTGTTAGATTTGTTACTACAGTGCCAATTTCATATTCTCCCATTGCAAACAGAGACTGCTGACATATTTCATTATATAAATAATTCATAAACACTGCATATAAGCTGTTAAAGGTTGGCCACTCGTAAACAACCCTTATGGCCAAAACCATGGGCGTGAACATATAGTTGGTCTCTCCCATGCTGTTATAATAACCTCCACTCTTCTGGGAAGGCTTTCCTCTAGGTTTTGCCGTGTGGCTGTGGGGAATTGTGATCATTCAGCCACAAGAGCATTAGTGAGGTCAGACATTGACCACATTGACATAGACAGCAATAATATAACTGTTGAGCTTATTCTGAATAAGACAATATTGCGATTAAAGTGTTTTACATAAGTTGCTTTTAGAATATTCAGTTTGTGTTCCCATTTTACATGTTGTAGAACACAGATCGATTAACGGCACACGTCATTACGTCCCCACGACGCGCCATCCGCCGTCCCTCAGACGGTTAGTCTTCGTTATGGTGCTGTATACACTTTTGGGTGTTTCATTTTTCATTTTTCCGAAAGCTTCAAGTGCAGTTAATTATGTGTCATGCTATACATGCAAATAGACGACTGCTTGAAGCCGTGAGCCAAGTCCGAAACCGCGTACTTACCTACTATATCAGTAGTAGGTAGTAGATAAGCACTGTATAGTAGGTAAGTACGTGGTTTCCAACGAAGCCACGCTTGGCAAACAATTGAGCACTGTCATGTGTGAACGTGTCCTGTTGCAAAATGTAATACAAAACAGGAATACTCCAGACGTCTTAATTCCACTTGTGTTTACTTTGAGTATGACTTGAGCCGGATTAAGCTAATCAATAATTGCTGTTTACATGCTAGTTTCTTAATCAGAGTATCATCTTAATCGGGTTAATATCGGATTGCTGTTGTCCATGTAAACGTACTGACTGTTGACAGAGGCCTGGGGTGCAGACAGTATTCCAGTTAATCCTCAAAGTGTTTAGTTAGGTTAAGATGAGGGCTTGGGCCATTAGAGTTCTTCTGCATCAACCTAGGCAAACCATGTCATCATTGACATCGCACATATTTTTGGCCATATACTGTAAAATAACAGAGAATAACAGTCACAATAGAGAGTCTGATCGTGAAATCCTGTTTCTGATCCTAGTGAGCTAGTTCATTAGAAGTTAAATAGAAGCCGAGAAGTGGGCTAACATTACTCATCTAAGAACACATCAAAACCCTTCTAAATGTAAACACAAAACTGTCCAGACACCCTTCTGATCAGCACAGAGCCGTAAACACTGAACCAAAACTGCCCTAATATCAACTACTTGTACTAGACCAACTCATTAGTTAACAGAGAAAATAAAAACACTGACAAAATACAGTGCAGTCAATCTTCAATTGTAGTGCAATACAAAGTCACCTTGCAATTAAACACGTTTAGCATAAATGAAGATGTAAGTCAGATGTAAATATGTATCCTATGTACAAAGTGAGAACACCAGAGCTGATAGCCCGAATGTTCCAGGGGCCCAAATGCATGCTGCTTCAGAAACATTATCAGGAGAGAATAAGAGCTACGGCAACATAATGTTAATCCCTTCCCCAGAATTTCCATTATTTGCTCCTTTTCCTAGATCTATTAATGCACTCATCCATGTACCTACCAGTCACACTTTTGACCACTCCTAAATGCAAATTCTCAAATCTGACGGGTAAAAAAAAAATGTTGATTAATTTTTTATAATTGCAAGACTAATATGTAATACGTCGGCTGCAAGGCACATTATACATATATATGAATCTACTAATGGGTGTTCTAATATGTTTAAATAATTTAAACAGTCCCCTCAGAAAGTACTGAAATGGCAAGAAAACTTCTTCTGTTTTTGCTGTACACAGAAAACTTTTGGGTTCGAGATCAAAAGATTAATATGAAACAATAGATCAGAATTTTAGCTTACACTTTCTTATATTTACATCTAGAGGTGTTAAACAGCCTAGAACCTGGCATCTTTGGTAGAGACTACCAGATTTTTAGGGGAGTTGCAAAATATTGTAAGAGATCATCTTAAAGTCAATTAAATTAAATAACACTTAATATTTGGCCGCATATCCCTTGCTTGCAATAACCACATCAAGCCAGTGACCACTAACCAACAAACTGCTGCATACTTCTTTTGTGATGCGTTTCCAGGCTTGTACCATAGCTTCTTTCAGCTGTTGTTTGTTCCTGGGGTTTTCTCACTTCAGTCTCCTCTTCAGGAGGTGAAATGCGTGCTGGGTTAAGGTCTGGTGATTGACTTGGCCAGTCTAAAACTTTCTACTTTTTCCCCCTGATGAAGTACATTGTTGTGTTGGTAGTGTGTTTAGGGTCACTGTCTTGCTGCAAATTACACTGGATGCATTTCTTTGTAAATTGGCAAACAGAATGTTTTTGTAGTCCACTAAATTCATTCTGTGTCTACCATCATGAGCCTGTTAATCGTGTATATATTGACGAGCCTGTTATTATGTATAGTGAGCCTGTTCTAGAAGCAGCCATGAAAAGCCCAATCCATGACACAATGTCCACGATGCTTGACTGATGAGCTTGTATGTTTTGGATCATGAGCAGATCCTTTCTTTCTCCACACTTCGACCTTTCCAACCATTTGGTAGAGGTTAATCTTGGTTTCAGAACTTTTGTGGCTCATCTCAGTATTTCTTTGCATATTCGAATCTGGCCTTCTTAATCTTACTGCTGATGAGTGGTTTGAAACTTGGGAAATGGCCTTTATATTTTTGCTCTCAAAGTCTTCTTCAAAATGTGGACTGTAATACCTTCAGCCCTGCCCTGTGGAGATTGTTGGTGATGTCACTCACTATTGTTGGGTTTTTCTTCACAGCTCTCACAATGTTTGTCATCAACTGTTATTGTTTTCCTTGGCTGACCTGCTTGATGTCTGGTTGTTGAAACACACCAGTGGTTTCTTTCTTTTTCATGACATTCCAAATTGTTGTTTTGGCTGTGCCAAATGCTTGTGCAATGGCTCAGATCAAGTTTCCCTCTTTTCACAGTTTTAGAATGGCTTGCTTTTTCCCATAGACAATGTTTTGATCTCAAACCCAAATTCTTCAGTGTATAGCAAATAAATGAAATAATTGGGTTTTTTTTGTTGTTGTTGTTCATTAGGAATATCCATCCACCCATCTTCTATACCGTTTATCCTATTGGGTCACTTGAGAACCTGGAGCCTAAGGGAGCATTGGACACAAGGCAGGAACAAAATTATTTGTTCAATTAAAACAATAAATATTTCTGTGTTAAAAAAAGGTATAATACACAAAGAATATTTCTGTAACAATTTAGAATAACTAGATAAAACAGACAATGTAGTAATGTAGTAACACTACAAGCTGTATCCTGTTGCTCTTAAATATAAAAAAAAGTCAGTTCACTTTGACAATTCTGAAAATTTAAAAAATAAAGCTTCTGTAACATTTCAACATGATTTGCCGACTCAGATTACAAACATGGATATAAGCAAGTGCAGCTTCCTGTTAGTCCAGTTCATAAACTCAAAGCTGTGATTACATACGCCTTACTGAGCATTAGATTTAATTTCACCTCCCCACACTAAACAACAGCATCATGTCTTGAGGTCAGTTTATTTATATATATATACACAGCTGTATGCAAAGGTTTTGGTCACCCCCGGCCAAAATTTTTTCATACAACTGTATATATAAATGGTGATATTTGCCAAAGGGTCTACTGACCTTTGGCAAATATCACCATTAGCAAACACTTTTTGTAGCCAGCTAGGGGATATTCTATTCTTCTTGATGAATTTTAATGAATGGATTTTGACATATGTTTTGGATCACATTTGCCTCCAGAATCTGTTGATATTTAGCATAAATTATTCTTCCATCTACTTGCACAATTTTTATTGTGCCTCTGGCAATGACACAACCCCAAAGCATAATAGAGTCAAACAAACTGGATTTGAAAAATAAATTAGATTGCTCTGCTGTGTTCTTTAGTTGGGCTCTGTCATCAGTTTTTAAAATTAAGGAATTCTAGAAAGAGAAAGAGACAGGGTAAGCATTTCCAATATAAAATAATCACCAATAGGGTGGTTTGATGCGGCCCAACAGATAGGAGTGTTGATTATTTTCCAAAAAAATTATTTTACTCCTCAAATACCAAGTAATCTGTCAATTTTATTTTTTTCATTATGAAAGTATCAAATCATACTTTGTATCTGTATATAATTACATTTCAATGCTGTGGAATTTCCAGCAACAAGTTAGTTAACATTATCGCTTACATTACATACTGTATATACATATATAAACAATAAAATACTGCTTGTTATGCTACAGAGACCCAAAGTCCTCGAGTTCTTGAGCATTCTTTTTATATAATGCTGCTTTATAAAGCCTGAGTAAATCCATTCCAAAAATATAAAAAAAATTTTTAAAAAAAAAACTTATTTTTAAAAAAACAATTTTTTTAAAAAATTTTTTTTTGGCTTTTGCATAAAAGTCCCTGTGCGAGTTGAATGAATCAAATGCACTAGGTTGAAGAAACAATTTTCGATTATATACTACATAGACTTAATTGTCGCATGGTAGCATTTTCACACAGAAATATCAGCATTGAATAAAACAGCAGCAGTATGCCAGTGTAATGCAGCATAATTCAGTACATGCAGTACAATTCATAATGCAGTACATGCAAAGAGGCTATAATTAATATCTAAGTCAGAGAAGAACAAGCAGAACCACAGCATAAAAAAGCCAGCAGGTTGTGCTGAGACAACCTGTTTCATACAATGTCATTCCTTTGGACATATAACATAGCCTAGCACAACTTTTAGACAACAGTGCAAGTGCATTACACAAACTTTATCCAAACCCTCTTAAAACATTTGTATTTCAAAATGTAAAAATGTAACTAGGGCAAGTCGGGCAATTCAATGCCAAATGTAACATGGAAAAATTAAGCGGGTTGCATCGGAACAAAAGCGCCATTCACGTCAACGTTCACCTTTACCATTCTTGGTTTATTCTAAATTCCGGCATCAGTTTGCACTTAAGAGCAGCGTGATGGTACAGTGAGTAGTGTTGTTGCCTCACAGCTACAGGCCCCCTGGTTCTCTCCTGAGCTTATGGAACTGTCTGTCTGGAGTTCTCTCCAGGTCCCTACGGGTTTCCATCTAGGTCTCTGGAGGAGATGGATTGCCTACCCTAATCTGCTCCTAGCTGCGACCACGTGTATGTGAATGGTGATCCGTGATGGACTGGCATCCAATTCTGGGTATATTCCCACTTCATGCCCAATGTTCCCACCACAACTCTGACCAGGATAAAGCAGTTACTGGAGATGAATGAATGAGTTGTCCCAAAGCAGTTAATCACCCAGCTGTGTGAGTGCTATAGTGTATGAAGGATTTCTTCAAAAATGTCACATCTATTGACATATACAGTATATATAATGGATGGATCAATCAAATTTTAGAATTAGTGCTATCTAAATCTGTGAAGTGAATTTTTTTGCTGTAATTATTTTCCTGAGGAGTAAAATGCTAAACGAAGCCTGTGCAGTCAAAACAAACTACTCTGACGTTCAATAACAGGTGTGTTGTGTACTGTTATTGTATCAAAATCAGACCATGGCTCCATATAGCACTAAAAGCAAAATGCATAGTTAGTCTGTATGTTTTTATAGACAAAATTTGCCCCACTCCTGTGCAAAGGATTAACATAGTGTGTTATCGTCCCAAAAGACTTGCCTCATGTAGGAAACCCAATGACAACACTGACAAACTGCTATATATCTAAATGAGTATCTTCTTTTCTGTGAAAGGTCACATGAAACATCAAAGTGTTTCTTTGAGGCGCACATGTGCATGCAATTACACACTTTAAAAGTCAATATTGGTTTAAATGTCACACTCATTCAGCTGGAGCTGCCCTTTGTTATACTGTCTCTATTTCTATTATTTGCAGTATGTTAATGAGAGTGTTATTTTGCTACCTAACTGTCGTGGTTGCTCAGTGCTTTTTTTTATTATTTATTTTTAAACAACAACAACAAACAAAAACAAACAAACACTAACGGCACCAAATCTTATATAGCTTGAAATGAACAAGAAGCGGATGCAAGGTGAGAAGACATGAACTCTGAAAGCTGCCAGAAAACTGTAGGAAACAGCCATAAAGGTCTAGAACTTCCTAGAGCAGAAATATAAAGTTGTACTTCTCCCTTCTCCTTTGCTAAACTTTCAGAGAAAACGGTAGTAACCTGTACCTTTACAGTAGTCCTTTGAAAGCTTTGATCTGAAAAGGAAGCTAATTTACAAACAAATGTCTAGTGTAGTACACGTTAGTTTTCTGAGAATACCTCATGAAAACGGAGGATAAAAGCTCATGTATTTGAGTTTAAACCTGCGCTGTGTAGAGCAGAAGTAAAGCTCTGGTGAACCTCTGCAGTCAGTGTTATGTGAGCGTTATTGTTTGGAACTGGAGTTGGAGAGGCAGAGATAGAGGTAGAGATAGAGATATAGAGGTAGAGTGAGAAACGCGCCGAGAGTAACAGGTGTTTATTTTCACTTGCGCTACACGGACAGTCACTCGCTCACCTTCTGCTGTCTCCGTGCCATGTCTGTCGGTTGTTTGGCGTTGAAGGGGTAAGCTATGCACCTTAGCACAAACACATAAATCTGCAGTTTGGTTTTCCTCTCCGCTTCTTCTCTCTCAAGTGTTTCCTGCTCGTTTTTCTTCTTCTCGTCTTCAGGAGGAGGAACTGCTTTCTTGGTCTGGTGCGTCCGCACAGCTCCTGAGCTCTTGTCGGGTTTTTCCGACTTGGGTTTATTTCCCGGGAGTTTATTTCCCGGGAGTTTCTCACACGGAGTTTTGGCCGCCGTTTCGTCTTCTGGTGGAAGTTCGGCCTCGGATTCCTCGCTGGAGGACGGGTCCAGCATGGTCGACACCCGGGTTTGGAGAACTCACGGACGAGCAGAGCGAGCGTCTTTGGATTCTCTCCGCCGTTCAGACGCGAGTCCACTTGATAGCACCGTGGAGACGTGTGAGCACGGCTCAGGGGGCGGGGCTACACCACACCGGGAACCGTTCCGCTCTACTCGCGTTTCCGCGCGCTGCGCGCGAGCCTGTGCTGTGCGCGAGCACACTGCAGTTACGCAGAGACAGGTAGCAAACCTGTGGCGCTGCAGCACGTGAGAGAACCCGCTCTTAAAGGAGCACGAGCACGAACGCCACCTGTTCTGTCGACACTGTGTTTTTAACGCAACACTGATCAATGTACAAGCACATGGCACATTCCGAGTACCAAATAAAGGACAACACAGATATAATCTGTCAAGACTTTCACGTCACAAAAATAGAACAGGTTTTTAGGCAAGGTCTATTACAAGATTACATTTAGGGATCCGTCCATTTTCCATACCACTTATACTACACAGGGTTGATGGAGATCCCGGAGTCTAGACTTAGGGCACAAGGCGGGAGACACCCTGGATGGGTTACCACCCCATTACAGGACACACTCACACACGACAGACAATTTCAAGTTATCAAAAAGCCTATAACACATGTCTTTGGACTAGGGGAGGAAACCAGAGTACCCGGAGGAAACCCCTGAAGCACAGGGAGAACATGTGAGCTCAGAGCACACAGGGCGGAGACAGGAATCGAGCCCCTAACCCTGCTGGTGTGAGGCAAACATGCTAACCACTAAGCCACTGTACCCTTCCATTTGGGCATCATATCATGATATTATGTTGTGATATAGTATTTACCCATTAATATGATAATATTCCAAATGTACTTAATATCAGACTATTTATCTGAGAAATAGTATATCACTTCACATAACTTTGAATTCAAATTAGCGTTTGATTTCTTTGCAAAGAAAATTGAAAGGTCTAACCAAAATTCAGAGACAGAGTGACAATCCACAAAATGTGGGGTTAGTATTGTGCAGAACCTTCAAGCAAACTTGTCTGGCTTCATTGTGGATGCAAAATTGATTGCATTATTTATTATTTATTATTAACGGGTTAAGGAAATGAAAAAAATTTTAAGTTTAAATTTTCAGTGTACTCACGTACATATGTTGATCACCTGTAAAGTACACATCACATACACAACAAAGCTCATTTGCATTTATTGACACCAGTGAAACTCCATAAAAGGCAAATTTCACAGAGAACTGAATCACACATTTCTAAAAGGCAGAAGCGGAACTTATTTTAACTCATGGCTACACCAATAAAAAGATTATTTAGCTGTGACTAACCTCCCAAAAGGCTCAAATGTGGAGACAAATTACAGAAAAGGTTAATTAGGTATAATTTAAGTGAGGTGAAAGAAAATGGTTTGACATGAAAATAGAAAAAGGTCTCTACAATGGACTCATGATCATGGATACCAAGCACATTGCACATAGAAACCGCTATGTTTATTGGTTTTAAGTGTCTTGCTGACACGCTCTTCAGCCTCCCACACAGTTCATCCTCTCATGCCGCAATGTATCCTCCCCAGTGCCATGTTGGAAAAGCAGGAGGGCATGTTTCGTAAAGAAGCCTGTATAAGGTGTATTCAATATGCCCTATTGCTTTCTTTTAGTTTTTTTTCCCATTATTTAATATTTCTTTAATGATTTCTATTAATATGAAACAACAGGTTTCACAAAATTGTCCTTAAATTTGTGTGTGCAATTTCAGTAGATTAGCTACTAATCACCAGTTGTATTATTTGAATATATGGCAGGTGTATTTACATTTATGACTCTCCTTACAAGTAACTTTACACCAACTCAAGAGGTCTTTCAGGATACAACCACTAATTAACAGGTTTTTCACCAAATTTAGAATTGCAAATTTCTTGTGTAAATGCTCCTACAAACAATTTATGAATTAATATATTTGTATCCAGCTTCATAAATAAGGTCCAGTATTCGTAATTAACACAATCCAAAAGAATTTTCTTCAGGGATTAATATGTTTACTTCAATAAATTGTGTGTTTTAATTATTTATAGTACATTTTGGGTAAAAATGCTTTCACCAAAACCTGATACTGATCTTAGCTGAACAATCCCATTGGTTTGTAAACACATAGCACATGTGAGAACATAGCACTCTGGAGACCAGTGGTGGACTTAGGTTGGCAGGGGACCATGGGCTTGAACCCTAACCCTAACCCAACTCCAAAACTACAACTAGTTTTGGAGCTACTGTCTTCAACACATATTCTAAATATTGTGAACTGAAAAAAACAAAACAGCTAAACAGTTTGCCTTGTAGTTGATAGTAATTGATTAGAGTGTTTCATGCTCCTTTGTCTTTTTGACTGGGAGAGTTGTTTCCTACGCACCACGTGGCTTTCAACTCAAAAAACACGACTTCATTTCAAGAGATGAACAATTTTACAGACAATTGCACCAATACATTGGCAATTTTATCAGAAGACGCTGAATAGATTCTTTTCCCCGAAACGGACATTGATTTTAATCTGGCACATGACTAACACCAATTTCAATTTAGGAAACACGTCTCAAGATGCATGGCTCTACATTGAGTGAATATTGGAGGAATAAGAGAATTCCACGAGGTCTGAGAATCCTTAAACCACTGACATTGTACAAACACAACAAATTGTTCTTAAAGAGATGGAGTGAGATTATCAAGTGCTCTTTGGATCTTATGTTTCTAATTGTGGAGAAAGTATCCATTGATGTTAAAGAAATTCATGAAAAAAATGTTTTACTGGAAAAGATGATTAAATCTAAACCTGAAATTGATTTTGACTCTATTCTTATCTCAATTAAGTCATCCACAGAGAAGACTCAGGATAATTTGAAGATCAAATTAAAGAAACGTAAATATGATACAGAGGACAATCTTCAGAATGAGTTATATCCTTGTGACATTACACCAGTAGTTACCAATTCCTACATCAGTGGCAGTGAAACTCATGAGACCAGTGTACCTGGACATGGAGCATCTCGAGCAACATCACCATTTCCTAATTGGGCAAGACGTACTGGTTCGCTTAATTATAATGGCCAGAGGGATTCTACTGAAAGTGAGTTCACCCTGGAGAATGATTCTGGTGCTCAAGTTTTTACCTCTTTTTTGGGCAGGCAAGCTCCTTTACAGGGACAACAAGGAAAAAGAAAAGATGCCAAAGAGGTTCAAGGGCCTCAGAGAAATCATTAACGACCGTGCAGTCAGAGCTCCTCAAAGAGGTGTTAATTAATATTTCTGCAAAAGAACTGTCTGATGATCAAATTGGTGTTTTGTCCAAAGGATTGTCATTTGTTCCCACTAATGGTGTTAATACTTTTAAATAATTTAGACAGATAAAACTACTATACTTTTCCCCGTACATCGGTTTTTGGTTCATTATCTGGTACACAATTTAGACCTTGAAATACTTTTTGCCCGAATTTTTTGAAACATTCTATTCATACCTTTTGTTGTTTGATTGAACAAGATGTGATGAAAAATTGCTTATCTCCTAGTAAAGAAATTTCCTCACAATCTTTTGTTGAGTGAGAAAAAAGCTTTAACCGAAATGATCAATGAATATATCCGAATATTATTATAAAACCTGTGGATGTAGGAGGGATGATAGTAGTCCAGGATACAACTAAATATCAGCGAGAAATTCTTTCCCAATTACAAAATATGAGCTTTTATAAGAAGCTTCCGAATGATCCTACTAGTATTGATCCTCCAGGATGTCGAATTGTGCACAGATGAATTCCCTTTTATCTCCCCTATTCCAGTATGTGGATTTTTTTAAAAACTGTTTGCTCGTGTTACCATCTTATATTAGAGATTCTACTGATTTCATCAACAACCACCAGCAACTCTTTTTCCAAGGTCCTAAGAAATCTCCTTTGTTTGTGCCATGATACACTTCCACATGAAATGCATTTTGTAATGTAGGCCAATTTTCATTATTTGATTTTGTATTTGGTTAAAAGGAACTCAGTGTGTGTGTGTGTGTGTGTGTGTGTGTGTGTGTGTGTTTGACCAAGCAGGAGCCACCCTTGATTCCACCTGTTTATCAGCTGATCTTGCTTCAAAGGACTCACGTGTGACTCCTGCAGGCCCTTTTGAGTATTTTTGCTTCAAAGTTTTTTTTTTTTTTTTTTATTTCTTCCCCAAAGTTTTTACAGATATTTAAGCTGATAATTGTGCTTTGGATCTTGACAAACCTTTACTACTGGAAAAAGTTATGTATTTTTTTCATACAAAAATGGTTCCTTTATTGGAGTTTTACGGAATCAACTTGGTATTTTTACCATTACAAACTAACACTAATGAGGACGAACTCATTACCAAGTAAACAGTAGATTATAACAGTGTATCTTTTTGCTAAGTGCACCATTCACACACACGCGCACACACACACACACACACACACACACACACACACACACACACACACACACACACACACACACACACACACACACACACACACACACACACACACACACACTTACTTGTTCCTTTGTCTGTATTTAGTGGTTGCTTTTCTTTTTATTAGATCAAAGTTATATTTTGGGTTTTTTTTTCTATCTTGTGACTAATCCCTGCTTTGGATGAGGACCTTGTAAGCACTTGAGACCAGACACCCACTTATCAATATCCGGATCTTTCTTTTACTATCTTTATGGTGAGTTTTGTCTTGCTTGATACACTTTGGCCTTACCAGTCACTTCCCATTTATCTTGTATGCTCCAACTTTGTTGCAGGTGAAGTTGGATAGATGGCATGTGTCTGTATACCTACTCCTTCTCTCATAATGTTTAGACTGACCTGACATTTCAAGGCTTTCAGATCACTGTCACCTCTACCATCAAATCAGTGTATACTTTCTCCCACTCTCAGCTTCTGATTAATCGAGAGGCATGGACATCGTCAGTTTCATCTTGATCAGTTTGTTTCATACTGGTTGTGTTTTGTAGAGGATCGCTGCTATTCTGTAATTACTCATTTGACCATTTCTCATCTGGTTAATCGTGTGTCTTATATGAAACACTCCTCTTAGTATAAGCACAAGAAGAGCTGGACTGTATTATATTTGTAATAATATAATATATATATATATATATATTTTTCATTTACATATACCATAGAATCATGTTAGCACCAAAATAAGTGCTGGACTACACTACCCATCAGACCCCACTAATCACACACACCTGTTCTTGATTGAAGAAGTGAAAGCTGAAATTCTGATCTATCAAAAACAACAGAATCACCCGTGCTTTTCCAATACTTTTGAAGGGGACTGTAGGTTTTATTGTGCGCTTAAAATGGAATGTACATGAAAACCATAAGATGAAAACAAGCATTTACATTAGCACTAGCGTGTGGTACATTAAACTGTTACTAAATAGCAGTAGATAGTAAAATATTTTACAGTAACTTGAGAACAGTAAGACAGCGTGATCCATTTCATCAACTATCTAAATTTGCTAAACTGGCTAAATTTTAGTCATACTTTATGATCACACCTTTTTGGGAAGGGTAATTACAGGGTTATCATGTAATCAAGACATTACATTTATTCATTCATTCATTCATTCATTCATTCTTCTTCTTTTTTCCTGGTCAGCGTCACAACAGGCTGAGAAGGTCAGTATAAAAAAGCACAATAAGTAAGTTGGATACAGATAACTATTTGCCATCTTTCCCTAGATCTCGTTTACAGTTGCCAAATAGATACACCATGTAGATTAGAAATAAAGCTACAGTACATTTGTATGCAAATGTTCAAGTAAACTTTAAAACATGATCATTTTAGAGTAAAATAATCTGGCACAAATAAGTTGTAAGTTTTAAAAGGATAAAACGTATTCATTCAATACATGCCCAGGCAAAGTTATCTGTTGTCACAGTTCTTACAAGAATACAGATAGTTAAAGTACAATACTCACTGTGAATGTTTCTAGATCACTTAATGAATAACTAACTGATCAAATCCTTACACAACAAATCTTCAACAAATCTCTAATTTACCTTCCTTTAAAAAAACAAACAAACAAAAAAAAACCCAGACAAATGTATATTAACAAAAATAACATGGATGTTTCCAGGAATCATTTCACTTGATGTTCTTCTGGAATTATAATCCTGCAGTTAAATGTATAGAAAACAGAATTTCTTAATTCATTTTAAAACGGATGGAGTTCTTCTGAAACTTTTCCAGTGTTATTGTTATTATTTTTAAACAATGTAAGAGGTCATACAGCATAGGGGATTTTGCTATGAATCATATATAGTTAGCAGTTTTAGCAGCTCCTTGGCGCTCCCTCAAAAATCTGGAATTTTAGATCCATATGGGTGAGCTTAAAATCTGACCCCTATCTTTTTATTCTAGTGAACCCCAAAAATCCTGCTTTTAGATGTGTCCCCCTTTTATTCATTTAAATTAATTAGAACAATCCTGCAGATTTAAATGAGCACTTGTATAGCACTTTACAATTATTATTTTTTCACTTTGTTAAGATACGAGCTTTGTGTATAAAAGGTGCATATAAAAATAAAACTAGTATTTTTAAAAAGTAGTTATTATAGTATCTCCAATACAAAATAGCTATACAACATCCATTCAGCTCATTTACACAAACGTCTTCAGAGTACATATGGAACACTGATACAAAATATGGATACTTCCATCCATGCATCTTCTACTGCTTACTCCTTTTCAGGGTCATGGGGAAACCTGGAGCTTATCCCAGGGAGCATCGGGCACAAGGCGGGGTACACCCTGGACAGGGTGCCAGTCCATAGCAGAATAAGGATACTTTTTCTGTTGAATTAAAGTTGTATATACATACAGTAGTGCCGTTTTACATTTACTACCCACAGAACAGGGAGATATGGAGCACATTAATCAAGATACTAAGATACTGTAAGCTTTTCATACTTATTTAAATTAGATACTGTAGCAGTTTAGAACCCAGTTGTGTTTGTCATGCCATAGGTAGGAGCCCAGTCTGGATAAGTATCCAGAACAAAGATTGGTCTTCCCCACGTACTGATAGCTAAGAGCACTGAAAGGACACCAATGACGTTCAAGCCCAGTCCTGCTTTCACCTGGACAGATTAAGCAACCACAAGCCAAATATTACCACATCGACTCTGAGATTGTACATGGATTAAATCTCAATCAAGTTGAATATTTAACTTATATTGATAAGTACTCACCATATCCATAATTTTTACATGCCCATATGCAAAGACAATGGCATTTGGAGGATTGGAAACAGGAAGCAAGAAGGAAAATGACACACTAAGGGTTGCTGGTATTAGCATGTAGAGGGGGTTGACGTTGATGGCTTCAGCCTGATAATGACATACACATAATACTCAGTATTATTAATATGAATGTGGAAAATCATGCTGATTTCCATGTAAAAAGCACATCGATGCTTTCCTATTGTATCTAAAGTTAACATACCAATGGCGCAAGTATGGGCAGGAAGATGGTGATGGTGGCTGGATTACTAGCCACTTCCGTAATGGACGTGACAATCAGACAGGCAATAGTGACAATGACCAATACAGGGAGATTCCCCAATGGAGTCATCAGTTCTGCAACCCAAGTAGATAAACCAGATACCTGTGGGTTGAATAATAGAATGGGTAAAAAAAAAAAAAAAGTATTAGTGTTTGTTTCAATAAAGACAAGGAAACAAGCAACGAACAATTGCTTAGACCAAAAATTCTTAAGACTGTTGCCACCAGAGGTCTTTAACTATAAAACAAAATCCAGATATCCACTCAGTACAGATTATTTTGTGAACATAATTAAACTATGCAGATTTTATGCTCATTATGTAAATGTGTAGAACATAACTTTGATGATGTATTAGTGCAACAAAAAAACATGAAAAAAAATTTTATCATTAAAATTGTCATTAGGCTTAAGTTGACATTACTTACAGAGCTACTGTTTTTAAGTTATTGAAGTCTGAATTAAACGCATTTAATTTAACTGACCAGTGAAATATGATAACTCAATATTAAATATAACAACTTTAATAATGGTGGGTTGGGATTTTCACCACTGTAACTAAATTTATGCTTTATGAACCCCTTGTGGTTCTGGGCCTCTTGTTGAGAACCTTGAGCTTAGACTAGAGATGACGAATCTTATCTGGCACTTTGCAAATAAGATCGACCACCACTAGCTTAGACCAATCCTTGCCTTGAGTAACCACATGTCCAAACACTAAAATTCATTACAAGTCATTCAAATAATATCTCCCATTCCCTATCTCCCATTAATTCTTACTCCAGAAGGAACCTTATAGTACTATTAATGACTAAAGTTGCACCATCCAGCATGGCTGTCAGCCATATCCCTTTGAGGATGTTCAGTGCTAACTTTGCCATGACATTTGGATTGCTGGATTAAAAGCATACAGTGCTTAGTGCACTCTCAGTCCATAACCCAAACCCACTACGCACAAAGAATAATAAGAGGCAAAGACATTCATTTTCAACCTCTCATGCCGACAGAACAAAAAGAGTTGTGTACTGCTCTGATGGAGGAAAAGTGGATGCGTCGTAGCACTTTTATGCTGAATCACAACTATCATTTTAAAAAAGCAACACTTATGCAAAGAGTGAAAAGATGGAATTATGGGCACTAGACAGATGGAACCTTTCTGTGAGAAACATTTGCCTCTGCATGCTTGTCCACTCTGTATATACACTCACCATCCACTTTATTATGAACACCTGCACAGTTATCTCATCAGTCAATCATGTAGCAGCAGAGCAATGCAAAAAGACAACAACAACAAATCATGCAGATACATGTCAATAGCATCAGTTAATGTTCACATCAAACATAAAAATGTCGGGGGTAGTAGGGGTGATCTCTGTGATTTTAACCATGGTTGGTGGTGCTAGATGGGCTGAGTATTTTAGGAACTGCTTTTCTCCTGGGATTTTCACAAACTGGTGCAAAAACCAAAAAACATCCAATATGAATAGGATCTGTAGGCTAAAACACCTTGTTGATGAGAGAGATGAGAGGAGAATGACCAAACTGGTCTGAACTGACAGGAGGTCTATAGTAACTCAAATAAACACACTGTAGAACTTTGGTGAGCAGAAAAGCATCTCAGAACGCAGAACCCATCAAACCTTAAGAAGGATGAGTTACAACATCAGAAGACTATATCAGGTTCAACTCCTGTCAACAAAGAACCAGAATCTGAGGCTATCATGGCCACAGATTCAACAAAACTGGACAATTGAAGACAGGTAAAACAAAAAAACACAATTTTTTCCCCTAATCTTCAACTGTCCAGTTTGACTTAGTCTGTGCCCATGATAGCCTCAGATTCCAGTTCTTGGTTGACAGGAGTAGAACCCAGTGTGGTCTTCTGCTGTTGTAGCCCATGCACCTCAAAATCCAATGTTTTGTGCATTCTCAGGTGTTTTTCTGCTCACCAAGGTTGAGTAAAGAGTGATTATATGAGTTATTATATCCTTCCTGGCAGCTCAAACCAATCTAGCTATTTTCCTCTGACCTCTTATATTAACAAGGCATTTCCTGCCTCAGAACTGTCACTCACTCGTTGTTTTTTGCACCATTCTGTGTAAATTCTAGAGTGTGAAATTCCCAGAAATGTGTGTGTGTGCGTGTGTGTGTGGCTAAACAGATTTGTGAACAGATTTGTGTTCATTGCAGAAAACTTTACCTTGGAGCCCTCTGCTAATGCAAAACCCCCTCCCACAAGCAGACAGATCTCCCACGGCATACAGGCTTGGAATTCCTTCCATGATATCATAGCATCTATGAGAAAAAGTGAGGGAAACTTGTTTTGAAAAAGTGAGGGAATGCGTGTATGTGTGTGTGTGTGTATATATATATACAGTGCCTTGCGAAAGTATTCGGCCCCCTTGAACTTTTCAATCTTTTGCCACATTTCAGGCTTCAAACATAAAGATATAAAATTTGTATTTTTTGTGAAGGATCACCAACAAGTGGGACACAATTGTGAAGTGGAACGAAATCTATTGGATTTTTGAAACTTTTTTAACCAATAAAAAAATTAAAAGTGGGCGTGCAAAATTATTCGGCCCCCTTGTGTTAATACTTTGTAGAGCCACCTTTTGCTGCGATTACAGCTGCAAGTCACTTGGGGTATGTATCTATCAGTTTTGCACATCGAGAGACTGAAATTCTTGCCCATTCTTCCTTGCAAAACAGCTCGAGCTCAGTGAGGTTGGATGGAGAGCGTTTGTGAACAGCAGTTTTCAGCTCTTTCCACAGATTCTCGATTGGATTCAGGTCTGGACTTTGACTTGGCCATTCTAACACCTGGATACGTTTATTTGTGAACCATTCCTTTGTAGATTTTGCTGTATGTTTGGGATCATTGTCTTGTTGGAAGATAAATCTCCATCCCAGTTTCAGGTCTTTTGCAGACTCCAACAGGTTTTCATCCAGAATGGTCCTGTATTTGGCCGCATCCATCTTCCCCTCAATTTTAACCATCTTCCCTGTCCCTGCTGAAGAAAAGCAGGCCACCACCATGTTTGACAGTGGGGATGGTGTGTTGAGGGTGATGAGCTGTGTTGCTTTTAAGCCAAACATATCGTTTTGCATTGTGGGCAAAAAGTTCGATTTTGGTTTCATCTGACCAGAGCACCTTCTTCCACATGTTTGGTGTGTCTCCCAGGTGGCTTGTGGCAAACTTTAGATGAGACTTTTTATGGATATCTTTGAGAAATGGCTTTCTTCTTGCCACTCTTCCATAAAGCGCTTTATTTGTGCAGTGTACGACTGATTGTTGTCCTATGGACAGACTCTCCCACCTCAGCTGTAGTTCTCTGCAGTTCATCCAGAGTGATCATGGGCCTCTTGGCTGCATCTCTGATCAGTCTTCTCCATGTCTGAGCTGAAAGTTTAGAGGGACGGCCAGGTCTTGGTAGATTTGCAGTGGTCTGATACTCCTTCCATTTCAAAATGATCGCTTGCACAGTGCTCCTTGGGATGTTTAAAGCTTGGGAAATCTTTTGGTATTCAAATCCGGGTTTAAACTTCTCCACAACAGTATTACGGACCTGCCTGGTGTGTTCCGTGGTCTTCATGATGCTCTCTGTGCTTTCAACAGAACCCTGAGACTATCATAGAGCAGGTGCATTTATACAGAGACTTGATTACACACAGGTGGATTCTATTTATCACCATCAGTCATTTAGGACAACATTGGATCATTCAGAGATCCTCGCTGAACTTCTGGAGTGAGTTTGCTGCACTGAAAGTAAAGGGGCCGAATAATTTTGCACGCCCCACTTGTCATTTTTTATTAGTTAAAAAAGTTTCAAAAATCCAACAGATTTCGTTACACTTCACAATTGTGTCGCACTTGTTGGTGATTCTTCACAAAAAAAAAAAAATTTTATCTTTATGTTTGAATCCTGAAATGTGGCAAATAATACATATATATATATATTTCAGGATGATGAGGTTGGTTAAGGATGTACCATAATTATCTACAGTGGGTGTCTTAGCGGGGATGATGAAAAACAACATGCCCAGAAGGAGAGCCACAGTGGCGTCAGTTGCATATCCTGGATAGCTACAGAGAGAGAAACGAGACATCACTAATATAATTAAATGTGATGATTTTTGTAATCACTATTTTTGGAGTCTGTTTTGTTATTGTTATGGTCAAGAAATATTTTGTAATCAGTGAGAGAATGGTAATTGTTTTATTACACAGTTATATACATATCTTACCCTGAATCTCTTGAAAATTATCATTAGATCATATTAAAACCTTGTGTTTCTATGTTAGAGTATCTATGTTAAGGTTAGATGATGAAGCACAGCAAGTTAGTATGATCTCAGTGCACTTACTCATGAAACAGAGATGCCCAACCTGGCATGAAGCCCGGCTCTCTCGCAAACCAGAGCACTGCCATCAGGATGAAAACAACAAGGGTGATCATCTCCTGTCGGCTAGTGGGGGGTGGGGGGGATGGGACGATAAAAAATGTATTCACCTATGTCTAGTTTCTTATACACAAATACACAAATTTCAAACTCATAATCGATAACATTAGTTTATGCTCCATTAAGTTGTTGAAGTAGAACTTACTTTAATATATACTGTTAGGTACAGTACAGTATGCATCATAATTATATCAAGTAAAAACTTTTTTTTTTTTTTTTACACATTTTTAAACAAAAATTGAACACTTATTACAACACTTTACACATATTAACATGCATTATTATTTGCACTGCCTGACCTCATGCTCCCCAGTGCACTGTACTGATCTTTGATATGCTTGGCTGCTGCAATCTCTCCCTCAGAACGTCCGCTTCTGGAGGACAGCACGGAGCAGAAACTGAGGAGGAAGAAAAACATACTATTAATATGCAACATAAACATGAAATTTAAGTTAATGAGGAGTTAGTAAAATCTGGTTTGTTAGCTGTTTTATATCCGATAATTCTTTGTTCCACCAAGAGATAAAAGTAAGTGTGTGTGTGTGTGTGTGTGTGTGTGTGTGTAAGTACATATGAAAGTTATGAATGGCGAAGAGCATGTAAAACATAAAGAACACTCACTTAGATCCCAAAAACAGCCAATGTATCCATATCCAAGACAAACACAGGACAATAATGCAGACAGGAAGAGAGAAAATAAACCAGTTTCCAAAATTGATGGACTTGCATTCTGGGTAAAATCTGTAAAAGTAAGCATTAATACTTAAAACCATACAGTTTCAATATATCCTTCTGATGAATTATTTCAGTCAAATACAAAACCCCACACAGGTCTGAGTTGCAGTTCTGAAAACTTACTGATGCATATATTCAGCAAAGATAAGGTTTGAAGATGTTCCTGGGAGAGTTGCCAGTCCACCAATGTTTGCAGAGTAGGCAATGGCCAGAGACAAACTTTTACACATCATTTGATCTCGATGTGTTCTGTAGTTTGAGTGTAATGGAGAACTTGGCAGAGTCTGAGGGATAAATAAAGAAGAAAATATATTTTGAACAACATTTACAATGGAGTTACAAAATGTGACTTTACTAAACTGAAATCAGTGAAACCATGTGCTGATGAGTCAGAAAACACCCTACTCATTACACTCATGAACTCATAAACGTGTGTGTGTGTGTGTGATTTACCTCTGTGGAATGATCCTCCTCGGGGACAGTAATAACAACATCCTTGAGCACTACCCCTGCGCTGTATGTGATTTAAAAAAAAAATACACAAAAAAAAAGTTTCATGAGCATTAGTAAAGGATATCATACAAGGAAATAAGTTACTTATAATAATAATAATAATAATAAAAAACGAGTTCATCACGGTCACCTGTTCTCATCTTTGTTTTTTTCACACTGTTTCTCTGCATCTATGAAATCAAACAATGTGAGATTTTGAAAATATGAAAACTAGCTATGTTTGATCATTGTTGGAGTTGAGTGGTTTATGTGACTGACCTCCTTCGAGCTGGAGTGCAGGATTGCAGATGCCTTTCAGTGACTTATCCTGCTGACTGCTGACCTGGCCCTCTGCACTCATGACCTGCTGCATCACGGCCTCTGCTATCGGCATCACCATGGCCACTGTGGAGGTGTTGCTCAGCCACATGGAGAGGAAAGCACAGCCTCCCATGAAGCCCAGCATCAACCTGCAGTGAATGCATTAGATATATTCTGATATTGGTCAATGACCAAAAATTCCTTAAGAAACATTCTGAATGCTTCAGATTCAAAATTCTTTAAAAAAATTTCATATCATAATTTGCTTTCCTTGGTAATGTAAGGTTTTAAATTAGTTTCTGAATATGAAAGTCAGATGTTATGCATTAAAATACCTCATGAAAAGGTTACCTTGAATCCAATATATTTAAAATGTCTGAAGAAAAAGCAAAGCAAGAAAAAATAAAAGAAAATGAGAAAGATAAATAATACCCACATGCCAGGGTTTACTCCAACCATGGTGACTAGCCTGAGAGCAATACGCCGGTGCAGACCCCACTTCTCAATCGAGGTTGCGAGACAGATAACCCCAAGCAGGAGTAAATGGAAATCTTTAAAATACATTGGTGCAACCTACGTACAAAGAGAAGCTAACTTAGACAGTGCCCTCAGTACAGTAGTGACATCTAATAATGCTGCAAACACATACAATATAAAAAGTGACATCAGTCAATTTTGTCAGAATTTATATTGAAGCTTACCACTGAGGACTTCATAATGCCGAAGAGAGGAAAGAGAAGTGCTGGAAGAAGAGCCGTGATAGACAAAGGCATTGCCTCTGTCATCCAGAACACCGCCATCAGCACCAGCGTAAATGCACATTGAGCCTCCTGAAGGATGTTACATGAATATTTTGAGTATGTACACTGAAGCTGTGAAATCATCCAATTTAAATATTATTCTGTACCATATGATTCAGGCAGCACTACCAAGGGATTGTGTTTTATGGTTAAGATTCTGGGCCAGATAGAAAAGCACACTGAGGGAAAAATGTGAAGACAGCATTACTTTTTAACTGTGACATGAGGAGAACGTGCCATACTGAAAAGCAAACCCTTTGTTCCCCCATTGTTCTTGTGTTGTGCTCTTATCTCTTCACTTAAAAACAGCCAGCAGGTATTGTTTGCTATGTATGCTATGAATGTAATTCATCAATGCATTGCATTTCACTTTCATAACTGCAGTCATGCTACACTGAAATGCAATCACTGTCGAATCGCAGCTCTAAGCCACACTCAGTGGTGTTTCGTAATTGGAGAATTGCTTTTCGGTGTGACACATTGTCCTCATGTCACAAATGAAAAGCAATACTGTGTCTGTATATTGCATTTCATGTTTTTCCCCAGGTGTGTTTGCTTTTCTATCTGGCATGGAATCATCGCCATTATTTAGTATTTAATGGGAAAAAGGGTGATCCATCCATTTTCCCTACTGCGGGGGAGCCTGGAGCCTATCTCAGAGAACTTGGGGCACAAGGTGGGGGACATCCTGAACAGAGTGCTAACCCATCCCAAGGGTACAATTGCACACATATTCACACACTACAGACAATTTGGAAATGCCAGTCAGCCTACAACACATGTGCACTGGGGAAGGAAACCGTAGTACTCAGAGGAAACCCCTGAAGCATGAGGAGAACATGCAAGTGGTGTGCACACAAGGTGGAGGCAGGATTTGGTAAATGGTAAATGGCCTGCACAGCGCTTTACACTGTGTCTCATTCACCCATTCACACTCACACACTCACACACCAATGGGAACAGAGCTGCCATGCAAGGCGCTAACTTGCCATCGGGAGCAAATTGATTCAGTGTCTTACCCAAGGACACTTCGGCATGTAGAGTCATGTGAGTTGGGAATCGAACCGCCAACCCTAAGATTAGTGGACAACCCGCTCTAACACCTGAGCCACAGCGCCCGTTTAACCCCCAATCCCAGAGCTGCAGGGCGCACGTGCTACCAACCACATTGTTCCCCAAACAGCATGATTTTTCATTTATTTTTTATTTAGCAAACTTAAATGTGTTTTTAATATATGTAGAATTTGATGTTGCAGTATGAAGTAATTATTAGCAAACATCAGTTAAGCAACAGCAATTTTATAGCATTCATGTATTCTTTTAATTTTTTCTTTTATCACAAGTTAACACAAGTTACAAAAGTGGCTGGATGTCTACAGATGATTAACTAAATTCTGCGTGTTACACCCATAAATCCATAAAAATATAGTAAAAGTCAAAGGTTAAGGACACTATATCAACAAAAGTATGTGGACATCTGCCGAATCACAGTCATATGCTTGAACATCCCATTCCAGATTTTGTCTGCCTATTGCTGTTGTAATAACCTCTACTCCTAAGCTTTCTACTAGATTTTGGAGTGTTTTTGTTGGGATTTGTTCATTAAGCCACAAGATAATTCTTGAGGTCAGGCATTGATGATGGGTGTGGAGGCCTATTACTTATTCAGCATTCCAGTTCATCTCAAAGGTGTTCAGTGGGGTTGAGGTCAGGGCTCTGTGCTCCATTCCAACTTTGGAAAACCATGTCTTTATGGACCACTTTTTATGTATAGGTGTACTGTCATGTGGAGCAGGTTTTGGCTCGACTACCTAGTTCCGGTGAAGGGAAATCTTAAAACTCCAGCTTTAACTCTTGTGCATCAATTAAAAAAGTTACAAATAGGTCCATAGAAGACAAAAATGTCTGTGTCCAAAAACTGTCATAGAAATATTATATATTCATATTATATATCAATTATTATTTATTATTATTATTATTATTATTATTATTTATTTATTTTTTACCAGTATCAGTTCTGATCATAATTACCAAACATTCCTTCTTCTTCAGAACTATAACCCTTTAAATGCTGGTTTGTTTACATAATGCAAAAATCTTCAAAGCTCAGTAACCTTCTTTGACTCATATACATGGGGTGGGATTTATGATTTATAGTGCAATATAATTTCTTTGTTTCAAAATGTTCACACACACAAAAAATTTTAAGTAACCACATACAAACCACAACTCTGATATCCATACAAACACACATACCCACACAGTTATAGCTGCATCATTTATTCAGCTAGTCTGCAGCACTCTATAATACAGCAGAGTCAGAAAAAAGGAAAAGCATGTATTTAAATACTGTATATTTATATATATTTTATATATAGCTGGTCTGCAGCATTCTATAATACGGCAGAGTCAGAAAAAAGGAAAAGCATGTCTTTTTCCCAGAGGTTAAACCTGAGAAAATACTATACATTTCAGATTTTATTTTAAAGAATTCAATGTTTTGAAACCTTGTCAACAAAATAAAAGCCTTTTAACACAGAATGCATGATTTTATGCTGAAACATCACGGAGATTAAATATTGCAGTTTGAATGGGTTTCAATGAGGACATTTTTGTCCTTAAGTTCCTGAGTGTAAATATTTTGTGTACCTAGATTTTAAATAGATTTATGAAAGCAAATGAGGGCAAAATATTAAAAGTCCAATAAAAATACACACCTTTTCCTAAATGTATGCTGTTTGCATTAACACAAAATGATATAAAAAACAAAACAAAAACAAAAACAAAAAAGACAAAAATGTTCATAAGGACACACAAGAGTTAATAACGCATTCTAAACCATTGTATGCTTCCAACTTTGTGGAAACATTTTAAGGAAGGTCCACATATGGTCAGATTAGATAATCAGGTGTCCACATACTTTTGATCATAAGTTTAAATAATTACTAGAACATTCATTTATTACCACTTGTTGGAACACAAAGGTATCTCTCAATCACATTTATAGGATGTTCTTAGCATTCAATGTTCGTAATGCTACATTACTGAAATCTATCAAGTCGCATTTTGTATTCGTGCCACTACAGCTTGAATCTATGTAGTGAGAGTCCATATTTTTGGTCTCTTTGTTCTACAATAAACTTAAATATCAATGCTTTCTCAGTGATTTCTCACAGTAAGTATATGAGAGGTTAAAGTTCTTACTTTTCTTATGTTTTATGTTTATTGAATAAAAAAAATGTGGTCTCAGAGGAGTTAATTTAAAACTTGCACAAATTGGTACATCTTTCAATTTTGTCCATTTTTATTCCACAACATTCTACATTACTGCACATTTTTATCCACTTTTTGAGTTTAGATTCTAAGCACATACATTTTTTGCATGTTTGCAGATACTCACCTTTGTGTTGATGACAAGGGGAAGCGGTAGCATTAATAGTGGTGTTAGAATGATGATGAACAGACTGCGAAAGCAACATGCTGCTCCAATACAAGCCCTCATCTTTGAGTTGAATGGTGTAAATTCAGTGACTCTATCGCATCAAGCGACTTAAATACGCTACCAGTGACTGATCTTTGCCCATGTACCACCTTTGACCCATATACATGCTGTTACTGGCCTGTGAGCTACCTGCAGAGGATGGATTCCACCACAGAAATTATTCAAAAGATTAAGCTTTAACATTCGTAGAATCCCACGGCGTTCCTCGAGCTGGTATGACCTCAGTGACACTCATTGTGAGGGATGGACACAAGATTTGATTTCTGGGAAGAATTGACTAGAAAGCAAAACAAACACTTTTCACTGTGTGGGTATTAAATTTTAAACCTCTTAACAGGCAAAAATTATATAAATGATTCACATTGACCAATTATGCAAACAAATAGGAATTGTAGAGCAAGAGATACAAAATCTGATGCATTCTAGATCCTGTACAAACTAGAATTGCATGGTTTCTGTATACATGAAGAAGCACTAAATTGCTTACTATGTTGGTTTCTGCTCTCTTCTGGGAACCAACTGTCACCTCAGACCACTTGTCCCAGAAATAAAACCTGGTATTTGCACGCTTTTCCCCTAAAGCAAAGATCACGGTGCTCCTGAGGCACTGTTAAAGAATAACAATATCACCTAGAAAACACAACCCATTACTAAGACATAACGATACATGATGAATGTTGGGCTCAGAAGCAGCTCTTGGAAAACTGGGACAGTTGTCCTGAATGGACATAACTGATGTCTAACTTTATGACACCCTCTCAAATCTTGATATGGAAATATATTATAATTACTATGGTGCTATTAAAACAAACAATAAACAAATAACGATAGCAAAGTTCAAAGTCTATAAAGTACAATAGGATTGACATCTATCTTAGTCATATGTAAAATATAAATACACATATAATGTAAATAAATTTAAATACTTGTCTCTACAAGATGCAAAGGAAAAAAAGGTTATTTATTCCATGAACAAAAAAGCTTTTACTGTACATATAACTTACTATTCATGAATTTTTATTACAAAGAACCTTAGTTTTTAAATTCTTCATAACTGAAGAGATTGAAAACCTTGACCATAAAAGTTCTTTGGGCACTTTTCATGAATGGCTTCTTTAAGCTTTCTAGATTTACACCCCTTTTTGATGTTTATGGATACCATATAGAATAAATATGAACCCTTTCACAGGCACAAAATTGTGGGCAATAAGTAACCAACTGACTTTCATTGAAATTCAAATACTAGTAAAGCTGCACTCAACCACTTTTGAGATTATAGTTTCACACCTATGAAGCACTCAAGTCACTTTCTCTGCTGTCAATGTGTATAACAGCATTAACATTCAATAATAAAAATTTCAGAACACCTTAGGGACCAATATTAATTTGATAAATTTTCCAGTCTCGCTGCCAATCAATGCCTCACTACTGCCAAGATAAACTAAGCCAAAGTGGTTGCAACTTAAATCAAGCTGTGAATACACATCTATCAGCCATAACATTACAACCTAATATTATGTAGGTTCCCCCATGTTTTTTGCCACCAAAACAGCTCTGAAACATTGAGGTGTGGACTCCACAAGACCTCTGAAGGTGTGCTGTGGTCCCTCGCACCATGACGTTAGCAGCAGATCCTTTAAGTCCTGTAGGTTGTGAGGTGGGGTTTCCATGGATTCGACTTGTTTGTCCAGCACATCCAACAGATGTTTGATTTCGATCTGGGGAATTTGGAGACCAAGTTAACACCCTCAACTCTGTCATGTTCCTCAAACCATTCCTGAACTATTTTTGCATTGTTGCAAGGCGCATTATCCTGCTGAGAGCACTGCCATTAGTGAATACCGTTGCCATGGAGTGCAACAATGTTAGCACATGAGCATTAGAACTGGACCATGGAGCAATGGAAAAAGGTGGCCTAGTTTGATCACATTTTCTTTGACATTATGTGGATGGCCAGGTGCGTGTGCGTTGTTTACCTGGGGGAGTGATGGCACCAGGATGCACTATGGAAAGAAGGCAAGCAGGTGGAGGCAGTGTGATGCTCTGAGCAATGTTCTACTGGGAAACCTTGGGTCCTTGAATTCATGGTTATGTTACTTTGATACGTACCACCTACCTAAACATTGTTGCAGACCAAGTACACCCCTTCATGGCCATGACATTCTCTAATGGACATGATTTCCCAGATCTCAATCTGATTGAGCATCTGTGGGATGTGTTGGACCAAGATGTCCTATCCATGGAGGCCCTACCTCACAACTTACAGGACTTAAAGGATCTGCTGCTAACACCTTGGACCCAGAGACCACAGCACACCTTCAGAGGTCTTGTGGAGTCCATGCCTCTATGGTTCAGAGCTGTTAAGAAGACAAAAGGGAGACCTACACAATATTAGGCAGGTGGTTTTAAAGTTATTGAATGTTATATACAGGGTGTCCCAAAAGTCTCCATACATACGGGAAATGAACACTTTTTAGCAAAATGTCTTCCACAGTTTTTTGTATAACCTTTAAGAAAGTCTTTGACAAAAGAAGAACGTATTGAAATCATTCTCATAGCTGGATCGGGAAGCTGTCGTAGGATTGCATGGACTTTAACAGGAAACATGGCAAACATATCACGACACTGTTGCCAAATTTATTGTCATGGAAGAATTTTTTAAAAAAAAACCCAACTTGTCCATTTACATGACAGCTGGGATTATTTGCATGAGGAAGTGTATTAATGGAAACTTGTTACACCATAAGGAGGATTTACCATTTAGATCATGGGACTTGTAATGAAACAACTATGTATACTTGCATCCTCAAACAAGTGTAAAGAATTCTGAGAAATGATGGGAATGAACCGGCTGGATTAAGCGCATGGCTGCAGTGGACGTGGAAAATGACAGTGAGGGTGCACTGGTCCACAAAATAAAATTAATCTATCCTCAAGGTGTAAATGTTCCTGAGTCAGGGTTTCAGTGTATCCCTTCAGATTTAGTCAGAGTGTAAATTAAAAAAAGACTGAAACCTCTTAATTACCTCTCAAGTCTGTGATGTTCAGAGAGAAGCATTCACTGGTTCTTTGCTATTTAAAAAAAAATACATAGATAAAAATACCCTTTTAAAACAGAATAAGAACTCTAAACTTGATTATTTCCTGAGTTTCGTGTTTGTTGCCTAAATAAATTCAGTGAATACAAAACCAAATTTCTAAGACCAAGGCTACAAACATGAAATTATTTCTTAAGCCACAAAATAAATGGGTTTTATAGCTTCAGTCCATAACAGAGAGGAAATTGAACGCCTCACTCTGACTTTTTCTTGTGTAATTAATTAGACCCAAGAACAGATTCTTGACCTTTTAGCTATGATTGCATATTGTGAATCATCCATCTTCCAATTATAACTGTGGCTATATTTCAGTTGCTGGCATAATTAGTACATTAGATTACTTTTTAAGTAACAGCAAATTAGCTTTCATCACATCAAATTAGCAGCTTGACGTGGACCTTGTGTTTACTGTAGGTGCAGAATTGCATACAATTCCTGGATTCAAAATGCTATACTTTAGATGTGTGCTTGGATTAGTGCACTGGTTTATTCGCTTTATGTGGAATTCACAAGCATACATCTTTATTGATATGGTTTTATTAGGAAAACTGAAAATGGATCTCAAAAACTTTATTCCATGTTTAAGGGACTTTAACAATCTGATTCAGAGTGAGTCACTTCCACTAAACTAGTACATGTACATTATCAGTGTAAAACAGGTTTGTAGCTAAGTCTATTGCTTTCTTTATTGCAATTGAAATAAATAAAGAGCTTGAAATACAGCTGTAGGCATTGTAGATAGTGTCCTAATGAGACTACTTGGGCGCTGTAGTGATGGGTTTGGTGACGAGTAGATGGCTGTGGGAAACATGCTGTGAGTCCACATCATGGAGATACTCCACCATCACAGGGATCTGGGAGAAGTATTTCCGGGCCAGAGCGTGCTTGTGCTTAATGTTCCAGATAAACACAGTGCCATATGTCTGCAAAGAAGTGTCGAGATAACAGTGAGGTCATGCTTACATAACACGAAATTAGATGGAGTTTAACCTCTCAGAGAGTTCATTCATTTGTAAAATGGTTGGATTTCAGGTTTGGGGTTTTACTCATGAAGGCTGATAAAATACTGAAATATATAATCCCAGATATGTAAATGAGCAGATTTACATATAGATTATCAGACAGACATGTATATGATCTAACGCAAACTTATTTGGAAAAAGAATCTGTGTCCACTTGTTCTGTAAAGCAAGGAATCATACAGACATGTCAGTACTAAGAAATACAATGGAATATCTCTAAACAAGAAGTGACAAGGGCAACCCACACTGCATATTTTGTAGCATTTGTAGCTCTGGTTCAGTATACTATGTAAAATTTTACAGCTTTTATTCGGTTCAAAAGCGCGTGTGTGCCTCCTACCTTCTCTATGTTTTTGACTTTGAGGTGAGCGGCTGCCTCGTCCTTGGTAAGCAGGACGCAGTTCCAGGGGCTCCATTCGCAATACCTGTCCCAGCGCACCATCAGCAGGTCATGCAGGTTGTTCCACGCACTCAGTGCAGACTGAGCCCCCCATACCACATCCACGAGATAGCGCAGATCCTGCTGCTATAATAGAAACACAGTCCAATGTAAGTATAAACAACACCACAATGCTCTGCTAATTGCAAAATGATCACTCAAAATATTTGATGTATATTTGCCTGCCAGGATACCGTATTATTATTTTAATGGCATTTACTCAAATTATATCCTTATATGGTGTCCAAATGTTTGTTCTACCTGTAGGAGGTAAGGGATCTTGGCGTCTGGGTTGACTTCTGATTCATCCGTGCGCAGACGTTTGAGAATGGTTTTGTAATAGGAGAAGTCTTCCCTGTGCCGAGCCTCATTGTCCAGCACTTTGCAGTGGCGGCAAAGACCCACCGTGCGTGCGTTCACTGTCAGGGAAAACTCAGAGCAAGGCAGGAAGTTACTGCAGCCACGGCAAAAATGGACATTCTTCCTTAGCTGCTCTGGGTCTTGTGCAGCCTGGCAAACATGAAAATCAAACGTAGCTGTAAAATGAAGTGTTCTTATGTGTAGCTTATGCTAAATGGTCATATAAAATGATGTGTTCATAGTTTAGTGTGGAATGATTTATTGCTTAATGTCATGCTGTTCCTCATTACCCGTTTGTTGAATGTTATTACTGCCCTAAGTAGAGCCAGGTTATCATGTCATGTACACATTTAAGGATGTAATTTCTTAGTTGTTGTTTGGTTGAACAGCATTCACCCTGTTGGCAGGAGATTGTGACTTTGTACCCCAAAAATGCCACAGCTATCCGTGACCAGGACCCGATGAGCAAAATCCACCCAATCAGTCAAGCATCTACGCATCTGTGAGCTCATGTATGCAGAAGAAAACAGATAGCATTTTCCTCCAAATGTGTTATGTTTGAAAAGGTGCCTTTGGCTGGCTTCACATGTCTTGGAGAAAGCATGTGGGGGGTAATAGTAAAAACAAAACAAAAAAAACAGTCAAAATTTCTAGTTCTAGTACCCTAAATGTTTTTTTGGTTTGTTCCTATATAAGAATTTTATGTAGCACAGTATCTTTAGGAACGTAAAACTGTTACTTACTGAGATAAGTGGGCTATATTAAAGATGCTCTGTTTACCAACAGTACATGCTATTAATCAGAATTCTACACCTACCTGTCGCATTGGACACTTTTACAGGTTTATATCTGCCAGCACACAAATAAGGAATATGACTGGCTCTCTATAGCTGGAGTAAACTGATATTTCAGTAGCATGTGTTGAGAGACAGTGCTCTGAAAAGGCTCAAATATTTTTACACTCACTGAAACTGAATTTCAAAATTGGTGTATGCAAAATTAGTGGATCACTGAATTTCACTTAATCTAAGAGGGAACTGCACTTCTTTCTGTAGGGCTCTTCAGTATAATGTGAGTTGTTAAAGGGAAAATTCACAATGAAGATAGAAAGAGTATTCTGATTATAGGCATGGGATGATCCAGAAAGGCATAAAACCATTTCAAAAGCACTTACATTTAGATGATGGTCTTATCCCGACTGAGTTAAATCATTTTGTAAACACCATTTTGAATTTATAGCAATTCTTACAGCATATTATACTTAAATGGAAAAAATACACTGTCATAACCACTGAATTAATATCAGGCTATTCATCTAAACTTATTTAAACTCGTAGGGAAGCTTTTGGGAGGTTATAGAGGACATGTATTTTGATTTTCAGGACTTATTTCTATACTGAGTAGTTAGATTTAGGCACATGACAGAGTGAGCCACATCAATACACACCGGCAGCAGTTTGGACACCTGGGGGTTGAAAGTGGGGTTTTTGATGTACTGGAGGAACAGAGTGACAATCCTCTTCCTCAGCCCCTCTAGGTTACTCTCCTTCACACCTCTCATCAGCAGATCGGCCTCTCTGTCAATCAACTCCACAATCTCTCGAGTCAGCTTACAGTCATGTTCCTGAGCAAACAGAAAAATTGAGCTCAGCACTATACACTCTCACAAAGGATGTGTTAATATCCTATACACTTTTTGTGTTATTACTATTTCAACACGTGTGAAATTATCTATTAAAGGTGTTAAAAAAAGAAAAAAAATTCACAAGTGACCAACACAACATGTTAAATTATTGTCCAATCACGGTGCGGACTGTGCTACTGACGTCATCATTCAACTATGAACTCGCCTCAAAGTGAATGTTTGTTGCTTTGAGCTTTTGACTGTGAGCGCGGAGTCGGAGTCCTGAGGCGAGGAAACCAAACGACCACCGGTAAGTTAGTGTTCATCACTATTTAGCGTTAATGCTGCTGAAAATGCCTGGCAAAGTTTGTGATATTTAGGCAGGGAGCTCTCAAAAGTCTATTTGTTCATAGACATTCCCATTCCCTTTCTGAGAGTTAACAATAACCTAGCATTACAGCTATTCACCATGATGTAATACAGAGAGTGGGTTAACGTTAACTACATTTAGTAAGTGTTTTTGACAAGGCAAGCTGAGGTAATTAGCATTAGGAAGATGGGTTAGAGCCATGTTTATTCATGTATTCGGTGAATGTTAATGCTGGTTAACAGGTGCAGACAGTCAGTGGCTAACGGTAGTAATCTAGCTCAGTAATGTTGAGGCCAAAAGTTCTTCACAAGGTTAACATGACAAAAAGAGAGGATGGGGTTTAAGTTAATATAAATTAATTAAGTTGTGCAAAAAAATTGGTGATTAGGTGCTAAAGTCTGGAAAATAAATATTCGCAATTTAGCTAGATTTTCCTGGTAAGTCCTGGTAAGATTTTCCTGCCATTTTGTTCATTAGAACAGTGGAGGTTGCTTTTCCAAAATTACACAATTTAGGATTCTGTAACACAATTTCTTAGTTAAAACCCAAAGGCATTTGTCCCTATTTTGTAGCTAACAACTAACCAACACTCTTCTTGTTATTTTACACCTTTTCAAATAGAAGGGAGCGGGACTCCTGTCTTCCCAGATGGCAGGGAGATTTGTAAGAAGATGCATCAACTCCAATTCTTACATCTGTCAAATGTTTCAATGATTTTAATAAATGTCACCTGATGCACATGATTGTTTATTTTGGGAGCATTGTAGTAGAATTTTAACATACAAACAAATTGCATTATAGGATAATTGTAGGGGAAAAAGCATAAACAACACAACTGTGTTATTTTGTGTTATTTTTTAACACATCTGTGTCTGGAAATGTTTAACACAGAGAATGTGTTAAATGCAATAACACACTGATTGTGTTGAAACCAACACAAAATGTATTGTCCTTAACTAGTCACAGAGGTGTGTTAAAAATTAACACATGATGTGCTATTTTTAACACATGTTTTAAGAGTGTACATTCAGGTCTTTATTCTATTTATGCTACTGCATAAAGAGAGCAGAGCTATAGCAGGAGTCTTTTGTTTTATTTCTAGTACTTATCATGTTCTAGATAGCAGATCTAAAAAAAGTCATGATTTGAGTAAAGGAGAAAAAAAAGATAAAAGAATACAGGTTGTTGCTGACCTTGACAGTATGTTTGAGTGTAAGCAGCACATCAAGGCGCTCCTCCTGGCTCAGACAGCTCAGGGTGATGCTGCAATAGAGATCACGAAGCTCGCTGGCCCTAATGGTGTGCGGCGTATCCATCTGGGTCATTATCCCATCAGACGCTTGCCATTGCTTGGGGGCAGCGCACTGAGCCAAGGACAAACACAAACGTGGTATACAAATGTCTGTGATGCTTTTTTACTTGGTTACACAGCTCATGCTAAAACCACTGTATGAAAATCCAAGGTAAAAAATGTACAGTGTGTATGTTGCACATTTGCTCTTAATACATTGTAAATTATAAAAACCTTGTTGAGGAATGCTTGCACTGCCTTTTCCTGGTTCCTTTCTCCTGCAGCTAATCGGTGGCGTTCTATAGATGCAATGAACTTCATTTCCTGCTCCAAAAGAGCGCACAGAGCAGCTTTCCTTTCTGCTCCACTCAGAGAGGCATTAATGTTCTCCTCTTCTTCCTGTCTCCACACTACCACAGACAGACAGAGTAGTAATGCTATATGAAAATGATGATCACATCACATTATTTTGCTCAGTACTGAAACTATGATGAGAATCAACTACACAATTATTGGTATTCCTCAGAAGAATGGGCAAAAATCATTGAAAATGAATATGATGATAAAATGAACATTACAAACATTTTTAACTTATTCTGGTATCTAAGAGAATTTTTTTTTTTATAATGACTTTTAAAAAAAAGTACTATTGCAAATAGTAACTTGGAAATATCTGGGGAACATAATAATCAGATTGAAGCAAGTGTATCGTTGCTTGAGAAAAATGTGTGTCCAAAAAACAATTCTATGACTGGACAATCCCACCTGTCATCATGTTATAAACACACCTGCGAGGTACTTTCACTCCACCTCATCTTTACCAATATGAGATGTAGGCATGAGGGAACTGAGTGCTAAATGATTAATTTTGACAAATACAATTGCTGTAGAAGAAAAATAAAACAAAACACACATTTTCTACAAAAAGTCATAGTCACCTGAAAGAAATAAAATTCTATTGTAAATTTGGGAGCTGCATTTCCAAGATAGAGTAACTTTTTCTCAACACTATGCCAAAGTTGAAAAAAATTTGAGAAATGATGAGGAAAAAGGTGAATAAGGTGAAATGCATCAGTCTGGGAAGGGTTACAAACCTATTTCAAAGGCTCTGGGACTCCAGAGGACCACAGTGAGTGCCTTTAACTCCAAATGGAAAAACTCAACAAAGTACTGAACTTTCCCAGAAGTGGCTGCCCTTCAAATTTCTTCCAAGAGTACAGTAACGAATCACCCTGGAAGTCACAAAAGACCCAAGGACAACATCAAAGGACCTACAGGCCTCTCTTGCATCAGTAAAGGTCACTGTTCATGACTCCACTATCAGAAAGACACTGGGCAAAAAATGGCATCCATGGAAGAGTGGGGAGGTGAAAACCACTGCTAACCCAGAAGAACATTATCTAGGCTCATCTGAATTTTGCCAAAACACACCTTGATGATCCTCAAATGTTTGGGAAAATATTCTGTGGATTGATCAATTGAAAGTGGAACTGTTTGGAAGACAGGGGTCCGGTTAAATCTGGCATAAACCAAACACAGAATTCCACAAAAAGAACATCATACCTACAATCAAGCATGGTGGTGGAAGTGTGATGGTGTGGGGATGCTTTACTGCTTTAGGGCCTGGGCAACTTGTGATAATTGAGGGAAACATGAATTCTGCTCTCTACCAGAAAATCCTAAAGGAGAATGTCCGGTCTTGAATCAGCAAGTTGAAACTAAAGCACAACTAGATTATGCAGCAAGACAATGATTCAAAGCATAGGAGCAAGTTCTCCTCTGATTGACTAAAAAAAAAAGAACTAAATGATAGTTTAAGAGTGGCCTAGTCAAAGTCCCGATTTGAACCAATTGAGATACTGTGGCAGGACCTTAAATGGGCAGTTCATGCTCGAAAACCCTCCAGTGTGTTAGTTTTTCACACAAGTGATATGTGTTTTCTTTAATTAAAACAAACAAACAAATAAACTGTATTGTGTGTTTACTCAGGTTGCTTTTGTTTGATGTTGTATTTTGTTTGAAGATCTAAAACTATTTAGATCTTCCAACTAAGATGTACAAAAAACCAAAGAAATCATATACTTTTTCACAGCACTCTACAAGTGTCTCCATCTTTGTAAAACAATATAGAAATCTTACTACAGTATTATATAGCACTCATATGTTTAGGCATAAAAGATTACAAAGTATACTATGTGTTTTCATGTCATACATTCCTCTTTTTTTTTTTTTTATCATTTTCATGAAGGATGATGAAAAATATGGAGTTAACCATACAAGGACCAACTAAGTGACTAATTCTGAAGTCAACATAAATGGAGACAAACTAAAAACCTTGATACTGTATATTATTTTCTGTATTCTTCACTGTATATTCGTCTTTCTTACTCATTATAGCTGTGAAGGTCGCTTCCTGGCACAGACACACTCCTACTTACTTTCTAGTGCATTATAAAGCAGTGCAAAATCTTCTTTTTTCTCTGGGTTCATTCTCCTATGGTACTCTGCTCTAATCTGCTCTTCCTTCTCTTCTTTCTGTCTTCTTTCTTCCCTCTCGACCCAGGCCAAGTGTAGCTCTTTATCCAGTCTCAGCTGGTTGGTCAGTCGTTTGGCCAGCCAGCGCCTGGTATGCGTCTGGATAATAATTACCTGAGAAAACACATGCGAGCCCATGATTTACTATAATCTTTGCCAAAAGAATCAAGTATGTAATCACACATTCATAGACCCACACATACAGCGTTATGCCTCTTGCTGTGGTATTCGTCTACAGTGACGTAAATCCCTGGTGTGATGAGTTTGTCCTTCATGTTGGATATGTAGCACCCAGGTTTAGTCATCTGAGTTGAAGTGGTGATGGTACACTGCTGAGCCTGGTTCTTCACATACAGTGTCTGGTGAAAAGAGATCACAAGCTTAGACAGCAATCACAAAATACAGGGCAAGTCTATAAGAAAACCTTTTCCAGAATCCAAGAGACTGGAAATTCACCCCCAACCAGTAGCAACAGGACAACAAGACTAGGGCAACAATACTAAACATATACTGAGACATGCCAACACTGGAGTCACTGGAGTGGTTCAAAAACAAGAACCTGCATGTGTTAGAATGGCTCAATCAAAACCCACACCTCAATCCAATTGAGAATCTGTGGCAAGACGTCTCCAGTGAAATTGACAGAGCTTGATTGATATCAGGATAAAGAGCTGATAGAGACCTATTCCAGAAGACTTGCAACTGTAATGGCAGCCAGTGGTGGTTCTGCCAATTATTGGCCATGAGGGGTGCTTCTTTGTTTAATTAACCTTCATATCACCAAAAAAAAAATATTTTGCACCTTCAAATATTACACATATTGTGTAAATCAAGTGCTAAAGACCCCAATTAAGTCTACCTCATTTCAGGTTTTTAATATATATATACAACTATACATTTTGCTTTGACTTAATATTTCCATTGCCCTTACCTGTGTCTCTCTACTGAACATCTCCACTCCTTTATGAGGCCTCATTCTGACCATCGTCTGTACTCCAGCATGATGGTACTCAGTTTTAGTGACCTTGTGGCGATATCCTCCCAAGAAAGGTTTCTTTTGAGTGGCTCTTTCAATCTCAACTACCACATCCTGATAGGTACCTGCATCTAAGGGTGGGAGGACGTGAGATATAGGCAGCATGAGAGAAAGAGAAACAGACAGAGAAAAACAGTAAAAACAGTTCATGCTTCCATTAGCACCTGCCACAGAGACCATTGTACAAAAGGACATTAGTCACAGTAGGTGGAATAGAAAAAGATCAAATTGACCTGTCTGTACTCTGACAGTAATGACATCCGGCATGTTGCATTCCTGCTGAGGTTTAACTGGCTTGATGGGGTAATTTTCAGGATCTAATGAGCTCATCTCGAACTGGACTGTGGCGTGCGGCTGCACCCCAAGGCTCATCAGGGTCTGGTGATCTTCTACAGCATTACCTGGCAACCAAACAGCAGAGGATTACTTTTATTTCACCACTTCAGTAAAATCCTTACATTTCAGATCCACTCCAGTTTCCACAATCTGTGTTTGTGTGTGTGTGTGTGTGTGGGGGGTGGTATTTATATTCAGGGTGTCCCAAAAGTCTCCATACATGGGGGAAATTAACATGTTTTAACAAAATGTCTTCGAAAAATGAATTCAAAAATGTTTATTTTATGTTATATCTTTTTTTTTTTTTTTTACAGATAGACTTTAAGAAGACCTTTGACAAAAGAAAATACTGAAATCATTCTCAAGGCTAGATCACACATGACACTGTTGCCAAACTTATTAACAAAATCAAAAAGACTGGAAGTGTTCTCAACTAAGAAGTGGAAGTGCACGAACATCCACTGATGAAGGCAGACCCAATGTGGTAGTGGAAAACATAGTCCCCTATGTATGGAAAGTTTTGGGAGTGCTGAGTAAAGTGTGATCACCATTGAGTGTGATGTGAATAAAGTCAGATGGTACTCGTAGCTCATTGGCAAAATGGTTCTTCAAGTCTTGAGTGGTGAGGCCAATCATAAAAGCCACAGTCATCATGTGTCCCTCTGGCATAAGTAAGATTTTAACTATAAAGACAAAATATTAAAAAGAGTTAAGAGACAGCCTTTTAGTTCCTCAATGTCTTTTTTTCACTATAAACAATCAAAGAGGCAGTTCTATCAACATAACAACTACACAGTCAGTCTATTAATCTGTAGCAAGCACTAATGGATAGTCTGTTTAGTCCTGATTAAACAAATAGGTTTTGTTTTCAAATACAAGCAAATATACTAATGCACATTCAATGGAAAGGTTGTCTGAATTTAATGACATGTATTGCATTCACAAATAAAAGTTCACAGGGCACCTCTAAAGGAGACCACACTATCTACCATCCATTTTCCATACCACATTTCCTACACAGGGTCATGGGGGAGCCTGGAGCTTATCCCAGGGAACTCGGGGCACAACACAGGGGACACCCTGTACTTGGTGCCAACCTATTCCAGGGAACAATCGGACACACATTCCCACATACATTCACACAACGATCAATGTGGAAATACCAATCAGTCTACAACGCATGTCTTTGGACTGGGGGAGTAAACCAAAATACCCGGAGGAAACCCCCGAAGCACGGGGAGAACATGCAAACTCCGTGCTCACAGGGTAGAGGCAGGATTCAAAAAACGCCCAAGCCCGAGGTACAAAGCAAACCATGTCCCCCTTGTTTTTACTGAAGAAGAAAAAAGAAAATGTAATACAAATAAATATAAAGAAAAGAATTGTGGGCGTATCCTCCAAAAATACATCACCACATTTATATCACAAACATTTATTTCCTGCAATAATACAATCGACCAAAACAAAATGCTAAATATACCAGTAATTAGTTTAAAAAAAATAAATAAATTAATTAAAAAGCAGCAGCAGGGTTATAACAGATATGGGAAGAATGAGGCATGGATATGATAATTATTACAACTAAGAAGATTCAAAAAGCCCTGGAGGAAGTTAATAAACATCATTAAAATATTTACATAACATTTAGGTAGATTACAAACCTTTGACCTTATATCACTTCTTCATTACTGCATATCTTAATATGAATTATTTTAATAATTCTGCAAGCCTACTTGTGATAATGAAGTAAATTGCTTTTTGGACTCGGGGTATGTACAGTAGAGTACAGTTCAGTACAGTACAGTTCAGTTCAGTTCAGTACAGTACAGTTCAGTACAGTAGAGTTAGTTCATCACCTGTAGCTGTTGAGTTTCTCACATCATCAGCGCTGATTCTTTCTTGTTCATGAGGACTGACTCTGTCCTGTCCCCCTGTCTGAGATGGTGAACTCGGCTCTATTTCCTGATCTGAGCAGATCTCCACCTGGGTCTGTTGGACGCCTGTCTGGATCCTGTCATCCTCCTCAAGCACACTTTGTGTCTGAGTAGCGCTTTCGACCGTGGCCTCGTCTGGGTTTGGCACCTGTGGGTTTTCATCTGTTTCCATAATGCTACCGGACACATCGGCGGTACCACGCTCGCCCTCCGCCTCTGACATTGCAAAAAAAAATTAATGCTAACCTAGCTATGTGGCATCTAATGAAGAAGCTAATTTAACTTGTTGAACTCGTAACTAACTCACACAGGGAGCATGAGAGGGAAAACGCAGAAATAGCACGATAGATGAAGCTGTAGTGTTTGGAGGCTACTATGGTAACCGTGGCGTCACGTGATTCCGCTTCCTGGAGACATTATTATGGGCTACATCCCGAATCCCTACTTCAGTTTAGGCAGTGTATACAACGTTGGTGTCTATAGCTTAACCGTTTTGCAGCCTTTTTGAACCTTTAAATGTCAAATAAATTCCATATCTTGTTTATTTATTGAAACCTTAGAGCTTTTTATTCCTGAACGTTCTACTTATAGCACACAGTACAGAACTGGCATAAAGTCGGTGTGAAGTTGGACGTTCGATATTCGCAGATATGCGGAAATTAAGGGACCGTCTCTAAAGTTACACACGGCATTGAAGTTTCTAACTTCAATAGCATTTGAAGGGAATGATGTACAGTCATGAAGCCAGCTGTAAAGTGTTCAACTAAATGTCAGTTATAACGCACACCTTTTAGATTTCTGATATTTAATAAAATAAACTATTACATCATATGAAGACCAAAATGAAAAAACGACCAGGCTCACAAAACTGTATTTTTGGAGTTGGGCGTCCACGGCTGTTGATTGAGCATTGAAGAATGATCTCATAAATGTACTTGGATGATAGAAAGATCAGGGTCACAGAATTTTCCATTTAAAATACTGCCATGCTATGGAAAAATGATCAGAGTCCATAGCCTACTGTGAGAAAATGATCGCAGTCCAGTCACATGACCGAAACAGCCAGGGAAGATGAGGCTGTAATGTAATTAGAAAATATGTCTATAAAAATTAATAAATTGCCATGTTATCAGCTGGAAACGAGCATGCAAGCTAACAAGCACAACACTATAGTTTAATGTTATGCATATGCCTCCTGAAAGCAGGTGACAGCCAAAAATAGATGTGTGGTCAGAGTATCTCAGTGCACAGTCAGTTTTGACAGCATACAGCTAAACCAAAGGCAGTACACAGCCTGTGCTTTTACTGGAACTATATTTTTCAAGGTGAGATAAGCATTTGTGCTTGCAAATGAACTGGCCTAACATAGTGTAGTGGAATGCATATATTTCTCCTTCCAGTGGTATTTAAACTTTATTTTGTAGCTTAGAATGTTTCACTGTCTAATACTTCACAAGGAACCACTGTTTTATCAGACGAAAAGAGTTTATATGGTGTATCTACAGTAATACTTTCAAATTTATTAATAACATGTTCAGTAATTAAGATTTCAACTTTTTTTTGTTAGATGCATCCTAGAAAACTCCTGCATGCAGAACATTTTAAGCAACTTTATATTGCATGCTTCAAATCAGACTACTGGCTTTCAGTAGGGTTAATCTGAAATAGCCATGTTAATCCATTGACTTTGAGTCCTGCAGATATTTATCTAATCATTTTGATGTATTTTTTATGTCACATGTGTACAGGCCCAAAAAAAATTGGTTTCATCTGATCACAACACTTGATTCAAACTGTAGATCCCACAAACTTGATAAATCGTTATTGTGTTTTTGTACTGTATATATTTTAGTATAATTGTCAAGAATGATCATTTGTTTGCATTTGTATGAAATATGTTTGACTGCTATCAGTAGCAGCAGTAGACTTCTGGGCCTTTGAGTAAGGCTCTACTCTGGATAAGGACATCTGCCAAATGCTTTAAATGTAGTATTAATAACTATTTGTATTAGAGGAATAGAAGGTTATCATTGTGTCACTGTGTGCATGTATATATGTCACTGTTTGTACTTTGATATGTTCATATCAAACCCTGTTTTTCTTCCACTCAGAGTAATTGGTCATGGACAGTACAGATGAATTAGATGAAGACGACCAGCTTCTTAATTATGCCATCCAGCTGAGTACTGAAGAGTCTTGGAGAAATGATTTTCCAGCAAGGCATGATGCAAAAGAAAAAGAAAAAAACTCACTTTTTTAAATTCTCACTTTTATTGTTAATATCAATGTATGTCACTGTTGACAGTCACTTGTTTTATCCTAAAACTATAGTGTGGAAAATCAAAAGATTTTTGATGCAATCAAAAGGGGTAAGATTTGCAGTGAAGCTGTAAACACTTTATAAATTTAAGTCTAATGCTCAGTGCATGCATGCAGTGCATACAATCTTTACCTGTGTCATCAACATAAAAATGTCATGTCTACCTAAATGCTGCAGCAGAACCCCTTTTATTCCCAGGTGACCTGTATACCCTGCAGGAGATGTCGAGCTGCCCGGCTGCATTTACTGAGGTGGATGCTAAAGGCTGGTACCCACTTCACAGGGCATCAGTACAACAGTCAGTACAAGTGCTGGAAAGAGTGATATATGGTGAGTGATGCAAAAAAATACGTTTGCACAGTCACTGGTGTTGTCCGTGCATGGTGTGACCACAGAATAGACAGATAAAGAAAACAGTAGTGATGTCATAGCTCACTTTTATGACAGCATCTTACAGGCTGACCCTTGAGGAGGAAACAGCAGATGGAGAGACCCCTTTGACTCTGGCTACTCAAGCAGGTTTGGTAGAGATTGTTCACACTTTGCTGGAGCATGGAGCTTCTCCTCATAGAACCAATGGCAGGAATGAATCTCCTCTATTACTGGGTATTATTACTTCTTTACTAACAGACCAAAATGATAAAAAAAAAAATAGATCCAGACTCCATGAATCATTTCAATAGCATAAAATGATATGTGTACGTTTCTTTGCTAAAAACAGTTCTTGTAAGTATAGATTCTTATAGACTTATAAAAAATTTTATAGTTTTTTTATTAAAAAAAAAAAATGAATTTTTTAAGAATTTTTGCGTTGATACCCTGAAGCTTTATGCATCGCAGGCCAGGTACGGAGGCCAGGTCTCAGAGACAGATCAGCATGGCGTGACCCCAATGGGCATCGCTGCAGAATACGCCCAAGCCGAAGTTCTAGATATCCTTATTCACAATGGTAAAGATCACATACCATCATTAAAAAAAGTTCATTTGAGTAAATAAACACTCAATTGATGTTCCATGTAACTGGTGTTAACATTCTTAGAATTGAACATTGTCAATGAAGGAGAATCACGGACATTTGCAGCCAGTATCTGATTACAAACTGAATTAAATAGACTTGTATCTGTTTCACTATAGCATGTAGTTATCCAACAGCTTAATCGACATCTGATATTTACTGAAGGAATAAATCACACACAGCTAGCAAGGTTTTAGACATAGGTATTTATGCAGACTGACTGTTTTTACTGCTGCATTTGTTAATCTGGCTCCTTACAAACAGGATCCTTGTAGGAACATAGGCAAGATAAAAAAGTTAATAGCAACATTTATTTAGCATTTTGGTGACATATATTTATGGTTTCTTAAAATACAGATATTAATGTTATAGGCAGAAAACCCAATTTTGGTAAAAATCCATTTGGAAGATTTTTTCTCTCCCACATCAATAGGTGGTGATGTAAATGCTCAGGCTCCGAATGGAGACAGTGTTCTATATGATGCTGCTGGTTCTGGTAATCCTGACTGTATCGACATTCTCCTCCAAAATGGGGCCAATCCCAACATCCCCAGCCTCTCCGCACAGCTCCCTATTCATCGAGCTGCTTACGAAGGGCACTATCTGTGAGTATTTAAGTTAATTACATTATTACCTGTTAACTCATGACCCGATACATAATTAATCAATGTGGTAAAATGTACTGTATTATAGTATAGGTTTCTACATTCATAATTTTGCAATCAAATACAAATCATTTTCTTTAGTGCGTTGAGGATGTTGATCCCTATCACTACAAGAAGAGCTCTGCGGCTTGCGGGCCAGAGTCCAGTTCACTCAGCAGCAGATGGTGGCCATGCACAGTGTCTCGAGCTTCTACTGGAGAAAGGCTTTGATGTCAATTCTCTTCTAGACCAGCATATATCTGAAAATTTTGGTGATATGAGGAAGAGTGCCCTCTACTTTTGCGTCTCCAATGGAGATGTGACTTGTACTCAGTTGTTGCTCAGAGCTGGTGCTAAAACTGACTTGGATCCTCTGAGCTGTCTCCTGGTGGCAGTAAGAGCTGGCAGATATGAGATAGTTAAACTGCTTCTGACCAATGGAGCTAACGTGAACTACTACTTCACAGTGGTCAATGACACTCTGTTCCCCACTGCTTTACAGTATTGCCTCAGGGATGAGCTGATGATGCGGATGCTACTTAACAGTGGCTATGATGCAGACAAATGCTTCGTCTGTCATCATGACTTAACGTGGACTGACCAGAGTCATCACTCAGACCATTCAAGTAAAAAGATCTCTGTGAGTTTGCCATAAATGTGTTAGAAAAGATTGGTTATGATATAACTGAGACTAGATGGTATACTCTTAGGTAAAACATTTCTCAGGAGTATCTAGTTTTTCCTAATAAGCATAGTTTCTCTTTTTTTTCTAAGAGTGCATTAGGCATGTTTACAATAATGAGTTTTGTGCAGTTTTGTGACTTCGTCAGTGTCTCGTGGCTGGTGCAGTATGCTGGAAGAGCTGTGCGGGTTCTTCTGGACTATGTCGGCTATGTCCCAATCTGTTCAAAACTGAAAATGGTTCTGGAGAAGCAGAAAGAATGGCCAGAAATTTGTGACATATTAGGTGAATAACCAAAACTATGACAGCAACCATATGCACTTTTATAAGTTTTAGTAAAACATTAAAATGATGCGTTATCGAGAAGCCTGATGTACTGCAGTTCATGGTGGCTCTGTTTATGAACTTTTCCAGGAACCCCCCGGTCACTAAAGCATATGTGCAGGCTGTTGATCAGGAGAAAGATGACTCCAAGGAAACTGGGAGACCCAGGCATTACCAACTCTGCTCCATTCCCACCTTTACTTAAGAAATACTTGATGTATAGGGAGTATGACCTGTATAGCAGCTTATGTGCAGATGAATGATCATATTCTCTCAAGGAACAAAAAAAGAAACACAAACAGGGTCTCGGACAAATACTGTGAAGATGATCTAAGGCAGGAAGCTTACCTTCCAAACAAACAATACCTACCTGTTAAAAAACAGAGATATATCACTGTGATAAATGATAGCTAAAATGCTAAACTGTCATTTAATGGAAGTCATTTTGCAGCCAGTGTATTAGGAATTTCTTTGGGTACTTTATTAGGCCAAAAGACCATAAAGGGAAATATATCTTGACAAATAGTCTTAAATTAGCTTAACTAAGCTACGTTCTGGTGCTTTGATGAATGACCATTTTGTTTCATGTGCATTTGTTCTTTGTTCTGACGTGTACTGTAAATAATCTTTTCATATACTAATTTTGTCCCGTTTTTCATGTTTTTTCTTGGTGTTGGTCCCAAGTGAACAGTAAGAATGTTTATTTTAATACAGTTGTATGAGTGGCATTTGACACTAAAGTCCTACTCAGTCCAGTCAGCAGGAAATCACCTATATTTTACAAAGAATTTTACTCAAAATATAAAAAAAAGTCTTCTGAACAATCTAAAAGGATGAATTCATAACGAAGCTTTGCCTGGGAACTTGTTCATAATCAGTATTGACTCGGTCGAGGGTGGGTTGTCAAGCCCTCGGTCTGCCATGATAATTAGATTTTTTTCCCATTTTCCCCAGAACCATGGTTAATATGACACGTGCTTTCTGACATATGACACTAAGAACAGTGATGTGTGAGAAAATAAGCCTGAATTCTCTTAAAGCTTACAAGATATGAGTCAATATTCATTATTCACCGATATGGGAAAAACATTTGGTCCAGAGAATGAGAATATGATCTTTGTGAAATTCATGAGATAACCATAGTGAACTGATTAAATAAATCACATTCATATCACAGAAGCAGGTGTTTTGAGTTAATTAGCTGATTAGAGCTCTTCTCAGGTCGACATTTCTGTATTATAAATTCTTTACTTTAATACTTTGAGATACTGGATTTTTGATTTCCGTGAGCTGTAAGCTGTAATCATCAAGTTTTTTTGTTTAAAAGAAGAAAAAAAAGGCTTGCTATATTTAAGTTTATATGTAATGAATCTAGAATACATGAAAGTTCCACTTTCTCAACTTTTCCACGATATTTGATTTTTTCCCACCTGTACATTCAAGACATACGGTTTGAGACCAAAAGACGAATATGAGACTATAGATTAGAATTTCTCTGGATATAGTTCTAACATTTGCTGATATTTATGTCTAGATGGCACCTGTTTTTGAACAGATAGTCTTAAAGTAAATTAAAGTAATTAACACTTAATATTTGGTCACATATCCCTTGCTTGAAATAAGTACATCTAGCCAGTGACCCACTGACATAAGAAAACTGTTGCATTCCTCTTGTACCACAGCTTAATTCAGTTGTTAGTTTTTGTGGTTTTCTCCCTTCAGTCTACTCATCAGGAGGTGAAATGCTGCTCAGTTTGGTAAAGGTCGGGTGATTGACCTGGCCAGTTTCAACCCGTCCACTTTTTTTCCTTGTCTTACTGCTTGATGAAGTTCCCCTAAATTTTTTTGGATGCATTTCTCGGTAAATTGGCAGACAGAATGTTTCTATAGACTTCTAAATTCATTCTGCTGCTACCATCATGTGTTACATCCCCAATAAAGATTAGTGAGGCAGTTTCAGATGCAGCCGTACAAGCACAAGCCATGACACTACCTCCACCATGCTTGATCGATGAGCTTGTATGTTTTGGATCATGAGCAGATCCTTTCTTTCTCCATCACTTTGGCCTTTCCATCACTTTGGTAGAGGTTAAACTTGGTTAAAGAACTTTTGTGTCTCATCTCTGTATTTCTATGCAAATTCCAATCTGGCTTTCTTATTATTTCTGCAGATGACCCCATAGTTCCAGTGAAGGGAAATATTAAAGCTATAGCACACAAAGACATTCTTTGTGGCAAGTTTTGGGAAGGCCCGCATATGGGTCATGGTCAGGCAGGTGTCCCCATGCTTTACGCCATATATTATGTTGTCTGGCGATTATCTAATGCTAGAAATTAGTTTGATGGCCACTTTACTGCCCACATAAACTCACAATTATGGCATACAGAATTGTTCTGTACCATTATAGTTTTGTTGGAAAAGTAATGTTTATAAATCTAATTTTCTTTTACTGATCCAATAATGCAGAAGTCATAAACAAATAAACATCTAGGACAACTCACACAGTACTGTACAGCAGCACAATGCATAAAATCATGCAAATACAGATAAAGTGCTTCAGTTAATGCTCATATCAAACATCAGAATTGGGGGAAGTGATCTCAATGACTTGGTGCCAGACTAGCTGATCTGAATATTTCAGAAACTGATCTCCTGAGATTTATAAGCACAACTGCCTCTAGAATTTACACAGAATGGTGCAAAAAATATCCAGTTAGCCTTTCCGGATGTTTGGATATGGTGGACATGGCTTGTTGATGACCGATGTCACTCAGAGTAGAATAGCAAGAACTGATTTGAGAAAGAGAAAACCTTTATTTGTCACATATACACATTACAGCAAAATTCTTTTCCTCCCATATTGTGCTTGTTAGGAAGTTGGCATTACACATGATACAGCACCCCTGGAGCAGACAGGGTTAAGAGCCTTGGCTCAAGGGCCCAACAGTGGCAGCTTGGCGGTGGTGGGGCTTGAACCCTTTGACATTCGGATTAATAACCCAGAGCCTTAAACGCTGTGCCACCACCGGCCCTAAACATTTAGCAGATGGTTTAAATCTATCGACCTCTGAGTTATGGACCCAGCATGCTTCCACTGCACCACTCTGCTGTAAATGGTTTGAGCTGACAGGAATGCTACAGTAACTCAAATGACCACCTTTTACAACTGTGGTGAGCAGAAAAGCTCAGAACTCAGCACACACACAACAGGCCAAAACGTGAGGCGGACGGGTTACAACAGCAGACCACATCGGGTTCTACTCCGGTCAGCCAGAAACAGGAACCTGAGGCTATAGTAGGTATAGGAACACCACTGGACAATTGAATACCATCTTTTCAAAATCAGCCTTTAAATGACCTGCCTTCAGAAAAATGCATTGAAAATGAACTGAAATGAAAAGTTAATTTTTGCTCTTAATTAGAAGGATATTACAGATGAATTTCCCAAAGTGCAGATTACAGCTAGATTATCATTAGATTTTATACTGACAGACACAATATGTATATATATTTATAATAGTGCACTGTATTTTAATGATTAGACAATAGAAATGTTATTTCAATAAACTTTTCCATAAACATTTCTTGAGATTGTCTTTAGAGTGAAATATATTCAAATCAACATCAAAAGACAAGACCTTTTAATTAAGTAAGCAAATACATGCATATTTAATTCAATGAAGTCTCATTTGCATAAACATACATTTCTGTCAGTAAACAAATGGCAAAGATTGATTGTTAAAAACGGTTACCCTATTATCCTGTAGTGTCTTGTCTTAAGTAAGAGCTACAGTTTTCCTGACTTGCACATCACCTTTGACACATTTGAGTGTCAACTAGGAAAAAATGAACCATGTAAGACATGCTCTGTCAAGGTTACATAACATTACACCGCCAATACAACCCACCCTTGGACTTGAATTAGATTAGCAGTTAAGTGACTTGACAAAAACACTGACAAACACAAATGACTGAGAAAATGAACCAATATTATCATTTATTTAAGTATACAATTTAGTGTTTTCATTCCACATTCCAACCCATTTGTAAGATTTGATGTCAGTTTTATAGTTTGAATGCAGCACAATCCTTGAAGGATTGCAAAATTCAGACAAATACTGTTAAAACAGCATTAATTGCTACAACGATCCTTAGTATTGACCTTGCATGTGTTTGTCATGCATTTTAAAAAGCACTGGCTTTTTAAAAGCTTATTGTAAATGGTATAAGTTACTGAACGCTTTGTGTAGTGCTCTTTCAGGATATGACTTGAATAATTAAAAAAAAAACTGTTATTGGGGGATGTTTGATGGGCATATTTCGAAGCAAACTGCATTCACAACTTTGTCAGTTTCAATCTACAGCATTATCTTTTTCAATAACACCATAAAGCATGAAACTAAACAAATATAAAGCTGTCGATCGTTTCGCGTGCAGTGAAATCTTAACCTGGTACTAAAAACCACAGGAAATAATCTGTGAAAATGCAGCACAATGTGGCGTTGTAGTGACTTCTGACTCGACGTCCGTGCAAAACATAACCATAGTTCATCAGCCGAGTTTACATTTACATAGTTACAGGATTGGTGGCTGTGTGGAGGGGTTAAATATTCTGAGAAGAACCTCTTACCAAAACTAGTGCTAAACTAGAACTTGTATAAGAAAAATCAAAAAAAGTACAGAAAAGCAAGGTATGAAAATAGCGTTTTCAATCGTTAATCAACAATTAACAAGAACATAGAGGATCCTGTCCATCTCCCTTTCCTTGTTAATGAGGGAACAGAAACATTCAAATCAACAAGTCAAGAAAGCCCTTCCTGGCATTAAACTTCACATGGTTGTTCCAGGATATTACTTTACAGAGGGTACATGACAATACTATACAGATTATATGAGGTATTGCACAAATTATTTAAAAAAAAAAAAGGCAACAAAAATATACAGCGATTTGAAAGAACATGTACAGAGTTTAAGTACATTTTGGAAAGGTGAGAATTTAGTGTCACTTATTCTACTGGGTGGGAGTTATCATAAGGAGACGAGGTCTAATCTTCCCATTCATCATCGTCCTCAAAGTCTTCATCCTCATCGTCATCCTCATCTTCGTCTGTGAAATATAAATACAGTTTTAATTGTTTAATATCTTGGCCACTACTAACTGCACGTGTCATTTTCAGTAAGCAACAAAAGGACAAAAGGAAACTAAAATGTTTAAGTATAACGAAGCTAAAGTGTTAAACAAATAAATCCTTTGCCGTTTTCAAAACTCTATTTAAGGTGAGATTGAGGGAAAGATTTTGGACAATGAATATGTTTGCGTACACTAATGATATTGTTTATAAAATCCACACTTGCTCAAAAGTGCCTTTTATCTACAGAGCAGTGAGCCAAATCCATGCAACAGTAGCATTCCCAATCCTTGTGGTTACAGCATAATCTAAAACCTATACACATTTACCCAGCACACTCTAGAACCTACATACTGAGACCTAGCATAATCTACACTTACCGTTCACTTTATTAGGAACACCTGTACACTCATGCCATTATCTAACCAGGAATCCTGTGGCAGCAGTGCAATAAAATAAATCCAAGATCAGAAAGAAGAAAGTGTGATCTCTGTGACTTTGATCATGGCATGGTTGTTGGTACCAGATGGGCTTGTGTGTGTACTTCAGAAATGGCTGATCTCCTGGGTTTTTCACACACACACACACACACACACACACACACACACACACACACACACAACGGTCTCTAGAGTTTACACAGGGTGGTATGGGAAAAAAATCTCCAAAACCACAGAGCGATCGACAGTTCTGTGGGTGGAAAAGCCGTGTGGATAAGAGAGGGCTGAGGAAAATGGCCAGATTGGTTTGAGCTGCCATGAAGGATATAGTACAATATAATAAAGCATCTCAGAATGCACAACACATCAAAACTTGAGGTGGATAAGCTACAAAAGCAGAAGAGCACATCAGGGGCCACTCCTGTCAACTAAGAACCAGAATCTGAGACTATCATGGATACAGATTCTCAGACCAAACTGGATGGCTGAATCTTTTTTTTCTTTTCTAATCTTCAACAGTCCAGTTTTGATGATCCTGTGCCCATGATAGCCTCAAAATACTGTTCTTGCCTTATTTGAGTTACGTTAGATGTCCAGTTAGTTCAACCTAGTCTGGTCATTCTCCTCTGATGTCGCTCATCAACAAGGTTTCAGCCTGCAGACCCTCCACTCGTAGGATGTTTTTTTGTTTTTTGCACCATTTTGTGCAAATTGTAGAGATGTTTGTGTGTGGACCTACACACGATTAGGCAGGTGGTTTTAATGTTATAGCTGATATATATATTTTTTACTTAGCGTAATCTTGAACATGTATGCTTATATCCAAACAGGGTTCGACTCAAATCATCAACCTTCACAGTACAAGAAAGATATGCAAGACTTTTTTTCTGGAACTGGCTGCCTTCAAATGAAAACTGGAGATCCCCTTCTTTACTGAGCACTTAAATGAAGGACAAAAACAAACAAACAAACAAACAACCTGACTTGCATTTTTGCTGCATTTCTTTTTTCTTTTTTTTTACGGTTTTATCTTGAAGGTATTCTTATTCCCTGATCTGTACTAGCATGATATGTTTTATTATTATTATTATTATTTTTTCAATGAAGGCTATAGGTGCTTCTACAAGATAGGAGCATCTTCTGAATGCAGTACATGTATTTTTAAAATGCAATCAATTTTTTATTATTATTTAAAAAAAATTTATAGTTTATCAATTTACTATTTTCCCCTAATCGTTTATTGCATTACTTTGTTGTGATTTTATATTCTGCTTACATTTAAATATTTCATAAAACTTTAATGCTTAATTTTAATGTTTAAACACTAAATTTTAATTTGAAGTATTAAATATTTAAGTATTAATATTAAACATAATACATTAAATATTTACATACTGTCAGTGTGCTTGCGACTCCCTTAAAATTCCTCCAAGGAATATTCTTATGTCTTCAATGCTGAATTCAATCTTAGAGAGCGCCTTATGAATTATAAAAATGATGGAATTACCACACTTAAAGGATGCTCATAAACAAAAACACAGATATGACAATACAATTTTTGTTTATAGCTGAACATGGCTTTGTGAAACATACTTCAAACAAATTATATGAAATAATTTCAACTAATGACCTCTTTTTTTCAGATCAAATAAAGGGAAAAAAATATGGAAATCACCTTTGCATTTCTAAAACAAATACCAGCACAAGTCTAAACCAGCACCAGTCTAAAAAATGCAAATTAGTCTTCAGTTAAAATAGAGTGCTAACAGACCTTAATCTTGGACTTTTTGAAAGGAAACATGGTCTCAACAAGAGAGTTGTCAATTGAAACAATGGAAAGGATTATAAAACTCCTTCAAGAAGGAAATCCAACTTGGAGTCTGTCAAAAGATGTTGGTTGTTCCCAGTCAGCTGTGTCTAACATTTGGTTCAATTCTAAAAAAAAAAAAAAAAAAAAAAAAAAAATGCGGATATTATAAAAGGAAAACATTTGGATAGACCATGGAAAATGACAAGTGTCAGGATAGAAAGCAAAAGAGATACGCCTTTAAAATAAAAAATGCACACCAAAACAAATGAAAAACAAATGGGCGGGAACAGAAAGCAATGTTTGTGACAGAACTGTAAGAAATCAGCTGAATGAAACAGGATTTACCTGTAGAAAAGCCAAATAAAAAACCCCCCAAAAGTACTAGCCAGTACTAACACCTAAACAGAAGAAAACAAAAGAAGCCACCATGGAGTGTTGATGATTGGATGAAAGTGATATTCAGTGTAGGGTTGTGATGGACGGTAGTCATGATCCAGTCAGGCAAGTTCTGCTATTTCACTTCAGGTTCTGCCGCTGCGATGGATCTTGTTTGGAAAACCAAATGTTACATCAGCTATCTGGGAACATTTTGGATTCGTGCCTAACGAGAGAGAAACGTGCAACTGGGTCCACTTCTCCACTTCCTCATTCCACTTCTCCTTCTCCCCTGCGATGGATCTTGTTTGGAAAACCAAATGTTACATCAGCTATCTGGGAACATTTTGGATTCGTGCCTAACGAGAGAGAAACGTGCAACTGGGTCCACTTCTCCACTTCCTCATTCTACTTCTCCTTCTCCCCTTGCGTGCAATCACAATACCGTATCCGACAGCTCCCTCAGGAGTTTCTCATTGCAACAACATGACACACAAGGCTGTATTGAGTTGTTTCACTGGCAGAAGTGCAAAAATAAAGCCTCATTTAATTATTTTTATTGTTTTTATTTAATTGAAGCCTATAAAATTACATTATATTATATAATATAGTGAGATAAATGTCAATCTGATTTAAAATTTATGGAGGAAATAAAAAAATTGGTCCATGACAAGGCTCCATCCTGCAAAGCTGATCGGTCAACTGCTATTCGAGAAAATTGGAACCAGCTTGACAGAGGTTTGTTTTGTTTTTTTCGTTAATGAAAGCCATGCCTCAGAGAATTCACGCCAGAGGACGAGCAACAAAAGTAGTAATCGTAATTTTTTTGGTTTGTTGATTCCATAATTTTTTCCTCAAAACTGAGTGAATCCATATTTTTTCCCCCTCTACTTGATCTGGAAAAAATATGCCATTAATTAAAACAATTACATTTGTTTGCGGTATGTTTCACGAAGCCAGAATGTTCAGCTATTAAACAAAAATTGTTGTGTGTCATATCTGTAATTTGTTTATTTGCTATGAAGTAAGAAAGCGAGGTGAACATCCTCCAAGTGTGACGATTGCATAATGTTTGCCAGGGGTTATAAATTCCAGGTAGGGTCTTTTAGCTCTAATAAACAGCCCTTACCTGAGGAATGGATGGCTTTGCTCCTCTTCTGCATCACCTCCATTAGTGCTCCTACGATACCCGATGCAGGAGCAGGTGTGGGTGGGCCTGAGTCCGAGCTGTCCGATACCTTCACAGTGAAAGAGAAATTAGTCATTATCCAGTTAGCCATGATGAACTAAAGAAAAAAGCGTCAATGCCTAAATTGTCAGCAGCATTAACACCCCCACACCACAGACTTTCATGCCACTCTGCCTCATGGTCAAAAAAATATTGAGCACAATATTACAGACTGGGGCTGAGTTTGATGAGTGATGATCAAACTGAGTTTGATACTTTTCTTTAATCTTCTTATAGAGGATTAAGTAAGAAATAAATTTACATCAAATCAACGGCATCCATTCAGTACCATTTAATTTGTAATTAATGAAAATGTTTAAAAAAATAAATAAAATCACCACCATACCAGTGACATCTTTGAAAAGTGTAATCATAATCATTTATAAGGATATCAATATTATATCGATATATTGTCCAGCCCTATTACAGACAGACAAAAACAAAGACTAGAGGACAGCAAGGAAAAATTCTTATGTGACCGCTCTTAATAATAAGCAGCTCCTCCTTTTTTCACTGAACAAAGACACCACAGTCCATCCCACTTCAGTTTTTATTGACACACACCATCAAGGCTCTTGATTTCACAGTTCACCTAAAGTTGGCATAAACTGAAAGTAACTGTGGGAATTATATGTGCCTTTAGTCTGAGGACTGTTTTAGCTGAAATAGCAGAAAAGCATAGATATAAAGTCAGAGTAATGAGTCAAAAACTGTAAATGCTACAACTACACCACTGATGTTGGCACTTCTGCATTTCTAATCAGATATAATCAGATTTGTTGGTAAATATTTAAAATAACCCAATGATATTTATTTAACGTCTCAAGAATCTTGGACTTCTACTTTAGTTTTCACCTTTTCTAAACCTGTAAGCGTTTGTACACCAAATGCACGGTTGTGTAGGTTTCACTCTAGTTATCATGGCGGAAGATGTGTAATCTCTGAACAAGAGTGAATGTGCTGCTGACCGTTTTGAGCTGAATGCCCTGGCGGATCTGGTCGAGTAGAGCGTCCCGGCCCGTGTTGGTGGATGTTTGACGCTGGCTGTTATTGTGGTCCACCTTCTTCAGTTGGGTGCCCTCTCTGATCTGCTCCAGCAGGGCTGACTTGCCCCCAGTGGGCAAGGGCACTGACTCCCCACCTCCGTCCACCTCGGTTGGGGGTGGGGGTCCAGGAGGAGGAGGAGGAGGAGGTGGTGGAGGAGCTCCTCCTGCGGCTGGTGGTGGAGGTGGAGGAGGTGGCGGGTGAGACTGAGGGGCTTGGGGGGGCATACTGGCATGAGCAGGAGGAGGGGGAGGTGGGTGGCCTCTGCTTGGAGGGGGAGGAGGAGGTGCTCCAAAGCCCTGGCGGGAAGGTGGAGGGGGAGGAGGAGCAGATGTTGGAGCTCTGGAAGGAGGAGGAGGAGGTGGTGCTCCTCGACCCCGTGACAGGGGGTGGAGGCGGAGGAGGTCCAGAGTTGTGAGGAGGGGGTGGGGGAGGAGGACCGCCACGTGATGGAGGAGGTGGCGGTGCTAAAGGAGAAAAGAAAGGGAGAAAAAAATAATTTGATACCAAAATACCAATTAGTTGCTGTTCTTCAGTACAAGAAATATGCAGCTAAGGAAAATTATGCACAGTTAATACTTTCCAGCAGAGGGGGATTTTTCTCTAAACTTTGCTGCTTTGCTTCTTGGTCTTCCAAACCTTACCTTGACTTCCACAGTTCCACTTAATTAACATTTCTTAACGACATTTTGGACAGTGGATACTGAAGTGCTTTGATATCTTTATAAACATTCCTTGCTTTGTAGGCATCAGTTTGCTTCCTTTCATCCACAGTCAGCTGCTTAGACGAGCCCGTGGTGGTTGAGTGTTAGCGCACGAGTCAGACAATTTATTATGCTCTTTACTAAACAAATAAATCAAGGACTAATGACTTAATTAAGTGCTGAGACTTTACAACTGCAAGGGTGTCCAAGCTTTTGCACATGCCATAATTTCTATTTTTTGAGTTAATCAAATATAAAAGTAACTGTTCATAAACATTTGCAGTATTTATTTATTATTATTATTATTTTTTTTAAATATAGCTTTCTGCAGAGATTGTTTACTGCTGTTCACTATAAAAATAAATAAATAAATAAATAATAATAAAAAAAACCGCAACACAACGTGATTTGGCCTGGTATACCCCAAATTTTACATACATCTGTAATGAATTTGCTGTTTTTACACATCTGTGTCATTAGAACCATATTATTGTTGTTCTGTGAACTTATACTATAGCTACTCTGTATATACTGACAACCTACATTGCCCTCCATTAATATTGGCACCCTTGGTAAATATAAGCAAAGGCAGCTGTGAAAAATGGACTTTGTCTAAGCTTTTGTTAAAAAAAATATATTCACAAAAATACTCTGCTCTCATGGATATCAAATAATCAAAACAATACAGATTTGACGGTTTTCCGGTTGAGCATGTGAGGGAGAAGGCACGCGTGAAGGGAGCTCCCAGTATTTTCTCTTTTAATTCTGCTTTTCAGGCAACCTGAACCTTTTCTGTTTTTTCAGAGGCATCTAGTGCCTTTGTGTTAAAGTATTTGGTTTACATTTATAACCAGAAGGGAGTTATGGCGTCTGAAAGACAACGCAAACTTAAATCTACACCGAGCACGGCGAGTCATGGCGACAAGCTACCTCTGGACTTAGAAAATCTCTGCGCAACTTTAATCACGGAGCTGACATCTACCATCGCAGCGCAGGTGACAGCGGCTATTAACTCGGCTCTGGCCCCAGTTATCGCGTCGTTTGAAAGCTTTAAATCGGGTATTGAGTCACAAGGACGGCGTATTGGTGAGCTTGAGCAACACCTGAATGATTACAGTGACCGAATTGTAACACTGGAAGAGACTTTGCTGCAGCTGGCTTCAGCTAACAAACACCTCACCGATAAAGTGGAGGACCTGGAGTCCCGTTCACGGCGCTGCAATCTCCGGGTCATTGGCATTCCGGAGCGAGAAGAAGGGAGCGATCCGGTCACGTTTATGTCAAAGTTTTTCCAGGATGTCCTCGGATCAGATATCTTTCCGACCGCTCCATTGCTGGATAGAGCCCATCGTATCGGTCCCATGCCCTCGGAGGAGCAGCGGGAGAAGAGTCAGAGTTATGATTGCGAGGTTCCACTATCTTCAGGACAGAGAAAAAGTGATTCGACGCTGGAATTGGGACCGACTTTTCCATCAGGGCCACAAGGTTTTCCTCTTTCCTGACTTCAGCTCCAGCATCGCTAAGAGGAGGGCGACCGTCTCTGTGGTGAGAAACATCCTGCGCGAGAGAAATGTGCGGTCTTCTCTCAGATACCCTGCTCGCCTTCGGGTGGACCTCGGTGATGAGACGCTGCAGTTCGACTGTCCCCAAAAAGCACAACAATGGTTTAATGGACGATATCCTCCATCTTAATCTGTCTACATGACTGTTAACCGATTTATTAATACCTGTCATGTGACTGTAGGACTGTGCGCGTGGGCAACTATATCAGTTTCCGTGTAAATCTGTCGGTTGCCTGTGATATGCGGGGATTGTGGCACCCTTTATGCTCGGGAGTGACTTCACACAGTAAGAATACAGTACGGGTTACAAGTTCCGGATGTTCCAGTGTTTCTGGGCTCTGCCTCCATTGTTTGGGAATGGAGAAAAGTTAACTGATCAGAGTAGGGTGGGGGAGGGAGGGGTGGTTTGCTGTGTGTGTGAGGGTGGGTGGGGGAGGGGGGTTGTGTTGTATGTATGTGTGGGTGGGGAATCCCGGGTTTTTTTGTTTTGTTTTGTCCCTGTTTTTTTTTCTTTCTTTTTTTTCTTTTCTCTTTTTTCCCTATTCATATCTTTTTTCCCTATTCATCTAAATGAATGGAAAATACCCGAAACTCGTTCAGATTCCTAAATTGGAATGTGAAGGGTCTGAACGGTCCCGTTAAGAGGTCCAAGATTTTGACACATTCAAAACTACAAAAACCTGATATTGCCTTTCTTCAGGAAACCCATCTTCGTCTCAGGGATCAACGCAGACTCCAAGCTCGCTGGACATCGCATATGCTCCACTCCAATTTTGATTCCCGGTCCAGGGGAGTTTCTATCCTGATCAGTAATGCTGTGCCCTTTTCGTTTGATAACGTCCTTTCTGATGTAAATGGTAGATATGTGATTGTGGAAGGGAAAATTTCGCAGAGGCCAGTAGTTTTGGTGAATGTATATGCCCCAAACTTTGATAATGCCACTTTTGCTCAGAATTTGTTGTCAAAACGTCCTGCTTTGAACACACATCTCTTGATATTTGGGGGAGATTTGAACTGTGTTATTGACCCAGCCTTGGACAAATCTAGCGCTGTTGCAAAGGCTCCCTCTGCGATGGCTAAAGTATTCTCTGAGTTTATGGTTCAGAATGGTTACATTGATCCGTGGAGGTATTTAAACCCTACCGTGAGGAAATATTCTTTCTTTTCCCATGTACATGAATCTTTTTCTCGCACTTTTTTATTAATGATTCTCTAATTTCTCAGGTTGTAAACTCTGAATATCTACCAACGGTTATTTCAGACCACGCTCCTCTAAGTCTTGACATTCTTATACCTTCACATCAAGCCTTTCGCCCACCATGGAGGCTTAATTCTTTACTTTTATCCGACTCAGCGTTCTGCAAGTATATCTCTACTTTTCGAAAGATGATTTCCTTCTTACTAATCAAACTGATTCAATCTCTTACTCTTTACTTTGGGAAACTCTAAAGGCCTTCTTAAGGGGACGGATAATCTCTTATTCTGCTTATGCTAATAAGTAATGCAATAATAAGAAAAAACGAGTTATCTGATAATACTCAGGCCATTGACGACCAATATGCACTCAACCCAACCCCTGAGCTGCATAAACAAAGACTTAATTTGCAGGCGGAGTTTGAGTTATTATCAACAGGTGAGGCGGAGAGGCTGTTGTTACATACACGTGGCAATTATTACGAATATGGCGATAAGGTCGGTCGGTTGTTGGCTCACCAACTGCGTAGCCGAGCTGCATCATGTTCTATTTCTCAGATTATGCAGTCCAGTGGTGTATTGACCTCAGATCCTGCAGAAATAAATTCGACTTTTAAAAGCTGTTTACTCCTCCTTATACACAGCTGGGCCTCCTGACAATTCAGGTAACATGGACCATTTTTTTTTTTTTTTTTAGAAATATTGATTTTCCCAGGGTTGACCCTCTACTGGCATCTGAACTTGACAGTCCCATCAACTTAGATGAGATCGTTCGCTCAATCAATTCATTACAATCCAGGAAATCACCTGGCCCGGACGGGTTTCCTTTTGAATTTTATAAGAAATTCCATGTTGTGTTGGGCCCATTACTCCTGGCTGTGTTCAAGGAGTCTTTAGAACTAGGGACGTTGCCACAAACACTAAGACAAGCAACTATTACTCTATTGCTCAAAGATGGGAAGGACCCAACATTGTGTAATTCGTACAGACCTATTAGTCTCCTCAATGTTGACGTCAAGATTTTAGCCAAACTTTTGGCCTGTCGTCTGGAGGGGATTGTCCCTGGCATTATTTCAGAGGAGCAGACCGGATTTGTAAAAGGACGGCATTCCTTTTCTAATATTCGTAGTCTATTTAATATTTTGTATTCAAAGCAGAACAGCGACTCCTCTGAAGTGGTCATCTCTTTGGACGCAGAAAAGGCGTTTGATAGGATCGAATGGGATTACCTTTTCATAGTGCTAAGGAGGTTCGGCTTCGGGGAGGGATTGATATCATGGATCTGTTTGTTATATGTGGAACCGCAGCCTCCATATAGTACCAACGATGCTAAATCTGATTATTTTACTTTGTCACGGGGCGCGCCAGGGATGTCCTCTGTCCCGTTACTTTTTGCCATAGCGATTGAGCCTCTCCGATGATGCTTAGAACTCTCCCTGTATTTCAGGGTGTGGTTCGCAATGGAATTGAACATAAACTAGCACTGTATGCTGACGACTTACTACTTTGTGTTACAGATCCAATTGCATCTATTCCGGGAATAAGCGTACGTTAAGTGACTTTGGGAAATTCTCGGGGATAAACTAAACCTACCAAAGAGTGAATGTTTACCTATAAACCAATCTGGCCTAAAGTTAAAACAGACTGAAATACCCTTCGTTTGGAACATTCAAAATTCAAATATCTCGGAGTTAATGTCACCCTGTTCCCATTCTGAATTAATGGCGGCGAATTTTACACCCTTAATCTCATACATGAAGTCAGCCTTTCAAAGATGGGCAGCTCTGCCATTATCCCTCTCTTGGCAGAATAAACACAGTAAAAATGAATATTCTCCCAAAATTCCTCTACCTCTTTCAGTCCATACCTTTGTTTTACCAAAATTTTTTCTTTAAGAATATAGACAAATTAATCTCGTCTTTCATATGGGCAGGAAAAACTCCCAGGGTTTCAAAATTTTCACTTCAGCGGAGTCGACTGAGTGGTGGCCTCGCATTGCCCAATTTCATGTATTATTATTGGGCAGCTAATATTCAGAAACTGGTGCTGTGGGTGCAGGCCCCCTCTTTTCCATGGTGCCACTTAGAAGCACAGTCTTGCATTTCAACCTCCCTCCCTGCTCTTGTGTTCTCCTCCCTTCCCATAGCCCTTTCACAATATACAGATAATCCAGTAGTTTGTACCTCTCTAAAGATTTTCTATCAGTTTCGTCGTCATTTTAAATCTATCTCGGCCTCCACCATGGCACCTATATGTAATAGCCATCTCTTTCCCCCCTCCTTTATGGATTGCACATTCTCTCTTTGGGAAAGAAGGGTCTGAAATGCCTTGAGGATCTTTTCATTAATAACGTGTTTGCAAACTTTTCTGAATTATCCTCGTCATTCAGCCTGCCTCCGTCTCACCTTTTCCGTTTCTTTCAAATTAGGCACTGTCTCCTCCCTATTCACTGGTTTTCCCTCCTTACCTACAAAGTCTGCATGGGAAGAGGTGTTCAAGCTGAATCCTCATAAAAGGGGCATTATTTCACAGATATATGCAACGATCTGGTCTCAGGATGATTCTTACAATATCAAAACTATAAGTGCTTGGGAAGAGGAATTGGGCCTGGAGCTTGAGGATGATTACTGGGGCAGAGCGTTAGATAATATACGGACTACCACATCCTGTGCTAGGCTTAGTTTTATACAGTTTAAAGTGGTCCATAGAGCTCACCTCTCTAGGAGTAGATTGTCTAAAATATATCCCAATGTTCCTGACGTGTGAAAAATGCAAACTTTCACCCTGTAACCTGAGTCATATGTTTGCACTCTGTCCCAAACTACAGACCTTTTGGAACTCTTTTTTCGGGACTATGTCCGACATTCTTAAAATCAAACTGGATCTTTGTCCTTTAATCGCCATCTTTGGTGTTTCATCTCAGCATCAGCCTCTGAACCATAAACAAGCTAGTGTTGTGGCCTTTGCATCGTTGCTTGCTTGGCGTAGAATATTGTTGTCTTGGACCTCTCCGCAACCCCCCTCTATATCAGTCTGGCTTAGAGATTTAATGTTCTTTTTGAAGCTGGAAAAAATCAAGTACAACATCAGAGGTAGGGGTGACTCATTTTCGGGAAAATGGCAACAATTTATTACTTATTTCAATGATTTACGCACCCTGGAAGTAGATTGAGGAGAGGTAGACAGTGAACACTAACCGTCTTACCCTTATTATTTTCTTGTATTATTATTATAATTTTATTTATTTATTTTTTTATTTTATTTTATTTTACTTTATTTATTTATTTATTTTCTCCCTCCCCCCTTTCTTTTGGTTTTGGCTGTGGTTGTTTTGTGGGGATTGTTGGGTGGGGCGTTGTGTTATAATGTTAAAGACGCAAATTTCCAATAAAAATTCTATGACCAAAAAAAAAAAAAACAGATTTATTAAAAAAAAAATGAATATAAAAAACCCTTTAAATACATGTGTGGCACAATTAACAACACCCTTTTAGTCAATACTTTGTGCTACCTCACTTTACCAAGATTACAGCTCTGAGTCTTCTCTTATAATGCCTGATGAGGTTGGAGATACATGGCAAGGAATCGGAGACCATTTCTCCATACAGAATCTCTCAAGATCCTTAAAATTTCGAGGTGCACACTATTCTAATCTCCTCTTCAGTTCACCCCACAGGTTTTTTATGGGGTTCAAGTCAAGGGACTGGGATGGTCATGATAGGACCTTGATTTTGTGGTCAGTAAACCATTTTTGTGTTGATTTTGATGTATGTTTTGGATCGTTGTTCTGCTAGAAGATCCAACCATGGCCCATTTTAAGCTTTCTGGCAGAGGAAGTCAGGTTTTCATTTAATATCTGTTGATATCTGATGGCGTCCATGATGCCATGTATCGTAACAAAATGTACAGGTCCTCTGGCAGAAAAACAGTCCCAAAACATTAAAGAGCCACTACCATATTTAACCTTGGGCATGAGGTACTTTTCCATATGGCTACCTCTCTGTGTGTCCGCTAAAACCACCTCTGGTGTTTATTGCCAAAAAGCTCTATTTTGATTTCATCTGACCATAGAACTCGTTCCCATTTGAAGTTCCAGTAGTGTCTGGCTAACTGAAGATGTTTAAGTTTGTTTTTGGATGAGAGTAGAAGCTTTTTTCTTGAAACAATTTCAAACAACTTGTGTTGATGTAGGTGATTGTAGTTTTGAAGACTTTCTAACCCTGAGACGCAACTAACTTCTGCAATTCGCCAGCTGTGATCCTTGGAGATTTTTTGGCCACTCGAACCATCCTCTTCACAGTGCGTTGTGACAATATAGACAAGTCTAAGTCCAGGTTGATTCATAACATTTCCAGTTGACTGAAACTTCTTAATTATTGCCCAGACGATGGAAATGGGCATTTTCAGTGCTTGTGCTATTTTCTGCTATTTCTTTCCCATTTTGTGAAGCTCAACAATCGTTTGCAGCGCATCACAGCTATATTCCTTGGTTTAACCCATTGTTATGAATGACTAAGGGAATTTGGCCTGTGTGTTACCTCATATATCTTATACCCCTGTGAAACAGGAAGTCATGGTCGAACAATTTCCTGTTCCTAGTCACCGAGGTGTACTAAAAATGTAGAATATCAATGGGAATTTGATACAGTTGTACAATTGTTATCCATGAGGGTAGAGTATTTTTTGTGAAATTTTTTTTTTAACAAAAGATCAAAAGGTTAAACGAACAATTTTTCACAGCCTTCTTTACTCATTCACCAAGGTTGCCAATATTAGTGGAGGGTACTGTAGTGTGCTGCCATCGGATTGAAATAGCTTTGCACACTGCTCGTCTTACACAATAACATTTATTTTTATCTTGAACTATAACTATGTTTATTTATTACAAATTATTAAAAAGAAATAAAACAGACTTTGAAAACAGACTTTTTTTTGTCTTTAGACATCCTTTAAACTGTTTTACATCAATGATCAGTGAGTTATTACTACATTACACACGCAGGCTTGGCCACAAAGCCTGCAGTCACTCATCCATTAAATGTGTCTGGAGGTCTTAAAGGGCTCATGGTATCAAATTACGCATTTCATAATGACAAAACATTTATTAAATAAATAGTCATTTTAGTTTTACAGTGTCACCTCATGGAAAATCGAGAAACTTGGGGGCAAATACTTTATTTGTGTGCAATGAAATGCCCTCCAGGGTGCTTAAATCATCCCTCCCATAAACATTCTTTCCATCCAATCCAAAAGCACATTAAACCAAAGAATTAAACCGAATTCCTTTTAGCCATTTCATGGGCTCTTTAAGAAGTAATTTGAAAGCCAAGTAAACAAACCCAGCCAAAACACTGCACACCACACTAACAATCGCTTAAAACAACTAGTGCATGCAAATCTACTGTCAGATTCGAGCTAGAGGTAAGAAAGTTGGCTACACCTACCATTCCACCTGGGGGGACCTAAAGACAAAATAACACAGACAACTTCGCTTAAACAGTCCCTCGATTCTTTTATTTCAAGAAATGTTATGTAATATGGAGGCGTTTAGAGGAAGCGGTCCTTCATCAGTCTTTCTCTGAACTGCTATTTACACAATTCACAGTAAACACAGAAGGAATTTTTTATCAGTGAATGGTTAGCAAACTGGTAAACTAAATGCTTAGTCAGTTAAATATTTAGATTTAACTTTTGGGTCTGTCTACTCACACGCAGAAGCATTACATCCAACTTTATGGACATTTAATCTGCTTTGTCATGTGTCCAAAGGAAACCAGTGCAGACCGATGGTTAGCTAGCCATGTTAACAAGCTGACTTTATTGAAATTCCCTAGCGGTCTGAAATTTTTCTTGTTATTGCCATTTTATATATAAAAAAAAAAAGTTCCACGAATTTGATTGGACAAATGTGTTCCAAGAGTGCTGACATTTAGTCCATTATCACTGGTACATTTCACTGTGTGTGTGTGTGTGTAAAACTTTTTTTTACACACACACTTTTTATTATGTTTGCTACATAAATTCCAATTCTAGAAGACTGTTACACTGAAACCGTTACTACACTTACAACGGGTTGTCATTCGGTCTGTACATTGCCATGACAACTTGCAGCACTCCATTTGTTCAGACTGGGATGTGATGGTCAGGTGTGCACAAACGTTTGGCCATATAGTGTACGTAATCAGTCACTCTGTGTGCGCCAATAGAGAGGGTCACAAAGTCGCAAATAAAAATGTGTAATATTGTAAAGATATAAGAGGGAGGAGATCAAGTCTAATTTCATCCGAGCAAATCGTGACCACTCATAAAAACTAACCTGAAGTCAAAACAATCATTATGTTGCTTGGCAAGTTCTTTGTTAACTAAAGAAATCCTAACCAAACTACTTTTAAATTTGCCAGCCAAATAGCCTTGTTTTATATTCAGTGTGAAATTACTCCCTCCTGTAATATTGCCTAAAAAACATCGTGAATCGATTTACATTCCGGTGAGAAGCAGTGAGAGCTTCTATGATTAAATGTGCATTACCTTATGCAGCTTCCAAGTTCAATCAAATGTTTTAATAACATTTAATTAATATGTAATTAATATACGTCTATGGGTTGTTTTTCAGACTTTTTAATGACCTGTGCATATAATTCTGTAGGAGAGATGTTCAGTGCTCACCTTGTCTTTTCAGTTCATTCTTGACAGCCTCCACGCCTCCCTTCTTCTCAATGAAGTCATAGATCACCTTTGACGTTTTCTTGTCTTTGAGCTGTGCTTCAGAGATGCCGCACATGTCGAACAGGTTCTTCAGCTCTGGGTCCAGGTTATTCAGCTGAAATGAAGGCATGAACAATCAATTACATATCAAATTTCAGAAATAAAATATAAATAACTACAGCACAAATCTTTTACTTTTCTCATCAAATGAAAAGCATGTTGTTTTCAAACTTCTGCCAATAAAAATGAATTGATTGAAATAATCAAGCAATTTCTTATTGGTGTCAATTCAAAATTGAGTTTTCTTTTAATAAATGATGCATGTACACCGAGCAAACAAATAATAATGTGCTGAAATTCCTAGCAAACTGAAAAATCTGTAGAATTTTTGATTATGCAGCATTACTGGATGGTTTGATCATGTTGTTTTACTGACTGGGACAGACATTTGGTCCAATGCTGACACCTTGTGGCAGGCTTTGTTTGGGTAACAGGATAACCTATTACACAAAATAGAAAAATGTTCCACAGACAAGATGTTTTTTTTTTTTTTTTAAAGATGTGGAAGGATATACATTGCTTTCTTTATATTGAGAAATATCTTCTTGGTTGACTTAAAAAAAAAAATTCTACATACCAACTACAATGCAGAAACAGCAATATGTATGCATGTAGTACGATGCACAATTATAATGCAAAGATACAAACTGTAATATGCATGTGATTATGATGCATAAGTACAATGCAGAGACTTAAAGTGTAATATGCCACTTGCTGTGTGGGATGAGAGGGTGTGTAACAGAATTAGAGCAGAGCCTGTGTGAACACAAGGCCATTCACACTGACATGCCAGTGCCACACAGGTCGGCATTGTGTTCTAAAAAAGAGTCACTTTAGTATGCATGCATGTGTGAGGGTGAGGACGAGTGACAGAGCAAACCCTTGTAGTACTTACATCGAAGCCTGTGTTCGGGTCCCAGCCTACATGGCCGATGTGTCTGTTAAGAGACATGAGAGAGCCTGTGTTAGTACATAAGGATACAGCAAGATAAACCAATGCACACAGAAAAGATATTCCTTTGTTTCACTGTATTTCAGCCATTTTATGTGCATTATGACCACAGATTAATAACCAGCACATGCTCGGTTATGAGAATCATGTACAAAGAAACAATATATTCCAGCACAAAAAACCTGAACAGATACCTTAAGGTGGCCCAGATTAAAGGTCAACCAACAGTGTGTGGATTTTACCGATGCCGATAACTAAGTCGGGCGGTACCTGCCGATAACGGAATTATCAACCGAAATGTTTTCATTCAGTATCAGTTTTAAAAACTAACACTCAAAGTAAAATATTGATGAACTTTATTACAAAAATAACCAGTACTCACTGTACCATGAAAATGTACTGTACTTTAAAAAATTAAATAAATAAATATTAACCATTAATAAATAAAAGTAAATACAAATAAAAGTAAATAAAAGATATTCATTCAAACTGAACCAAAAAATAACATTCCAAATAACAAATAAAAATAGAGATCTCCAAAATGAATAAAAAACAAAAACAATAAAACACTTCAAATAACAACAAAATTTGTCAGGGAATTAATTTTTTTTTATTTTGCCTTTAGAGGCCACTCTCATACTTCTGGTGTGGATTTTTGCTGGTAACTGATCGGTAAAACTGGACCTCTAGCCCAGATTCTGGTCCACTGGTAAAGAATGAAAAGACTTACTGGAAATTGCTGGGAGTCCCGATGTCAGCCTTCGTCAGTTTCTTCCTCTTGCCTTTCACCTTCTTCTCTTTCTTGTTAAGGCTACTGTGCACCATGTTGTTCATGTGGGAATTGTTATGGAAGCTCACATTGTTAATTTCTGGGTTCTTGATGTCCACCGTCGCCATTGGCAACGTGGGTCCTGGACACAGCACATAAAACAATGATCGTTAGCGAGAACATCATTTAAATCCCAGTTCTGTTATCCATATTGCTGAGCAGGGAGAGTGTCCTGCTGGCTGAGCTCTCAGAGTTTGTGGTGCCAACAAGAACTTATTCTTTTCATACACAGACACTGAGGGGGTGTTCTAAAACCCATCCACAGCCAACAGCGCATCTTACACACAAACACACATTCCCAACAGTGCGAACTTTAATTCTATCTCAGTTTAAAGCAACTTGGACATAGCTTAGGACACAGATCTTTGTTTCTGTAATTAAAAAAAAGAATGATGCCAATTACCAAGAATTAACTTTGACATAAAAAAGTAAGGAGGGTGAGAAGACCAAAAAAACAAAACTTTAAAGGACTCATAAAATGACAAATATTGTATCCGTACAAAGTCTAAGGGTTGATAAATATATATGCTTTGAAAATCTGTGCCAATGTGCAGGCACTGTGAGCAGATGTTTACATATAGTTTACATCATACTTCTACGGAAACTGAAAGTGTCCACAAGGGGGCAGTGTTACAATCATATGCCAGCCTATGAGTTTTCTCTGGCGCCAGCACATTCTCCAACACATTCTTTCCAGTTACTTTAAAATGTATTTACAATCTGTAAAAATTGTATTACATACAGTTCTATCATCAAGACATGTTTGCTAAGTCTCAGGAAAAACAATGCGAGGTGTAAAAAATAAATAAATAAATAAGGAGGGACCAAAAATAGCCTATGCTCTGCAAGAATGTGTACCAAGGTCAAATGTAATTGATGACCCATGATGTACAGAGACTGTTAAATGACGGAAGGAAGGAAATCTCATATTTCACTGTAGTAGAGCATAGACAGAAGAACCAAATGACACAAACATTAATTTGGGTTATTTAGACTGCACTTGGTTATAATCCCCGTACAGGAATTAATTACAGTCCTGCCAATCAGCTTGTGGGACATGGAAAAAACTGACGGGGCCTAGATTCTAGCTCAAGTACAGGCATGGTGTCACACCACACTCCGGCCTACAAAACACAGCTCGCTATCATGGTAAAAGCCCCAGAAAAGACAGGTGGCTTTTTTTTAAGCCGTAAACCAACAAAGAAAATGAACTCACATTACAGAAATTTTTATATATTATATATAAACATTATTACAGACAAATCAAATACACTTCAAGTCAAGTAAACCTAATCTCTTTTAGCCTGACTGACAAAGAATTAAGAAGATGGCAACAATTCTTATTTAAAAAAAATGAAATGGAAGGCATCTTTGGAAATAAGGGAAGAAGAAAAATTCCTTCATCCCTTTTTTCCGAGAACAATTCCTAAGAAGTTATTCTTTCTTTGCAGCAGCTGATCGATAAAATAGATAATAATCGATTATGAAAATCGTCGTCAACGAATCTCATTATTGATTAGTTGGTCTGCACATGGCACATGGTAACGTTTTTGCATTGCATTACTTCTGTTCCAAAAACACGCAACGGAGAGAAGAGAACATAGTTGTGTCCCAAATGATTTACTATACACTTACACTATACATGCTACCGTCTAGTGTGTGAATTTTTTAAAGGGTAGTATTGTCTCAAATGGAACAATAGATTTTTTTTATTTTCAGTTTACTGTTTGTTGGCGTTACCTTTTATGCCCAACAAGACCTCATTCACCATCAGACGGAGGAGTAATTGTCAAGTGACGGCGCGGGGTGCGGGTGGTGAGTGTTACCCAAAAGGGCAGGGGGGCATTTTATATTAAATTTCGTGAAGATTGTAACCTGTAAACCTTGCAAAGCGGCGCTTGTGTAGCACGGAAGCAGAACAGTGATGAGCAAATTGGTGCGAGTTGCTTAAAATATTCAGTTTAATTCAAGTTTATTGACATTATATGCTGTACTCGTACCCTTGCAGCATAAATCCTGTGTTTATTATAACAGGAACGATCTATTTGTAACGAGGCCATGTTGCTCCTCACTCGCAATGTAGACGCGGTGATAAACAGTGGGAGTGCAAGTAAGGTCTGAAATGTGTAATAAAAACGCTATGAGCAAAGTAAACATAAGCAAAACAATATGCCTAAAGGCAGTGAGTAACAGAAACCATGAGGTGCAGTGAAAGTGAGATTTTATTATTAATTTAGGAATGTAGTTTAATTACCCATTTAAAAAAAATGCATAAACACTTACATAAAACTTTATATACATAAGTTTATTGAACGCCCCCCCCCATCCAATCGATAAAATAATCGGCTGATTAATCGATTATGAAAATAATCATTAGCTGCAGCCCTAATTCTTTCCTCAAGACATTGACCCAGCTACAATCCAACACTTCCAGAGCACCATAACATCCAGAGCATTACTCAGTGCAGCCTGCTTGAGTCTTGCCTCACTACCTCAATCAATGCTGCTTTTCAATGCCAAACAGCACATAGAATCCAGGTTTGGTTGAGGAGGCACATACGCACAAAGGTTTATTTCATGCTATAAACAGTACACTGTGTACAGATGAATGAAGATGGTGATGTTTGAGGTTTTCTGGGCAGATCACAGCGCTAACTTGGGGCAATGATATTGAGTCTGGCGTCCTCAGCTGGTGCCATATTAGTACAAAGTGAATATCTTAAACAGAAAACCATATATCATTTAGTCATTTTTATTAATCAACTCAAATGTAACTATAGCATTATAACATTTTCAATACAGCATGTATTATATAAAAACGTCACAGCTGTACACTTATCCAGGTCATTTATAATATAAGAGCAGTATGAGAAGATTTTTCTATTTGATTCACTGTATTTCTTAACATTTGTGCCACTATATGAGCAGCTGCTTGATTAAAATAACATTCAAGATTAAAATTAGCATTGAATGCAAGTACTAGAGCACGTACCATTTGGTGGGTCACGTCTTTTCTCTGCAAAAACAAAATTAACAACGTTAAATTATTGGGGGCGACTCAAAGATAAGAACTTTTCAGCAGAAAGGGAATTGAAAGTCAGGTGATAGTTTTTTGTTTTTTTAAGTGTGAGGTTAGTTTGTTAAGGATTAGACTGACAGACATCTGTAAGAAGACTAAAGCCGATTTCAGGAGCGTGAATACAACTACACGGTTATGAGGCAAGATCAAATCTCAGTGTCATTCTTTTTTTTGTTTCTTACAGACATGATTGTTTTTTGGGGAATAAATATCAAAAGGCTTATGAAGTACAATTCGAGAGGTGTGAGAATAGGGAAAACAGGTCTAACGATAAGCCACAGTCAGCATAGAGCCCTGCCTGAAAGACACTGCATCCACACACAGAAAACCTCAAACCCCAGCATGCAAAACAGAGCAGGAAGGACTGGACATAAGCCACAAAGGAGGGAGGGGGAGGGAAAGAGACTGACAGAGAGACAGAGACAGAGAGAGAGCGTGAGAGAATGCGTGTGCTTTGCTCGTGACAGTAGAAGGATCGTCATTTCCTTAGTCTGCAGAATTCATATTACAGAATACTCTTTGGAAACAGAATAATGACTTGTAGCCTCAATGAAAAAAGTAAGTGAAGCCACATATAAAATACAAAAATGTATAATGGTTTAAGTTAAATGTGGTCTAAGTGCTTCACTTCAAAAATAAACCATTCTACACAGTAACAGCTCGTCCATTGGAGCAGAGCCGCTCCATTTACATCGGCTGCTCATCAAATAGTCCTCGTCTACAACTCTACACATTTTAAACTCCAGCAAAATACTCATTTCTTCTTTTGAGTGACCAACGATATTTGACAATAATGCTATATTTGACAGATATAAGCCGATTTTTGGTTGACTTGCTCGCCTTTCTAAGGTGCTGCAATTGTGCAAGTCCTCACTTCCTCATTTTCTGCCTAGAGTATTAACTGCAAAAATGGGAATAAGTGATCATAAAAACCCAGAGGCAGGAATCACGCTGCACCATGTTCACGCTATTAATATTTTCAGTGGAAAAAGAACACCAGACAGGACATTTAATAATCAGGTTTCCAGATTGGGCAAGTTTAATAACACTCCATGACTGCCAAAAAACATTTTATAGAAAATACTGAATTAAATCTAATACATTTCTGCAAAGTGGCAAGGTTTAAGTGCAGGAAGCACAGGGAGTGTCCTTTCCAAGATATTTTGCAAAGACCGGAAGAGGGAAAGGGGGATATAGAGTGGATAATATCCATACATCAGAAAAACACGTGAAATACTTTTCCCCCCAAACCAAAAGCTGAGGAAATGAAGAAACATGTATAAAATTTTCAGATCCAGTTACAGGCCTTAAGTGGCTTTTGTACACGGTACGTCTAAAACCACTCAAAACGAGCTGCTAGACTACACTGGACGACGACGTTGTCAACTCTCAACTGCCTATTATGGACTAGCTCTAAAAATTCAGTAAAGAGTAGCCTATAGAATACGTGTTCCTCAACTTAATTTGCTTTGAAGCTATGTTGTCATTAATGTCTCGCCCTACCAAAAACTATGGTCATGAGTCACTACTGATTACATCAATAATTAATCAAATATTAGAACTCACCTCCAATCAGTTAACTCAATAATAATAATAATAATAATAATAATAATAATAAATGATTTCAAGTAAAAATAGACTGTTTCTAATGTTAACTAGTTTTGTTTGGAGATTATTACCCAGCTATTTTGACTTTAACTTGAGCTAACAGGTATTTACGGATTTCTTTCCTAACATCCAACACTAATTTCATTCATCATTCTTCATAAAAACAGAAAACTAACATCAAAATATGAATGATTAGCAATAGGCATATTTCCTATCAGTTAGATATTATCAGTTGGTGATAACATATGGAGGTTCAGGCAACAATGTGTTTTCTTGGTTCATGTTTGTTGTGTGAGAGGATGTGGTTTGAGCTGTGCATAATAAGTTCTGGTTTGGACACACTGAAGAAGCAATCAAGGCTAACTGCCATGTTATTGTTAAAGTGCATGGAAAATAACAGCAAATAGCCAAGCTATAATAAAACTCTTATAGCATATTTAAGTGTAATGTGTTCACACTTTATGACAGATCATTAATACGTATCTAGCATAATGTAAGGCTACACTATTAAGTCAGATTTCCTTATTATGCGAGATCGTCAAAAAGGATATAGCCTCCTAGATTTGCTAGCATTATAAATATTGCACGAATATATGTATTTGTGAAGACTATATGAAGTGGATACAAACTAGCGTAAAAAATAATAATAATCGCATCACCACATGACACTTGTGCACGAAGGATAAAAGAAGTGAGAAATGCAAGAAGCCAAAAGAAAGACTGGCATAATCACCGGTTTTCTTCTGTCGTCTGTAGAGGAGGTCATTAAGGGCAACGCGGAATCGTTTTGCTTCCTCTTCATTAGCAAAATTCAGGCCGATCTGGCAAGACTGAAACGCACAGAGCACAGACAGCCTTTCAGACTACACGTGTTCGGTGCTAGAGCTCAAGAAGCATGCACTGGATAAACTACAAATACAACTCAAAAGTTATAAAACACAGGATGCAGATCTACAGACATGGATGCTTTTGATAAGATAACTGACTTACAAGGAATGCTGAAGCGGAACAGTGTGTATGCAACATGTACAGTCATGTTAGAAGCCCACTAACTAATACATTATACTTCAGTTTCTGTAATCACTGGGTATCAAAGGCATGCGTAAACCGCCGAACCCCTTAACTGCTTAGTCATTAATGTCTTCATTTTGCTTGCTGATATGGCTGGATAGGAATAATAACTCTTTCAATGATAGGTTGCGATCTTGCAATTATATTATTGTGGACACAGATAGCAACAGCTGTTCCATTTAGCTACACAGACATGCCACAGTAAATTGACTCATGAGGCTGGCCATCATAAAACTGCTGCCCAAAGAGATATGTGTGCTTTAAAACTGATTAAGATAACACCATAAGTTGTGATTAAGGTAATAAATATAATAAAATATTAAATGGTGTGAAAATACACACACACACACACACAGTATGCCATGTGACTAGCAATCATCTAATGTACCCTTATAGAAAAGGAAGACTTTCTCACAGAGAACAGTCTAACTCGGAAAGCTTACTGGATGCAATAGTATGATTCGAAGCGAACAGGACTTACATCCCCTGGAAATGTGATAAAGTAAGGTCTTGAACTATTGCTTGCAAAATTAGTGTACAGCTCCTGCTCGAACTTAGTTTTTCCATCCTGCAAAACAAAATAATGAACTGAATAATGTCCATTCTCCACTCATGTATATTTATGCATAAACTCATGAGCTGGAATATCACACACACGGATATCTGCAGCACACTCACCTTGATATCAAACACACGGATGAAATAAGACCTCTGAGGGTTGTCTTTCACCAAACAGGCCACTCCACAGCATCGTTTGCTCCAAGACGGACCTCTGTCTGCTGCATAGACCTGCACCACTGCTGAACACAGAGTCTGCCGAGAACACAAGCAGAGCTTAGTGTCAAACAAGCTGTAAAACTACCAAGTAAATTCAACTGGAATCTGACATATACATAAATACATAAATATATATTATAGTTAATAACTAGGCTGACTAACTGCAGTCTAGCAACACACAAGCTGTTTTCATGTATCTAAATGTTATTCATTAATTATGAGCAACAGCTTGCAAAATATTACATAGAAATCATTTGAATTCTTTTGGGTAGCATGTTTATACTCAGAATTTTTTCCGACACAATCACACAGCTTTTTCATTTAAAAAGTGTTTCTAGTTTCCTGATTATTTTGGATACAGAATGTTCAGTTATATAGAATATACAGAATATGAAATTAAAACGTTGACTGATTGTACTAGTCAAAAGGGGAATTTATTTGAATAATTCAATAAAATAAAACCAGCAGAAGAATGCACATGATATGAAAGACGTTTCTGTGGGGGAATTGCCCCGCTGAATCTAAATAAAGAGATCTAAACTCAATATTGTTAAATGTGCACTTATATAGCGCTTTTATTCAAAGCGCTTTACACTGCGTCTCATTCACCCATTCACACACACACACCACACACACACCAATTCTACACTATTTTGTAGTATAAATAGTGTGAGTAGTGTGTGCACACTTACCATTCAAACAACAAGTTCATTTCAACTAGGCCTGCAACTAACGATTATTTTCATGATTGAATAATCGGCCGATTATTTTTCCCCCCGATTAATCGGAACTGTTTGTCCAATTATATAAGACTGAAAAGAACCCAAACACAAACACACACCAGAATATGTATTATTCATTTAGGACTGTAGTTTAATTCAGTGCTTTTTGTGCATCCATAAAATAATGCATGAATACATTTACATTTATTCACTTAGCAGACGCTTTTATCCAAAGTGACTTACAAATGAGAAAAATACAAGCAAAGCGATAAGAAAAATACAAGCAAAGCGATATATAATATATATATATATATATATATAAATACTTATATATAATATAAAATATTATATCATTTTATATTATATAATAGTATTTATGCATTACTTTTTATAAAAGGTAACGCTGACAAACAGCGTCACATTACGTGTGTATGACGTCATGCGCTGTCGACTAGGAAGTGTTTTATCCTTAGGGTTAGTATAAAAAAAATGAAAAAAAAAAGTAAAAAAGCGCTAGGGTTCCTTTCGAGACAATATGACCATTCTAAAATCCACACACTAGACGGTAGAGTACACATGTATAGTGTAAGGGAATAGTACATCATTTGGGACACACCTTTAGTATTTACTCTCCGAAGTGTGTTGTCGGAACAGAAGTAACGTAGTGAGTAAACGCACCCCATGATACGCGTAGACCAACTAATCGATAATGAGATTTGTTGACAATGAATTTCATAATCGATTATTATTGATTAGTTGTTGCAGCTCTGATTTCAAGTATCCGGATGATGCACATATTCAACAGAACAAACCCAAAGTGTGGAGTGCTGGACACTTCATGCACTCAACGGTTAACCAAAGCTGTGAGCTTTGCTTACGTAGTGAAAGAGGGGAGGGGCTACCAGGCGCTTTTACTCAGAAATTTGCTCAATATCAAAAAAGGTCATGTTGGGCATTAACGGTAATGTTGACAAACAGTAAAATTAAGAAATTAATTTTCGTTGACTCAGGGCATTCTGCTTAAACTAGCGGCATCACGTGGGAAACACCTTACACTACGCAGTGTGCGTACTCTACTATCTAGTGCATGGCTTTTAGAAGGGTAGCATCATCTCAAATGGAACTCTAATGGAAGTTATTAACCGGAAGTATAAGTGCATGGTGTATAGGACGTCATAGCTAAAGATCTGTATACCAGCGCTCACACACCAGAAGCTCAGCTGAGAACATGTGGTACTAAACCTAAATGCTTGCTTAAATGATAAAATGACAGAGATAACAGAAATGATAATCGTCTGCAAAGTGTCATCTGATAAAATTTCTAACGCACAACAGATTTTAAATGACACATTTCTCCACTTGCGATCGTGTTAATGCTCGTCAGCTCACCTTATGGAGTTAAAAGACCAAACACACTTGCCACGGGATGTTTTCCCCTTCAGGTACTCACTGAACATTACCATTTCCCTGAACTTCGGCTGATTTCACACAGTTTTGCTGACCTTCAGGATTTTATTCTATGTTTTCAGTTGGCCGTATCTGCTTAGCGAAAGAAACTGACTCTGTCTAAAGTGAAATATAAACACCTTCAGGAAAAAGACTTTATTGGTACCACACTCAAGTCAAGTATATAGAACATGTACGTAGAACAAGGAAATGGCAATAAGATAATAAACAAGATTAAATGTTAATAGTAAGTCTTGATAATTGACATTAATTTCTCAAATAAAAATATCTGATATAGTATTTGCCCCAAAAATGTGGTCAGTGTACTAAGCGTTTGAACTTTAAACAATGTTATTGTCTGTTCCAGCACAAAACTACAGTACATGCAAATAACAGATGTTTTATAAATGACTGAAACTAAAGCTGAAAGTAAATACATAAAACTAAACAAAAGGAGTCTTGAATTGAACACTAACAAAACCTAAAAATCTGGTCTGTGAAAATGCAGAAATCATTATTATTATTTTTTTTTAATTTACAAAATGTCTAATAGGAACTACAATAACAAAAGAACCAGTCCAATGTCTACACTGACTGTGCGAGTGTGCCATACATAAAAGAGAGCAGCAGTAAGTTGTGTCCTCTAGGACACAGGCTAGCAAAGGCAAAAAACAGGCCAACGTCTTGGCAATGCAGTCAAAGGGAACAAAGCCAAAATCTCAGACAAGATGAAAAATTTTCCATGGACAAATGTGCTTGCTTACACACACACACACACACACACACACACACACACACAAAATACAATCAAAAGTCAAAGTCATTGACGGAAATATCAGAGGATTAACAGGATAATAAATGGCCTGGAAAATACCAATGCGAATAATACACCAGTGTAGGCAGCTAATGAAGACAAACAAGAGTAGTAATTCAATCTGTGTGCTAAACTGCCACGTCAGTAACAGCAGTAATAACGACACATGGCTTTTCTTCATCTCAAACAGGGAAAACTGCTTCCTGCCCATGCTCAAAAAAGCACTCTTGGCATTAGGATATTCTGACTAAAGGAAACACATAGGCAGCTCAGTGGAAACCCCAAACAGGGTCCAAACAGGTCTACTGAGATGTGCTCCGGGGAGGGAGGTCATCAGATTCAATCCAGTGTCACCAGCTTCTGTGTCAGAGCTCAAGCGACAGGTTTGAGTTTTCTGAGAAATTAATCACTCTTTGTGAATGCTGAAGTGTAACTGACTGCATAAAATTAACACTCTAAACATATTGAACTGAACTGCATTCGCTTTAATGAACCTTGAACAAAATTCAGCTGGTGCTAACATGGAAGTCTGAGATCAGCGCTGGCTCAGCACTATTACTCCTTCAAGCAAAAACCTTGCAGTGGAGGAGGCAGATCCCTTCACTTCCTGTCCATAAAAACTGCTGACTGTGCACACATCCCTGTTTGGACCCTTCTCAACCCTCTCTTCCTCCCTTTAGCCCACCCCCTGAACACCCGCCCCCACGTCCCCAATTGTCTGAACTGGACTTGATCCATACTCTCTGCATTCAGATTTCAGTGCAGTCATGAATGAAAGCATGGAAACGGACCCCGCTGTCGTGTCTCATATCCAGTCGTCCCTATAAACATCCACTTTATGGCCTTGCACTTTGGCTGTCTGTTCTTGAGGTGAACATTGTGCTTGTACTGTCAATTGTCTCTTCAGTTCCATCCAGCTAAAGAAGTCTAAACAGGCTTGGAAATGAAAATGTATGGCAAGTTATTATTCCCAACTAGAAATGAAAAAAGATATACAAGGATCATTTAGAACTTGATTACGGTGCTAGTGATGATCTAGGGCTGGACAGTACGCTCTCAGAAATAAAGGTACCAAACTGTTTTCCTGTCACTGTTGTGGTACCCTCAATGCTACTTCATTTGTACCTTTAGTAGCGATCTTTTACCTGGGAAGGTGAGTGTGGTGTACCTTTAATTAGCTTTTTGGAATAAAGCCTTAAACGACCGTTTGAGGTCCAATTAATTACACAGCTTAAAATACATTTTATTCCTGTTTCCAGGTTAAAAAAAACACACTGTATTTATAAAAGAGGGTACAGGGATAAGTACAGATCGGTATATTAATTTGATACCTTTATATAGTGTAAGGACAAAATATTATAATTAGATAATAACACGTCATGTGATGTAAATAGACAATATATTATACACTGGTGAACCCGTTTCAAATTCAAGATTATTGGCTTGAATCAATTATAATTGGATGGTGTGAGATTAATGAAAGACCCCCTTCCAATCACGTGAATTATCTGATACTCCTACACCACACAGTAAACTGTTTGGTGCCTAGTCATCTTAGTTGTTTACATATTGAAATGTTCTGACAAGGGGTCTGTCTGTCTATTTACACACGCACACATACATACATACATACATACACACACACACACACGCATATATACACATGCATACACATGCACAAACTACCTGTCAAAAGTTTAAACACGCTCATTATTTTTCCACATTTTATAATAATAATAATAACAACAACAACAATAATAATAATAATAATAATAAAGTAAACAAAACTCTCAAATAACACATATATATATATATATATATATATATATATATATACACACACACATATATATATATATATACGTATATATATATATATATACATATATATACACACATATATATATATATATATATAAATAAAAATAAAGAACGTTTTGAAGTCGTTCTCAAGGCTGGATAGGGATGCTATCAGAGTTGCGATGAACTTCAACAGGAAACATGGCAAGCACATCACACACACACCCCCGTTGTCAAACTAACACATTACTAACACATTCAAAAAAGCTATGTTTTGCAGACCAACCGAGAAGTGGACATTCATCAATATCCACTGACGAGGACACAGTCCCAATGTATGAATACTTTTGGGACACCCTGTACAATATATTACACGGTGGTGAACCCTTTGCAATTCAAGATAGCGCAAGATTATTGTCTTGCATCAACTATAATCAGACTCTGAGATTCATCCTACTCCAAGAGCCCTTTCCACTCAAGTAAAGCATCCGATACTGATACACTCACACCACACAGTAAACCTGTCTCATCTCACTTGTTTGCATACTGCAATGTTGTGTGATATCAGCATAATAACAGCGAATATGCTTAATATAATGATTTACACAACTAATTATACATTGTGCCGGCATGTCCTTATGATAAACTAATCTTTTTACTCATGCCTGTGCCGAGACAAAAAGTAAGCCAGTTTTCCAAGCACATGTATCAGAGTTCTTGCGAGAGATCAAGAAGTAGCCTGCAATTCATCCTTTAATGCGTTTGCCTTTGAACTTAAGAGTCATATTCAACTCTGACAACCACCATTGTATTTGCTACCCGAACATCGCCAGCTTGATGAAAGCTCTCCTGAATATATGAAGCGCTCTAATCTAAATATATGAAGTTCAAAAACAGCTGCTTTGCACAAAAAGGTTGCTGATACGAGCAGATTCTTTTTAGCTCTGACAAGCAAAGCAAAACCTGAAGGAGTGTGACCTTTCCTGAGCTGGAAAGAACTGCCTTCATTACAGAAAATCCAGTGCCACAAACTTTACCTGTTAGACAAGTAAAAATAAATAAATAAATAAAAATAAGTTGAAGTAGTGTTTAATGCATCCCTGCGAGTGATTTACTGTTGCCTGGGACACAACAACAGGAAATAGTTCCCAAACAGACCCATTAGTCCCAAGAGGCCCTGCAGGCCCACAACACTTCCTACAAACTCAGAACCGACGCTCAATAACACCAGTTCATAAACAAAAACCAACAAACAATACTTGCAAGTACCAAACGAAACTCATCTGACAAGGAATTAGTGTCTTACCTAACTGAGGAAGGAAGCGAGGACATTCTTCTGAAATGTTAAAACTATGGTATCAGCATTAGTTAATGATAATGAGTCTTTATTGGTCACGTATACAATAAAAAAAGCACAGTGAAATTCTATTTTTTCGCATACCACAGCCTCTCAGGAAGCTGGGGTCAGAGTGCAGGGTCAGCCATGACCACCACTGCCACGCCACCACTGCCCTTCAGTAGTTCATCCAGTAACTTTAGCTTGGTCACAAGGTTCACGCTGTACATTAAGGTTCCCAGATAAACTATGCATTTTAACATTAACGCGACATAATAATGAACGCTTGTATTCTTTTAATTTCTTTTAATCTATTGTTTCATAAAAAAGAACCAACAATAAAAACAAAGCTGTCTGTTTACCCAATGTTTAGTCCTTCCCTGAGCTAAAAACATACATATATAAATAAATAAAATAAAATCAGTCCACATCAACTGAAATCAATGCCATATAAATGTTTCTGGAGGTTAATTACCAAAAGTCATACATTTCTGTACTCAAGATTATAGATGGTGCTATAAATGATTTCATCACACATTGCTAGATGCTAATCACTCACACACACTTGATAAGTCGTGGATGGAACAACCACCAGAGAACGCTCACGCAGGTGTATTGAGTGAACACTTTATCAAGTGTTTCTTTTGTATTTTTAGGAAACATTATTTAAGCTTTGATCGTCATGGCCTATAGATAAGGTTTACAAACGTGAACTGATCAACTAAACGATGTTACTTTAACGAACTCGTTAGTTTTGAAACATTGTAACCGTTAGAATTCCCTCGCCCTTTATAGTGACACGGGGCTAAGCAGCCGGTGTTGAAGGAACTCTTCCAGGACTCTGAACTTCCATCTACAGTGTTTATGTGCCGCTTGTTGCTGTGCACCTACTGATGGATACCTTAGTGCCGGAGGTAAACAAACCCGGTGCTCCGGCCTACAGTGTAATGAGAAACAGAGTGCAGTCGCGAACTCAACATGCGAACACTTAAGGAGAGGCTTAAGAGAGCGAGGTGTGCGTTTCAGTTCCCGTGTTAAAGCAAGTCCTCTCCGGAGGAATTCACTTTCCATGAGCCTGCTCGAGGAAGTCTGTATTCCCCCACGCGAATCACGGCTAACACGGGTTAGCTTAGCATCAAAACAAACCCCGCGGTGGACACGTCCATGCAGCAAAGCGACCGTTTAACCGCCACAGTGAACACGATCATAAAACCGAGCCGCAGACTGAACTTGAAACGAAGTCGCAGTATGCAGAACTTACGATGCATTTCCTGCCAAGGTAGTTGAACAGACACTCGTTCTCCTGCGGGGTGAGAAGCAGAGACCCCACATTAGCCAGCCTCCTCTGAGGCGCTGGTACACTCATGGTGCAGAAACACGAGGCCGGTGAATCCTGGTGTTTGTATCCTGGGAAAGTTTCTGCTTCTTCTTCTTTTTTTTTAGGTGAAATCTATGCGCTCAGACATCATCATGGCCTGCACTCGGCTCATCCTGGAACTGCATTCCGCAAAGAGCCAACTCGGAGCGTGTGCTTTCTGCACGGACCTCTGCACAGGTGGAACTTGTAATCCCGAGAATTCAAGTCAGTTTGCACGTTTCAATAATCGACAAAACTGCAAAATGTAAACTTTCATCCCGAACTCCCAGAGCGACAACGATCCCTCAAACCAATATGGCAGCTTGGTGGGTGAACCGATAAGGCAGCCAGGAAAGGGGGGGTCTTAAAATCAGTCCTTTCAAATGTTATTACGAGTAGTAAAATTACGTATCTAGAAAGACTGGTTTATTAAAATAAGCTCGCTTTCAGAATAAGGATTCGTTGTATGAAAAAACGTGTTGTAACGGGTCCGATACCACTGATATGTTTCTGAAGTTCTCCCCAGTGGGGTGAATGGTTTGTTCCGGTTTTCCCGTGCGCTCTGCAGTATGCGGACTGATGAGCTGAGCTCAGGATGGGCGGAGACTCACGATACTGGTGGGTGGTGCGCCGTGACATCAGAGCAACGCGGAGGATTACAACTTGTTTGCATGTCCTCTGTTCATCTGATCTGGGAAAGATCAAGTTCCTTACCTTAATAATAGGGGGAAGTACTGCTACAGGCAAGTGTGCTGCCTCTTGCATTGAGGGACACTACAGTGACTGTGAGCTGTATATGCTGCCATTGTTCTCTGTCTCTACGGATGTTTTGAAACACTACTACTACGCTTCCACATTTGTAAAGACAAACGTGTGAAAAAATTCCATACCCAAAGCATTTGATCACTCAGATAAAATATGACAATTCATACATGTAAATGTTCAAATTCACCACTTATTTGCCTAAATGTTTTCAAAAGGCATGGTTATGAAATGTTACAGAGCTGTCTTAAAACAAAATACCATCAACAAAATATATAGCATCAATAATAATAATAATAATAATAATAATAATAATAATAATAATAATAATAATAATAATAAATGTAATATTAAATACTAAACACATGCAGCATGTGTGTGGATTAGAATCATTTATCGTTAGATATGACATTGTTTTTGTAAAATATTTGTTACAATATTATTACTTTGCAGTATTGTTGCTCTACTTCCTTTCACTCTGGACTCACTCTTGAACAAACTCATTCATCAGTTTGCTTGTTTTCTTGCTGACTACTAATGGCAAAATCCTCACCTTGTGATTGTGTCCTCAGTGGTATAGCCTATAAGAGACCTCTGTCGCATCACTCTCATCCACTTTCCCAATCTTGTCTTGTCAAGGAGATGAGGGAGAAGCGCACATACATAATTTTTGGTAATCTTGTTACTGATAAAACCGACACAATCAAATAGTGTGCATTAAGGTGGTAGAGCTAAAAGTTGACTTATTACTAATTTCACCATGATTGTGTTGCTGAACAAGATTTATGGCCTATTGTTTACTGTTTTATTCAAGTAGGTATGGAGCAGGATGAGTGCAGTGGATGCAGAGTAACTAACCTCAGTTATAAAAGTATAGCTTGTGTAAATTGTCAACTTTTCTGACTAAGCCGCTATGGAGTAGGACAATTAAGATGATCAATGACCAGAAAATATGTTTGGGACCAGAATATCTGCAACAAGCACTTACAAAGCCCTGCCCTAGCTGTAACATAATGCTGATAGTGAAGCATGAAGCACTTGTCACAATATATGATAATATGGCTGTCTATTCATCATCTTCTTCTGGCTCTGTGTGGCAACAGCAAGAAGTGAAACCAACAGTAGATATATCTGCGGAGCCTATTAGAAAGAAAAGCTAGGCACCTTAACTGTGTTGCAGTGGCAGGAACTGATGTGGCCAGGAGACATCTCTGAGCAGTCCCATGGAAGATGAGAAGGTGCCGTTTCATTGTAACACTGGAATACAGAGGAGCTGGCAGTGGGCATGTGTAGTGACACAGTAGCAGCACTACAAACTGGTGTCAAGGTTGCCTTGGCTTGAGATCAGTGGTGTAGTAGAGAGACCAGACACCTAATTAGTGCTGCAGGCTGATGAAGTTTAAAGTTGGAAAAGCCTTGCTGCATAGAGCCAGAATATAAAAGAGTTGATATGCTGGTTTGTAAAGCATACGATACTCTAGGCCAGCAAATCAGTGGGGCTGCTAACACAGATGAGACAAGTTTGGCTGACTCCGATGCCATTGTTGGAGCCTGGTAAAAAACATGCTGCGCCCACTACCATTGGTGCATGGACAGGTCTTTGGCACACAGGCCTAGGACGCATTGAATTATACAAAGAGCAAATCACAGGACAGATTGTTGTGGCATTCATCTGTGTTAGCACATTATTTCAGTGGAGGTTTCAAAGACTAATTGCCTATATTGAAGGAGCTACATGTATTGTAGTGTGAACCACTTTGGTGACACCACAGCAGCCAGAATATAAATGTGGGTTCATCTCAGACTAAAGTATGATCAAGCCTCTAAAGTACAATTTATCGAACTGCCAGGGATCCTGACCTCCATTCTGAAATCACATGGTGGGATGGTTATTTCGTCTGCAACTAGAACATTGGAGCTTGATAATAGAGCAGTGACTACTGACTACAACGATTACAGGGTAAGGTTTAGTTTCAACGTTGGCCTCTGTCAAACATAGGGGTCTACCCCACACGGGTACAAGACCAGAGCAAATTGGCTATACTGACTGCAGTGCATTTGCTACTAGAAAAACAGACAATAAAAAAAAAAAAGAAATAGCATGTGGACCAGAAAACTTTACTACACTCTGTGTTTAAAAAATGTGTGGAAGTTGCCCTATGAGGATTGTCTCAACAGCATGTGATGAGCCAGACAGAGCTGCAAATCTCACACGTGGAAGAACTAGGATTGGTGGCAAGGGCATGTATGTGCCCTTAAATAGTGCATGTTTTCACCTTTGAGGTATGCTCTTATGTCTTCACCTGGCAAATAGGGAAATAGTAACAACACATGCCTTCCAGCAAGGGGCAGGTGGGGGTGGTATGGAAAAACCTGTGAAAGTGAAAGGAACGATGGAAAATGAGGGTTGATGTCAACATATCATCATCGTCACTGTCTGTACTAGTACTCTAACATTTCCAGGAATATACTAGTGCAGACAGACAACACCACGATTATATTTTACCCCAGAGGGTACAAAATCACAAGCGATGCTGAGATGGGCAAATATGCTTTGTAAGTGGGTGGATGCCTCCTGCGTTTGAGAGTTTCATACCTACAAAGCCAACAGAATCGAACAGTAGATGTACTGTTTTGCAACAAGCCTATAGATAGGGCCTGTTAAATCCAGAAGAAGGTAGTTAATTCATGGCAGAGCAAAAGTTGATGTGTTTGTGATCAGACAGACAACTCACTGCCCAATGTAGTTCACAGACAGGGCAGAGACAGATAATTTGTGTCAGGATGACTTGCTGAAACAAATGAATGCCTTCTAACTGCCACCACTGTTATGGATGACGCTGCAGAGCATTCAACAGACTATGTAACAAGTGTTGCTGAAATCCCCATTCTGGCTGAAAAGATCATGGTTCCTCTGGTTGTTGATGTTTTTGACCTGTCAATTACCTATATGCCCTGACAATGCACTGGTTCTATACAAAGAAATGCAGTGTTTTTTTCACAGTGGTATAATACAATATGTATAAATCCCTTAGCTTGTACTGTAAACAATGTTTTAGAGTTTTTATAAAGTCGAGTAGAAGCATCTCTTTCTAGGTCTACCCTGAAAGTGTATATGGCCACATTGCCTACCTACAGGGGACAGATTGCTGTTTTTTGCAAGGATCACAGAAACTATTCCAAAATTTCCTTAATGGTTCGGAACATCTCCAGCCCTCATACAAAACAGTGATTCAACAGTTGGATATGGAATCAGTACAGTTTGTGCAACTTGCCATATGAACTAATGGAAGATGCAAACATAAAGTAGCATTCACTTAACACATTTATTTTTTTTACTGACCACAAGTATGCAAGTATTCAAACGTGTCTCACTGTGGCCAAACCCAGCCTCAAAGATACTGATGCTATTGTTATATATCAACCTAGCTGCTCTTGCAGACAAAAGTGTGCCCAGGCCAGCACAAGGTTCTGACATATTTGTGGAAGACTTTTGGGAGCACCATAATGGGGCTCTACTCTCTAAAGACAGGTAGGTCCATTGTGTAACAGAAATGATTACACAAGCATACTTGAACGCAGGTCAACAGGTGCCTTCTTCCATTAAATACAAATGAAATCCGACACTGTAACATATGTGACTCAGTATGCAAAAGGTTTATATAGATCTTGGCAGACAAAGTGAGAATGTGATCCAGAATCAAAGTTGTTAGGCAGGGAAAGGACAAAAACACAGTCAATGTTGGCAGACAAGGCCAAATGGTAATTCAAAGAATAATAATGAAGAAATAGTCTAATATATAACAAGGTAGTAAGCAATAATAAAATTGTCAGACATTACAAACACACTAGGAAAGGCAAGACTTCGCAATGAACTAGCAAACCTGGACGTACAGTAACATGGAATTGATACCAGATGTTGCAATAGTACTCAAATAAGCATCTCTTCAGGTGGGGAGGGGATGTGTGTTATAGAAGCACACTTAGACGAACTAAGAGGAGTGTCAATTGTTGTTATTTGTGAAGCAGCAACATAGAGTTCATATCCACCAGTGTTTCCAGATTTTACAGGCTGCTTCATCACAATCCATGTGCTCTGTTATGAGTTTGAGTGATTCTCTTCCACAATAGGCAGTAGAATAAATAATTGAATGATTCTCAGGCTCAATAAATTATGATATTTGCAATGTTCATGAGGGCTGTTTGATATTGTCTGACAATGTGCACCATCTGGATGTGTTGAGACCTTATGACTTTGATGCATGTGGTTGTATTAAGAGGAGAGAATCAAACGGGGAGAAGGGCCTGTAAATGTCATTTTCCAGGAGTCTTTACAATTCATACAAAAGGAATACCTTTAATACTTCCTTCGTGACTCAGTGTTTAATCATTAAACATTATGTTTACTTTTGTGCATGGAAATCCCACAAGATCAACTTTTTCTGAAATGCTCCAATCAGCTTGTCTGGCGCAAACAACCGTAACATAGTCAAAGTCACTAAGGCCACATTACCCCCCCAATAAAGTGGCTCGCTGAGTGTATACATGAATATGATAAATTCCACATTTTGTTTTGCAAACTTTGTAAACACGATTTACGCACATATATATGCATGTACACCACTGATAAGTGAGAGGCCATGTGAGGAGCAGTATTCTGAATGCTTTTTTCTGAGGAAATAGGGAGGCACTTGAAGAACGATACCTAACCGGACATTAGTGACTTGTGTAGTAAACAGGAAAGGTCACATTCTTCATATAATTTAAGGTAGAAATCATCAGAACTGGAATTCTGGAGTGTGAGCAGACAAGTTTGATGCATTTTTAAAAAAATAAAAATGACTCATGCTCTCTTACAGGCTGTCACACAGAACATTTTAATGGGTTAATATCTAACATTAATTATTCATGCTATCGTTACTTATATAATTGTTGGAATGAATGAGCATTCACTTTTATCCTGGTCAAGGTCACAGTGTATCCAGACACTATCCCAGGATCAAAGATCTTAATTTAGAGGCGTTTGAGTGCGGCCAATCTCCTACCCACATTTTTTGTGGTAAGGCAATCTAGGAGAACCTGGTTGAATTCTCATTTCTCACACTAGGAAAACATAGAAAACTTTACACAGGCTGTAACCGGATCTCAGGGCACAACTGGGGACCCTGGAGGGTGAGGCAGAAATGCTACCCATTGCAGAACCATGTCACCAATATTAGTAGCAGCTGAGGAGAATTTTTGCGGGTTATTTTCCTTGAGACGCTATGAGGAAGAAACCAGACTCAACAGGAAACATATCCTCTTGTGGGTGGCAATGGATAGTGGTATAATAAATAATTACAGAAAACATTCAATGTAAAATGTTCAATATGAGCATCATAGTTTTTATGATTACACCAGCAATCCAAACGTAGAACATAAATGTGTGTGTGTGTATGTGTGTGAGAGAGAGAGAGAATTAGGTATGCCCATGAACCTTCTAGATCTTAAACTTTACCTAAGAGTAAAGCTATTAAACAAAATGCCTGACTAAACAAACAGACTGTATACCTGCATCAAAATTCATTCATTCATTCATTGCATCAGACTCTTTTTTCACATAGTTATGTAAATGTTTAAGTATACATACACAAAAGTTTCACTATGACAGAACACTGGAAATGAAACAATTGTTGTGCAGTATTCGGTATTCAGACCTACATACATTGCTGACCAAATTTATATTAAAAACCACAAAACAAACAAAAAAAAGTCCTATTCTATGCCAATGGATTTCCCAAGTCCCCATCTGAACACAATCCCTGTTTGAGGTTCCCAGGTTACTAATGGACAGCACTGTATTTACTGACCTGATAACTGACAAAACGCACAGGAAAACACACACACACACACACACACACACACACACACACACAAATAATAATAATAATAATAATAATAATAATAATAATAATAATAATAATAATAATAATAATAAATAAAGAGAGAGAGAGATCAGAGCAGATGGAGATATGGTTCAGTGGCATATTGTGCCAGAAGTCTCATGGCTAAAACATCCCAGGGACATATTGTGGGGGAAAAATCTGTTAAAAACATGTTATAAATATATAAACACAATTACAAATAAACAGCTCAGATTTAAGGTTCTGTTAGCTGTTTATTTTATTATTTGTGATGAAATACTGATCATGCTAGAACCTCAGAGCTGATACATTCTACTTATGGAACCATTTAGTACCGAAATTAAATAATCTTCTTTTGGTCACTGTTGAACACAAGAGGGCGACATGATTCACTATAAAGCCCTCTTCTGTCTGCTCTACACTGTTTTACTTCATCAAAGGCAGTGTAACTACAACTATAGTACCTAGCTAATCACAAAAATATGTTTGTATGACTATAAACCTCACATGCTGTTAAATAACAATATATCCCTGCAATGGCAGATGCTTTTCTCTGCTCAAGCAGATAAACAGGAAATAATTAAATAATATATGCCTCAGCGAGAATTAGGCAATTGTGCAGCCTAAATGGACTAAAATATGCTATTTATATTGCTATAATCTATAGAATCTGTTTAATGATATATTTCTACAAGTTCATTAATGCACTCAAGTATCGAAAGAGATAGTTTGCTAATATTATATGCCTCAGAAGCTAATAAATTAAAAGTTACTTTCATTCATTCATTAATTCATTCATTCATCTTCAGTAAACCCTTTATCCTGGTCAGGGTGGGAGCCTATCCCTAGGTGTGAGGTGGTAAATACACCTTGGATGGGACGTCAGGCAATTGCAAGGCACCATACACACATATATTCATACACTCATTCACACCTTTTCTTACTAGTTTTTCTTAGCCAATTCATATGTGGCATATTTTTGGGAAGTGGAGGAAAGCCAGAAAAACTGGAGGAAACCCATGCAGGCACATGGAGAACATGTACAGAAACTATGTGAAGACAACAACTTGAGCTCAGGATTGAACCAGGGACCCTGGACTGGTGAAATGACAAGGCTATATTATTTCTTTTAGCCGTCCATCATTGTTAACAGCCATTGAGGGACTTAGAGACCTTGGAATTACATGACTCTATCTGACAATTCTGTAAGAATTGGAATAATAATTTTGACCCCTAACAATCACATTTAACTAGCAAACAGTTATACTGTATATTGTCAGAGATTTCCCTGGAGTGAGCAGCATGCTCAGCAGCCTAAAGCGTGACAGCGCTCATGGACTGCGCGAAGCACAAAAGTGTGTACTTCCTGGTTGTCAGACTTTGTTTACATTGACGCATGTGTTTATTTTGGTTTCTGTCCTGTCTCTGCCCTTGTAATACACTTTGATTAACTTGCATATTTAAACCCCTGTGTGTCTTATTTCCATTTTGTATTGCTTTTCTTTGTTTTGTCACCAGAGTCATACCACACCTAGATTTTTGTCCTCATTTGTTGTTTTTCTGATCCTGTCTATAGTTTCTTGTTTTTTAATTTAGCCTTGCCTCGTTTGTGTTGTTTGCACATCGCGTGACCTACGTCTTTGCCTATCATTTGGATTTGTCTACCTACCTCAAATAAAAGCTTTAATTGCACTTGCATCCATTTCCAACATGATTACATGACATATATGTCCAGTGTTCTTCATCCTCCTCTGATACATCACTGTAGGGTGACTGTGGAGGTCCTGTAAATTCTGAAGAGGTCTTGAAAATTAGGGTTCACACCTGGGTAAAGGGAACACAATAGTGCACCACAATGAGGCCTAGCTTACCATCTCCTTCACAGAGATAGCTTAAAATAAGTTAAGTGATGAGCAAAACATATAATCAACTTTCACATTTTTTAAGATTATGTAATACAGCCATGCTCAATGTATTCTTTTTTATTTTTTAGAAAAAGCCATACTTATTGCTAACAGACCACACAATGGAGTGTTACTGTGACGTTGAGTCCACAGCAACATGTGCTCCTACTGAAGTTTGAGTTAAATCAGCACTAAAAGTTTTGCAGAGTGTGTACTGTTGGTTAGGACTATTGTTTATGGAATACTGACAAAATATATTCAATCAAATGCAAGTGTTCATTCTTTGATGTGTATGTATATACCTCCCATACCATGATGAGGTATGCGATTTTCATGTTTTTCCAGTTTGTGAGTTGGTGGTGGCTGCTTACTCATTTTGCTTCTGCTTCTTACACCTCGGGTACCATAATCAGAAAATAAGTGCCACCAGGCCTTCTTGTTAAAAAGTAATGTTTATCAGATTGGGTGGGAAATGCTTGAGTTGGAAGAGTATGCTTTCATGATACATGCATGAATGAAAAAGGAACAGCTGGCAGGTGTTCTTGTATAACCACAGGGACTGTTGGTTCCCACCCTGTAGCCTAAATGTTTGTATGCCGAAAGCTGATCCATGCAGAAATGGGTGACAGAGGTGAATTTGACCTCTGTATAAATTATCTCGTTACTGCAAGCAAATAAGATGTAGCCCTGTTTTCACAACTGTACAAATATGCTGTGAATACCAAGTTTAAAACTTGTTGCTGTAGTAAGCATATTTGCAGGCCTGTTATTCTTTATATGCATTATCCACTCCACATTAGTATGTAGCTAAAGCTTGGAGACACACGAGGTCAAGAAGTTCTGTGTTTGTCTGATCTGCTGCTGATGGGCGTGTGTGCTGTGGTGAGTATAAAACAATAGCGTTTGGGAAATGTCATGGGAAAAGAAACATTACATAACAAAATTCAACAATAAATTTACAGCTTTACGGAATGGACAATGTTTGGTTTTTAAATATTTTTAAGAAACAGCAGGAAGCAGCACTTTCCCCTTCCTTGTAATGTAAATGAAGAACACATTACATGAGAAGCTGAATATTGATCATTGTTGTTAGTCCAGGTTGGCTGCTTGATTGGAAGGAGTCACTGTAATTCAGAAAGAGCACAACAGTTGGCTCTTTTCATACATGCAGCAAGTGCCATAGTGAATTCTAAGCTGCGTGTTTGTCAAAACTCAAAGAAGTATAAACATTTATACAAACAAACAATAATATGATAATCATTTATCTGCTGAATGCTTTAAAATAATATACTGACAGATCCGTTCACCATTGAAGGAATGAGACAACAAACAAAGTGACTAATTCTGATTAAATACTCAGCAAAGTGCAATCAATCATGCTGATAACTGGTATATAAAATAATTTAAAATATATATATATTATAAATAAATAAAATGAATAATACATAATTACAAACTATCAACCCTTGTTTCTCTAGATTGATATTCAATAAACAATGATGCATTTAAATATACTCCTCCTCCTCCTCCTCCTCCTCCTCCACCTCCTCCTCCTCCACCTCCTCCTACTACTACTACTACTACTACTACTCATACTACCACTACAAATAATAATAGTAATAATAATAATGCCAGCGATTGAAATATAAAAAGTATAAAAACCCTAAGTATAACCCCAATTCCAAAAAAGTTACAAACCATGAAAATGATCCATCCATCCATACATCCAACCATCTTCTACTGCTTACTCCTTTTCAGGGTCGTGGGAGAACCTGGAGCCTATCCCAGGAAGCATCGGGAACAAGGTGGGGTACACCCTGGACAGGGTGCCAGTCCATCGCAGGGCACAATCCATGAAAATGATATATAACTAAATAAAACAACCAAGAAGTATGGATGATACCCATTGAGCTTGTGTTTCTAATACTTTTCTAACATTAATCTTTAGTTTATGGTTGAAAAAACAGATAAGACTGATTTCTCAGAACTAACAGCTGGCCTGCCTCACCTTGAGAAAATGGTTTGTGATAGACTATACCACTTCAGGAGATCAGCAAAATAAGCGAAAGCTAAGTGTGCCTTAAGTGTGCTTAAAGAGTGATCGGGGCAGCCAGCCACCAAGACATTGTAACAGAGGTTATGAAAGCATGCACATTTTTATTTATTAATATGTGTGGTAAGCAAATGTTTGATTTTAGAGTTACACAAAGTTCAGCAGCAACAATGTTAGCTTTAACCAAGCACTAGGGCAAAATCAGCAACCTTATTGTGAACAGTCCTCGTACCCAACATCAATATATATTTTCTCTGCTGAATATGGAAGAACTTATAAGTAGAACTGTGTTTCATCTGTGTAGAAGTCAAAGCCAAGATGTAATTTCAATTTTGAAGAATGAAAGCAGGAAATAATTGCATTAACCCATGATGACAAATACATTCATGCTATGTAGACACATTTGTAATGCTACTTATAGCCTTAACCACATTAGGCAAAAGGAAAATGTTTAACCTTTTGTTTCTCCCAAAAAAAAAACATTTTCCCTATCATGCTGGAGGACATTTGTTCATAATAAATCAAACCAGTGCACAATCACACACATACACACACCCACACATACACACAAACCTAAATTCAAGGGACCAGAGGAAAGATGGCTGTACAGATCTTTCCACAAATTGACCCAAAAGCAGTTGACTCACTTCTTCTGATCATTAGTGACAGCGAGGGTGGTTTCAAGCTCTCCAAGTGTTTATTACTCAAATAACAATGCTGTTTACCTCACTCCATCGCAGAACTACGCCTTAATTCTATTACAATAGCAACTCATTAACATGCTTACACAATTTATATGATGGAGTGTAGGATCTTTTGTTTAATAATTACTTCTGTTTTGTGATCTGTCAAAATCAAAGATACTTTACATTAAAATGCATTAAAAAAAATCAAGAATTGTACCAATTCATCATTTGCAGTGACCTAATCTACAAATGTAGTTAACATTATGACTATCTGTGTGCCACAGGTGAATGCTTTAATGCTGCATTTGACTACAGGTCATAACTCGTATTTCCAGACCAGGAAAAAACAAAGAATTTGATGGTCTCCTCATCTCCAAGTTCCTCTGAGTTCAGTAAATCAACATTTACTGCACAGCATCAGCTGCAGCTGCACAGCATCAGCAACAAACAAAGTAACAGTTCTTACCTTTAAATGAGTTACTTATGTGGAATTAGTGTAGCCAGGTGAGAGCCTTTTAGGTTTGTTATGGCTGTCTTCTTCAGTTCAAAGACGAAGACAGATAATTTGATGCATCTGGGGACTATGGCATGAGACAGAGACAGGTTGGAAATGTTAGTGAACACTTCAGCCTGTTCAGCACTCCATCAGAATATGTCCTGGCAGTTATTCGGGTCTGATGCTTTCACTGTGTTGACCCTTTGCATATACATGGTCTTAGCCCAGATTACTTAGTGGTACATGGTAGCCACCACAGCACGTCACAGTACTCTGCATGATGTCTCACTGAGAACTAATAAACTTATCATAACCTTTTTGAGGGGAGAAATGTGCCTTCATTTGCCACACTCCCCCAAGAGAACCACAGTTACATAAATACTGTAACTAGCATTTTATCTCCAGAGAGTCAGTGTGGCTGCAGGATTTCACCTTTTGAATTAGTTGGTTTTGTTCTTCAGCTAAAGACCCACCTTTTCCGTGAACACCTAACCAACTCCTTAAAAAACAAAAAAAAAAAACAAAAAAAACACAGACAATGCACTTACACCTCTACTCTGTACACTTTGCTTCCTCTGGTTTAATGGAATTAATGGATCTTGTATAGTAGCACTACTTGTATTGTTCCCTGCGTGATATATCGCTTTGCTTATTTGTAAGTCGCTTTGGATAAAAGCGTCTGCTAAGTGAATAAATGTAAATGTCTTCAAATAAGTAATGATTGTTTTATGTGTTTTCCTGCTTAGGTCGAAGGAAAACCTGCAGCCATATTGTCTCTTTGTGTATTAAATCAAACAGGAACTGTAATGGTAAGTGTGCACTGAGTCAAAAGTTATGGAAATGTCAGTACTGTTTTAGGAACCTAAATGTTTTCATCTGCATTTAATCAGGCCATCAGGCCATAAAAAGAAAGAAGAGACTAAGCTCTTATGTTACTTACTCAGGAAGTATAACTTCAGACAGAGATTTGGCAGTAGATTTTAGGGAATTTTTATTATATATATATATATATGTATATATATGTATATATTATTTATTTATTCTTTTTTTGTGGTTGGGCATAACATATTGTTGTAGTTAAAACAGAGCCAGAGTGACTTCATGATGATCTTTGTGCAGAGGTTTAAGTCTCACTGTCATCTCACTCATTAATGAATATCACCCAAAATGCTTTGAAAGGCAGGAATATTGTATAATTAAAGGAATAAAGTTTTGGTTTTTACATGTCAGTAAATAATATTAATGTAGATCACACATTCTTCCTATTCAAATACTGTCATGACTTTAAAGAAAGAAACAGACAGGAGAATTCCCATGACACTTTCTGTCAATACCAATACTGATGCAGATTCCAAAAAACAGTCCTTAAAGAATTCCTGACATGGCTGTAGAGCTATGGACTCATCAAAACATGAAAAGAGTTTTTCTCTCTGAACTGTTTCTCTGGGTAATGTATAGTCATAAAGATTTAATTCGGTTATATTTTAAATAAACAGAGAGCAGGCGTTTATTCATCCGTTTTATCTTTTGTTTAGTGGTAAGGATAAATTGTTTCAAATTCTCTGAAATTAAAGGTATGTTTTTGATCTGTGAATAATTTATTCACATTTAATTTGATTTAATTTCAAAATAAGATTAAGATCAAATAAGATTAATCTAATCCTCACTTTTGTTTGTGTTGATGATGTGAAACTGTAGCAGATTTTCCAAAGCTATGGCAGTGGAAATCACTTTACACTCATAACATAAATATGTTGGAAAATAGCTTCCAAACATATTTATGTCTATTGCATGAACTTCAACCCACACATATCATAAAGTCGTCAAAAGATTTACATAAGTACTGTGATCATGCAATCATCCAAACTGTAATAACTGAGTAAAAGAGTATAATTGCTCCCATTATAGAATACAGGGATGTATTGTGCTGTGGAATCTGGAGCAGCATTGCTCAATGATCCACAAATAAAATCGCCTTTAATTAATTTGCCAATGACCCTAAAAATATGTGCAGCTTTCCCAAGAGTGTGGAATGAACTTTCCTGAGGTCTGTCTTCTGATTTTGTCTCATATTACTGAAGATGGATTGACTAATGTAGGCAGACATGATGGTAGAGACATTGATTCCCTTTCTGAAGTTCATCAGTTCTGCAAACTTCATAAGTCCATCAGATTCAGTAAGTGATGAAATGTCAAATAACTAAATAGCCTAGATTACATTTTCACAATTTATGTTCTGTTGTCTTTTTCAAAATGTGAAGACTGACTTGAGTGTCTTTGATACAGTGTTGTTGCTAAACAGTGAGATACTGAATGGCCAAAATGTCATTCTTTTCTATCACAACCACTTGGTCACTCGAGCAGACATTTAAAAGCTCATTCCTTTTAAAGACTTCTGTGTCTTTGGTGTCATTGATGGGAAAAACTGGCCATTAAGATGGGGGAAAACTGCTCATTAAGTTCACAAATAGGGTTCTAAGTATCCATCTAGGCTTGCCTCATAGTTGAGTGGATAATGAAAACAGGGGGGTCTTTGAGGGAGCTGGACAAGCTTTCATGAAACTCACTCTACTCAAACTCTTGACAAAGGTTACAGGCCACATGATGTCTAGGCCTTTTATCTCTTTCCTGAGAGCTACAACTATGTGTTTAAGCAGCACCCCTAAGACTACACAGGAGAGTACCCCAACATGGAACAAGTATGCAATCACCATCTCATGTGGTTTTAAATGGAAACCACCACACTTTATCCAAACTGACACTACTATGTTTGATACGATTGTGTAAAGAAGGCCATTTGGACTGCATCAATCACCCGGAGTGAATTCACCCTGCTTGTATTTATGTACTCCAGGCTCATGTGTAGGGAAAGACCTTTACTGCGCTGTCACAGGTGTCTCAGAGAGAACTGCAGTGTCCAGATAAAAAGGTTTGAAAAGACCATACTATATTCACACACATTCCAATATCCATTCTTATGTTTTTTTTTTAATACCCACCACTTTAATTGCACACACACACACACACACATATATATATATATATATATATATATATATATATATATATATATATATATATATATGCATTTTATTGAATATAATATGTTAGCATGGTTAAAAAATTTGCAACATTTAGTTTTTCAGAGCACATGGAAACTGCTAGAACGACAGATTGTTTTAATCTCTGGTATATTTCTTGATTGACAAAATCTCTTCAAAACAGTTCCACTCCCAAACATCTTGAACGCCTTAGATATAGTAAAACACTAATCTGTCACATAATTGAGGAATGGAATTTTCCAGATGAGGTGGGGTGCTGGAACAAAAATATTTTTTCCAGTTCCTTTCTTCAGGAACATCAAGGTGACATGAAACATTAAAGCTTCAAATAATTCATATTTTTAAATTCATATATTTATACTTAATATATATGATAGATATGATTTTAACGTGTATATATAGTTTTTTATTCTCATAGGCAGATATTTTTTAATTGTTTGTTTTTGACAAATAATTTGTAATATTTGTAATTCCTGTAAATATCGGCTTAATGTAAACAAGATGTTGACCTCAATGGACCTTCTCCTTGTTTAAGCAAATAATAAGTTTAAGTGGATAGTTAATATAACAAATTAAATTAGTCATGAGACATTCCACCATAGCTTCTACAATCTGGATGAGTGATCCCATCTCATGTGCCATCTGTCCATCTACAGTTCTGCAATTCCCCAAGTCATACATTCCAACAGTAGTATCATAACTGCAGTCACTGTAATAAAACTGATGTCATGGTTCTGTGGCTAATGATGTGGGGATTATTTAGCTGTTGGTGATTTACTGGATCTGTGACAATAATGTCTGGCAAGGAATATGTGAACCATTATGTAGATTCATTCATTTCTTGTTTACAGAAAGTATTTTTGAGAATACAAATGAACTGAATAAATTAATGTAATGAATAAATGAAGGGATTTTGAAACCAGAAGTGTCATCTTGTATTTGATTGCTAAATGCATAGAAATTACTCTTGTTTTTGTAGAGAATTGTCTGACACTGAACAAAATATACATTGATGTTTGACTGGGCCATTATGTCATTATAGGGATAGTTGACCCAAAATGAAAATTCTGTCATCAATTACTCACCTTTATTTTGTTCCAAACCAATAAGATTTAAGACTCCCAGAAACCTGGGAGAGTTCTGTTGTTCCAGTTACAGTCTAGTAACCAAACATTTGTATAGTACAGCACTTCTGGGTCCTGGAAGCACTGCACTGTTTACAGCAAAGGAAGAGGGATGCTATACACAAACTGAGTCACATAGAACAATCTTTGTAACGAAAATATCTGCAGATTTTGATATAGCGGAAGACCACTCTCGCATCAACACAACACACATGCGTCATGGTCCTCTCACGAATGCGCATTGAGATCTACAATATGTGGAAATGAATACTTTTTGTGAATAAAGACTTTTTTCTTCTGCACACAAAGCATTTGTATTGCTTCATAAAATTGGGATTAAACCACTGAAGTCACATGGATCACTTTGATGATGCCTTTATGAACTTTTTGGTGCTTTGGTTTTGGTTTGGAGCTTTTGGTGAAAGTTTTGGTTAGTGGACTGTAAATGGAGGGACAGAAATCTCCCAGGTTTCATTAAAATGTCTTTATTTGTGTTCTGAGATGAACAAAAGTCTTATGGCTTTGTAATGGCATGAGGATGAGTAATTGATGACAGAATTGTCATTTTTGGGTGAACTATTCTTTTAATGTCACCTCTGGAGCCAAGTTTTGCAACAATGCCCTGTGCAAGAATATTCTCAAATGTATGAAGAAATTCTGAGAGAATTTCTATTTTGTTTATACCTTTCTCTCTTTAATAAGATGAAGTGTTTATACTTTGTTTATACTTTGAATCAACAGACCAATTTGCATGCACAATTTTATGACAATAATTCTCCAAATACCATTACCAAAGAATCACGCCAAACATTCAAAACAATTCAGACACAGAGACACAGAATCTGATTAATGTGGAGCTATAAAAGTAAACACCATTTTATATACCTGGAACATACCTTTTTAACAGTCTTTTGTAGATATTGTACTTAACAGAATGCATACATTTTATGCTAAATATTAGAAGTTGGGGAAATGGCAATGTTTTTTAATACTTGGTGTAGAGAAAATGGCAATGTGTTCTTGCAGGACAAAATAAATGCTGTATTGCTTTCATCATCATTTAAACCAAGACCTGGGTAGAGTTCGAATATTTATTCACATTTGTATCATTTATTGATGCTGGTACTTTGTGAATTTCTGCTCATGAAGAACAGACAAATGAAGAAACTTGAACCTGCATGAAGAGGTTTGTCACGCATCTCTAACCAGAACAATTCCAGAAATCAGAAATGGGATCTGGCGAGCAAAGAAATCCTGGTGTTTATTGGGCTGGTGGGGGGAGTACTTATCCAACACAAGCAGCTGCAGACCCATTGCCGGGAAATGCAGCATAAGAAAACGACTTAACATGGAACAGATTGGTGGTCATTCTGTCTCTTGAGGAGTACAGTAAAGTGCTTATACACCGGTGTGTATACGGTTGTGTCTCGAGAATAGCTGGCCTGTTAGTATATGTGTGTTTGAATGTGCACTTATATGTAATATTAAGCTTATCACTCAAAAGAGTGTTGCTGGTGATTTGTGTTATATGTATTAAAACCTGTTCAACCTGTAAAAGTGTTCAACCTTTTATTTAGATGAATCTTTGTTTTGTATATGCAACTATAGCAGCAACTGTGAAACTTCCCATGTCATATTGTTAGTTTTTTCAGCAAATCAAGATGGTAATTACTGTAATTTCAGATAACAGTAGCTCTAGAAGATTTAAGCATAAATCACAATCGCAAGCCTTTGAGTGGCTGCTTATGGAAATGTGTCTGACTCTGTAATGTTTTAGAATCCATCATTCCATTTTGATACAAAACATCTCAGTGCATTCTGTTCTGCAGGTTTAGGTAGAAATATTGTAATTACTGTAGCACAGTGCCTCTGATTTTAGTGCGGGGTTAGAATAAAGAGAGATGCACAGATTACAGTGGTGTCTCTGCTGACCTTTTTTCCCCACTAACTATCATTTTACTTACTTTACCACAAATGGCATGTTCTCAAGGCAAAGTAAGCACACATTCCACCTCTTTCCTTTTCATCCAGGTTTTGGATAAAACATAGAAAAAATATGTGCTGAAACATGTTCCAATTATTCATTCATCCATTCATTCATTCATCTTCAATACCCACTTTATCCTTTGTTGTGGATGGTTCTGGAGCCTATCCTGGAAATATTTGGCATGAGGTGAGAATTCGCCATGGATAACTTATCAACACACCATGGGATGACAATCCACTGCAGGGCAAACATACACACACACATTCTCACATACTCATTTAGCATAGCCCATCCACATATCAGCATGTTTTTGAGAGGAACAATAGGAGGAAATTGGAGAACCCACACTAGACCAACACAGACTGGAGGAGAACATGGAGAGCTCTACACAGACAATAACCAAAGCTTAGGATCGAAGCAGGGACACCCATTGTGATGCCACCCATTCATTTTATTGTTTAGCTTTAGTTTTTTTTGTATTATTTAAATTACACAATCAGTTAAATATTGTATATTGTATCCCATAAAATGAAGTCCTACTGATATAGGCCTCTGATTTTGGTTATAGTCTAGTGTTTAGTGTGATGTGGATCAAGTGACTTCAAGCTTATCCACAGGTTTTCATTTCAGACCCAAAGCTGATCCCACTGGGCTGGAATTAAACCCTGCAGTAGATTCCTGATTGAAACAGTAAACATATCCTACTTATAAGCTATTCTCCCAGGCAAAGCATGAAAATGTTGCATCTTCCATTAAGCTTCTGTTAAAATACTTGCAACAGATACAAATCTCCACATGTTTGTCGGAGCAGTGTGGAAAACCGGAAGACATAAATCTATGTCCAATGATGACTGGCATCTATGTCCAATGATGACTTACATACTCTTATGTAATTGGATTACAGCACACCACCACAAACATAGCCATTAACGGAAATTACTTATCCACGATTACTTAAAACAATTTGCAAACTTTTAATTTTGTGAGTCAACGATAATATAATATTTAGTACCACCAATGTCATAATTATTTAGTACCACCAATTTCATATAATTGTATTTATTTATTTATTTACTTTACAGCAGTGATGCATTGGCATATAAAGGCACCTTTCATTGGGGGTAGTAAATGTATATGTGCTTACAATACAGGCAATTTCTGTAAAATATAAATTGCATAAGTAATGAATAATCATGTACACGTATATTGCACATACTGTAAATAGAAATCTATTATCCTCTGCAATAAAATTAGCAGAAGCTGTGTATTTTTGTAGGTTGATTGAGTAAGTGATATTTTGGTGCTCTTTTGCAACCATGAACCTTTGCTGCTCATATAATGCAACATGATGATTTTGTGGTTGAATACACACAGAGTAAATTACACAATGAACAATTTCTTCACTTAGCTTCTAAAGTTTGAGAGTACTTTCTCAAAATACTGTAACGCCACTTAACTTCTGAAAAAAATGGATTAAATAAATCATTAAAGGAGAGCTATTTTGGCGCTTTTTTTTTTTTTTTTTTTTTTTTTTTACAAAATATAAGTCTCAGAACATGGCCCCAGAATGTGTCTGAAGTTTAAACTCAAAATACCCCATGGATAATTTATTATACCATGCTGTAAATGCCCCTTTTTATGGCGGTGGCAAAAACATGCTGTTTTCGAGTGTGTCTCTTTAAATGCAAATGAGCTGCTGCTCTCTGCCCCCTTTCCTGAAGAATGCTGTACCTTTACAGCTCATGCTTCGGATACTACAGGAACAACAAATCAGGAGAACCAATGTGACTGACACCGTAAATACCTGTGTTCAACCCTATATGTATGAACCAGAGTAGGACACTAAGGTGCGGTTATGAATCATACAGACAGTAATTATTTTCAGATTAAAAATAAAAATGGCGTTATAGCTCTGGTCTCCGTGACTACAATCAGAGGCAATGGTAACTTTAGCTGCATTAGCTATGGAATCTGCTAACAAGCACATAAAGTGTGATACATATGTGTTCTGGATATGAAGCTGGATCACGAATAGTTCATATTGATCCATGCTTGACAATCAAATTTTTAGCAAATCCTGCTTTATATTGACCTTCGTTCAAACATACACAAATTAAGCTATTTTTGGGGGCACATTTCCTTCACAAAACTTCTCCACTTCAGTGGCTCTGATGCTGGGAGTACATGAAGAATCTTATGTTCATTTTTACAGCTGTTACAACACAGGGTTGTAGTCAGGACGCAGACTCGGGTGTCGGAGACAGGCGCAGATCGAGGCTTTATTAATCCTTTTCAGATGAACGTAAACACAGTCCTCATTCAAACATAGGAAGCTTAACATAACTTCAACATAACATCTCTGACTTGAACTTCAACACAAGTGTCCTATTCTATCATATTATACATACATATGTGGTGAAATGGGTTTCCCCGTGAGTCATCTTGACTGACCGGTTATTGATTAGGGGGGCGTGCCCTGGATTAGTATTTAAGGAAGTGGTTTTCGACTGACTGGTACGTCGTTCAGTCAGTGAAAGGACTTCCTGGTTAGTGACGTGGGATACCGGTAGCTTGGTGTGCGTGTAGGTGAAACCGCCGGCTCAACAGTGCGGTTGGTATCTGTTTTGGAAACTCGCATGCATTGCGTCCAGTGGACCGCAGTGCAAGAAACTTGTTGGTGTCAGTTTGCTATTAGCAGTAGAGTGGTGAGTGCGTTGTCTCTCCTCCTCGTACTTGTAAGTGGAGCATAGGATCGCCAGCTCTGAGTTTTTGTTGTGCTTTACAGAGTGGCCTATATGTTGGCTATACTCATCGGCTGTTCCCATGTCCTAAGAGACTGCTGCTTTGTCTCCTTTTAATAATGTCATGTCCAATTATTAGGATATTTGTTTAGTCTGTGATCTTTCTAGCCACTGGCTTTGGCTGGTGCTAGGACTTTTGTTTTGTTTGTTCCAATGCATGCTTGGGCTATGCAGTGCTGTGTCGCCGTTTCTCTGGCCTAACCTGCATGCACTTTGTACTTTTATTTGTTGGTTGTGGGATAAACCCCGCTCTGCCTGTGTCGCTACTTTGCTTGTTGTGTATGTGCATGTTGTGTGTGTGTGGGCGTGTGGGTGTGTATGCATGCTGGTTTACAATCCCAATGCTGTGACCAGGGTGGCTGTCCCATTTGACCATTGATCTGTGCAGAGCTGGAGCACCAAACCTGCTGCTCAAGATAAGTAGCTATTTGTAGTACTGCTAGCACCCCTGGCTCGTAAGATCAACCACTCTGTTAATTGGTGCTTGTGTTTCCTTTTCCCCGTTGGCGGACGGGGGCAGTGTGGCCCACGTGAGCGGAGGACTGAGTTCGTGGTGGAGGCCTTCACTTTCCCTTGCTGTGTGCACATTGAGGTGTCTTTTGTTTGGATTGTAATGTTTCTCTCACGCATGGTGTATTTTCTGGACCCCTCCCCTCTGTCCTGCAGTGGTCCGGCTCGCTGTGGTAAGCATTTCCCCCATCCTAGTTACCCTTCCCCTGAGACCAGGTCACTCGCCCAATAGCAAGTTGCTAGTCAACCCCATAGCTATTGTGCCTATATAGCAGCCTCCTGGTCACTGTGTTGGTGGGACCTTTCCATCAGAGTGTCAATTGTATGGTCATGTTTTACCGTGCAACGGTAACAATCAATGTGTCTTGTTGGAATAAAAATTGTTGATTGGGTTCCTTGGGTTTCACGAACCTGTGTGCTCGAATTACCCTCAGGGGTTAGTCTAGTTTAGTTTCTTGTCCTGGGGGCCGGCCTCCCGTCCCCTAGGTGGCGTAGTTGATGCAACAAATCCTCAGATTCACCTTGTTCCTGCCACACATACATATACATAATCACGAGCGATGCGCTCGGGGAAACTCAGGCACTTAAATATAACAGCTCATTAAGCCGAAACCCCACAAACCTGCTGTGAATCACGCGCGCGCCGACTAGCCCCAGACGCGCGCATAGCTCAAAAGTCCTTTCAGATGCACCACAGCGGCCTCTAGCGGCCGTGGCATGACAGAACCCCCCTCCAAAGGGTACTCCTCCTGAAGTACCTAAAAACCCCCCTCCTAATGGGGGTCCTTGGCCCCTGTGAAGACTGTCTCTCGCTGGCCCGGGAAGGGAGGCTGTCCTAGCAGTACAGCAGATGCGTGGATCGACCCCTCCACCGGATAGCTCAAAAGTCCTTTCAGATGCGCCACAGCGGCCTCTAGCGGCCTTGGCGTGACAACAGCCAACAACAAAACACTTACAAAGCTTATGAACCTGAGCCATTCTTCTTATCACTGTAGCCGCTCTAGCACGGAAAACATGATGGATTGCGTGTGGCTCACTCAGGGGAGGATCTATGCTAATAGGGCAGAGTCAATCGAAAGGAGCTCTGCTGTCCTCCATGCCCCCCCCCCAAAATTTTTCAGGGGTAGCTTCCTCCGCAGGGTTGGAAGGGCACTCAGGTACCTGCGGCTGCTCGTGCACGTCGGGAGCTGGAGGCTGCTTGTGCAGGTCGGGAGCTGAAGGCGTGGTTTGGACCTGGACATCGCAGACTTGAGACTGGGTCTGCGCTTGGACGTCGCGGACTTGAGACTGGGTCTGCACTTGGACGTCGCAGACTTGAGACTTCGATTTGACCGAGCTCTTTAGTTCCTGCATTTCGGCAGTCAGCTTCTTATTCTGTCTTTCTAGCTGCTATCGTGCAGTCTCATTCTTCTGCGCCGTGCGGCGCTCCCCTGCTAGCTTGGTGCTCAGCATGTCCACTTGTGCCCTTACTTTCTTCAATCGGTCCTTAACAAGTTCAATACTGACCCGTCTTTCATCAAGATCCTCAGTCAGTTGAACATTTTCAGCTTCCAAACTCTTGACCTTGCGTTCACACTCTTGGGCGGTGCTCTGTGCCGCATCTCTCGCCACTCATCCAGTTCATCCATCTCCTGCAACTGGTCCTTTACTTGAGTCTGGACTTGTCTTAGCTGTCCTTGTGCTTCGACTCGAGCTTCTATGGCCTGGATGAGTTGAGATTCGCGCTCAGACATATCAAGTTCCAGCTGCTCCTTTGCTGCTACAGCCTGAGCTCTCCGTCTTCGTTCATCCTCCAGCAGCTCCTTCAGTCGACTCTGTTCCTCCTGCATTTTTTCCATCCTTTCAGCCATTTCCTTCTTCTGTTTCTCGCTCTCATGGTCTCTCAACTGAAACTCCTGCAGTTGAACTTCACTTTTCCTTTGGCGAGCTTCAGAATCTTCCTTATTCTGAGGGACTGGGACTGGAGAGTGAGGCGTGGCGTGTGTTGGAGATTGGACGTGGGCTATGGCTGAAGTCGGGACTGGGGACTTAGGAATGAGCGGAATTCTGAGAATTGGGTCAGTAGACCTGGAAATGAATGGATCTCGCATAACAGGATGCGCAGTGAGTGCTCTGTCTTTCTTCTCTTTTTGTCTTACTCGCTCATAATGTAAGTGGAGTGGAAGTTCCGCCCTAGTCGTCCTGTTAATTCTCCCCAGCACGTCATTCAGGTCATAATTTAGCCCTGGTTCTCCATACACATCCAAATAGACATTTAAGAACTGCCTCCAGCAACCATTGTCTTGCGCCCACTTCCCGTTGTGCCCATTTGTGAACGGGGTCAGAAAAGCAAGACATGGTAAACTGAATAAACTGTTCTTCAGTAGGCTTAGGGTCACACAGACTGGAGAAATATCACTGGCAGTCCCTCACAAAACACTCGGGATAAGCAAGGCCATCATACTACTCCGGCAGATTCGCGAATGACCTCTGCGCGAACTGCAGTGAATCCAAGGTGGGGAGGATGGGCGTGGCACTTCGGCGTTCGCTCCGCTTTCTCGCTGGTTCCATGATCAGGCAGTTCGGTCCACTCCAGCGGATCTGCTGTCTCCTTCTGGGGCTCGTGATTTCTGTTACGACACAGGGTTGTAGTCAGGACGCAGACTCAGGTGTTGGAGACACCCGAATATAACTTCAACATAACATCTCTGACTTGAACTTCCACACAAGTGTCCTATTCTATCATATTATACATAGATACATACACATAATCACGAGCGACGCGCTCGGGAAACTCAGGCACTTAAATATCACAGCTCATTAAGCCGAAACCCCACACACCTGCTGTGAATCACGCGCGCCGACTAGCCCCAGACGCGCGGATAGCTCAAAACTCCTTTCAGATGTGCCACAGCGGCCTCTAGCGGCCATGGCGTGACAACAGCCAACAACAAAACACTTACAAAGCTTATGAACCGGAGACATTCTTCTTATCACTGTAGCTCTAGCATGGAAAACATGATGGATTGCGCGTGGCTCACTCAGGAGAGGATCTATGCTAATAGGGCAGAGTAAATCACCAGTCGTGGGTGGGGCCTGTTCCAATGTGATGTCACATTGGAAAGTAAATGAAAACAACTCATTTTGAGACACTGTTTATGATTTATGGGTATATATATATATATATATATATATATATATATATATATATATATATATATATATATATATATATATATGTGTGTCATCAGTGAGTGTACACAGCCACCATACCATGGTAAAAATCAATATATATATATATATATATATATATATATATATATATATATATATATATATATATTAGATATAGATTATAGATTTTTACCATTGTATGGTGGCTGTGTACACACACTGATGACACACATATGTTCAAACACCATGTAAAAAGGATTTTTTTTAAAATAGGTCACCTTTAACCTAAAACATCCTGCATGATTGGGAAATGAATAATGTACTTATATAATTGAAGCATATTCATGAACTTAAGGCCCATCTGCTGAGATGATGATGATTCATTTATGTGCTAAACCCTGCTGATTTACATAAATACCATTTGCACTGAACTGAGAACAGGAGTAATAATTTCTGTTTGTTTCAAATGCCAAAAACTACAAGAATAAAGAAAACACATTAGATTTACAGTATGGTTTAGATCATGTGGGAGCATTGTTGGCAGTTGTAGCGGGGAAAATGTAATTCATCCTCGGTTTGTGATGTGAAGAAATGCCCCATCTGAATAAGCAAACCAAATACTACATGATGCTACAAACTTAAAGAGAGTCTTAACTCGACACCAGGGCACATGGCCCAGAGTGTGGTTTAATGAAACAGACCTCCCAGCTTGTATGAAGAAATGTGGTCAGAGGCAAAAGGACATAGGATGCATAACATTCACAACACCACCTACCAAGAGCAATATTATGGAAAGCTGGCAGAACTGACTGTTATGGGAACAACTAGTGAGAACTTTGATTTTGCCATCCGGTGCAGAAATGTTGATGAGGTAGCCATGGTCACACTTTTACTATAGGTTGTTCCTCACAACGCACATACACACACACACACACACACACACATATACATATGCGCACACAGGTACACATATACGTATACATATACACACACATAGACCCCTGCAAGTGCTAGAATTACATTTTAAAAAGGACAGGGTGTGTCACATGCACTTGTTGCTAATTGCTGTTTATAGTTGACTTCAGCGAACAGAAAGCCTGTAATTTACTGACTGACTGAATAAAATAGGCATCAGACTCAAAAGTGACAAAACACTTACACAGTTCATTTGACGGAACACATTTTCACAGCTCCAACCAAGAATAATTTTTTACAGGTCAAAAAAAAAGAAGAAGAAAACAATTCCATCCTCACAATGAATTCAGCATTTGTTCACACTGAGTTTTGTTCAAAATAAAGGGACAAACCAACTCTAACTGTAACTAACCATATGGCCATCTTAGACATCTGCAGCCACTGGCTCTCAGTAAATGCTATGAATCAGAAAAAGAGACAAAGTCTAGGAATGGGACTTGCTTAATAGTTTATTGCCACAGTTATGAACCTCCCGAACCACATTTGGTCTGTTGCAGTCTATCCTGAAGTTGAATTCTGAGGTTTACACGCTGGTTGTTCTACTTCATCAAAGCATCTAAACATCTCTGTCCTTCCTTCCACAATTGCAAAAACCCTTTTGTTTTGTGATTTCTCCTGTGTCTGTGTCCTATATATCTGTATATGAAATGTTATATAAAAATGTTTTTTATTTGGATAGTTAAAAGATCTTAGTTACCTAAAGGGGTTCTATTTTGAACCTGATCTAAAAGCAAACCCTCTGTTAAAGGATTCTACTTAAGGGTTAACAAAAAAAAAAAGGTGGATTTGTTTTTAGATGGGTAAGATACATTAGGGATAGAAAGTCCCTTGTGTTTTCCTTGCAATGTGCTTTAGAAACCTGAGTCAGACTTGGATTGATTGAATTATAATTGTAGATCCTCCTGAAAAATGCATCTAGTGACTATATCCACACACAGTGAGAACTCTGTTGTTTAAGGTTTTGACAGACATTGTGTCAAATATGAAGGAATGGTTTTGCAGAAGACAAGAACATCACAACAAGAAACTAAGTGCTTAAAAGCATAGTAGTCACATATTATAATACAACATCTTTCTAGGGCTTCAACTAAGAAAAGTTTTCCTTCCAAGAGTCCAAAAGGGCTCATGTGAATAGTGGCTGCCAGTTACACCTCAGAAACACATTTGCCTTTTTTCTCTCTCTCTCTTGGGGAACAAGAGGTAGGGGAAAACTCCAGAGCTCTGGGCCAACACAACCATCCCACTCGTTCGGTTGTGGGAATGCGGTTTCTTCTAAAGCACTCCTACCCCCGCTCCTCCTCTCCCACTCCTTCCATAGGAACAAACATGTCTCCACATTGGCTACACGCAGACTGGAAGGCGACTGCATGAAGAAGAGTGGAAGCCTCCAGAACCCCATGGATCATGCTATGCACAACCCACTGCTGGATCCAAACTGACTATTGTATTTGTTAATGAGTTATAATGTCTTCTGTCGCTTTTCTACATGACAAAATCACTTGATTTGCCAATAAGTGAAGGGAGGGTCAAAATGTCCAGATTGTTCCAACTTTCAATTGGTTTGTTCACATCATTAAAATCATACATCATTAAAATGTATGATTTATTCATATATTGCATATATCTAATACACTGATAAATATATTGTCTTCCAGATTTAAGTAAGTTTTGCAGGTCCTGAGCCTTGGCCTCTCAAAATCAAGACACATTTTTGATGAGCAGTAGATCTATGTGGAATTCTGGAAAAATCTTTTAGCCTTGGTTTAATTAGAACAGTAACTGTTACACTGTGATCCTGACCATGAATAAGACATAAAAAAAAGAAAATTAAATGTACAAACACATGGCAGCTTTCATATGAATAGGCCTTACATTAAGGAACATATGTTTTTCCATGGCCCAGTCAGTTATTGTGCCTTCCATATGAATGCCTGAAAGTACAAAATCACTATGATTACATGTAAATGCATTCTTAGTATCTAGAAGATTCAAATATGATTGTAGGGTAGATCTAATAATTTATATTTCAGGTGCTGCTATATAATGCTGCAAAAATGACAGGGTTTAGTTATATTCAATTATATAATAAACACAGGCAAGCAGGGACATAACCTGATGATAGGATAATACCAACATTATCGTTCCATTATCGACACTAACCTCTCTGTCTTTATGCACCATATAATAACATCTTGGTGGCTGGCGTTCCACTCTATGGAGATAAGTGTGGCCCCTTCAGAGTTAACCCCCTCTACACACACACACACACACACACACACACATATATGTCTATATATTCATGTATGTATGTATGTATGTATGGACAACCTAATATTTCTTTATGATTACATAATTAAGCCACTATAAACACTAGTCTTTAGCTATGATTAATTTTAACACTTGACATATAAGCAAACACCTACAGTACTACAGCACTGCATAGTGCCACCTTTGGAAGCATTGTTTATCTCAACCTTAATTATATCTACGAAAATACATTTCTGACTAATGTCTGGTCTACTATGACAACAGACGATGACTAAGAGGGCAGAACAAGACAATGACAGATCGGAGGAAGTGATATGAGGAGCTATAGAGTTTTGACACAAAGTGTTGTCCATGAGAACTTCATGTGCCTGGAGTAGAGGTGAAGAGATGAGTTAAATATGGAACTAATGCACATATGCACACACACACACACACACACACACACACACACACACACACACACACACACACACACACACACACACACACACACACACACACACATTCTTACTTACCCAGTCAATGGAATATGGATTCCTTTCTCTCTCTCTCTCTCTCTCTCTCTCTCTCTCTCTCTCTCTCTCTCTCTCTCTCTCTCTCTCTCCCTCTCCCTCAATGTTAATCACAGTGTTGTGGTTCCCTTTCTTTGAGACTCAGTGGTTGTTTTCTCCTCCCTCTCAGGAAACTCTCCCTTTTTTACTCTCCCATTCTCTGCCTCTGTATATAAAACAGTGGTGTATGAATTGTGCTACAGAAAGTATGTTCACATGCTGGGGACACAGAAAGGGCCATGTAACATGCGCCCAGGGCATTGGTGCTGATAAAAACTGGCAGAAACATCGAGTGAGTACTCTTACACACACACACACACACACACACACACACACACACACACACACACACACACACACTCATGCAATACAACATAAACAAAATTTAATCATTTAATCATTATCATGATACTTGTTTGCTAAAAGTTTCCCAAAGTTACATTTTTGTAAATGACTATGATTAGTATTTAAGAGTGCTTCAGGTGACTGATAAATAACAAGGTGTAAAAAAGGTATATTTTAAGCAAAGGATGTCATCTAGGGAATAATCCAGAAATCATGAACTGTGTAAGAAATAAAGACTGCATTTAAATCAAAATTTCCTCACTGGATTGCAGCTGTACTGTTCTGTACTGTACTGTAAAGTAGTTATCAACAAAGTATACAGTAAAATCCAAGCTCTAGATTGCTGTCTGGGCTTGTTAAGAGGTCACAAGTCTCCTTCTTAAACACTAAGAGCAAACAATTCATGTCATGACTTCAGATTAACTGAAGAAATTTTAGGCTATATGGTGATTTAGAGTATTTCATTTCTAAGTTTATTTTACCCTCCAAAAATCAACCAGGTGCATACATGAATAATCTAAGGGCAATATTTGAATTAAACCAGTGGAAACAATGCAGTTACGTCTTGTTTATGAGAATTTACACTAACTGAAATTTTATCTAAGTATCTATTCACATTAAACAGATAAACTCACATAATAAACTCTGCACATGTCTTTCATTCTAAAGCACTTTTCTTAAAGTGAGGCTTATGCTTGGGTTATTGATGACCAGCTGCTTTCACTTGTGGGAACCATTGTGTGTTAGATTTGTTTGCATTTAGTCCTATATTTCCAAGTTGGATGAAGATGATCTGTAGTATTTTCACATGTCGACTCTGTGCCGTCTGTGGTTTCTCTGAAGACACTGTCTGAAAGTTTTCATAAAAAAAAACATTTTTCCAACAAACACTTATGATGATTACTAGCAGAGACAGTTGTGGTTTTCAGGACGCTTAGAGATAAATACATCTTTCCAACACCAACAGTGTTGCAATTCTGTATAGTTTGCTTTTGTGTCTTAGAGTTTGTGAATACCAAAGTACAATCTTTAAAAAACATTTTATGCAATTAAAAAATGCAGATCAGTCGAACCACTCGTTGTTCTTCTGTCATTAGTGTTGTTGTAGAGAGCTTTATACATATGATGTAATGAATAATTATTACCTGTGTGTTTTTGTAGTGCTATTGGTTATAGAAATATTACTTAAGTTTACCAACATCACTCAATTGTAGACATTTAAGACTTGTTCCTGATTTATATCCTGAAGGCTTGTTGAGCAGAATGTGGTATAATTTCCCCTCCTCATGGCATGGGACTGATGCCATGAGCAGAAAGATCCAGTACCTTTAACTAAACATTTTCCAGCTCACTAATGTAACCACCCAAGTGATCAGCAGGCTGTGATCATCTGTAATATATCATTCTGAACCCCACTTTTCAACTATTGATTTAGCAGATGACTTTCATTAATAATATCAGATGGCATGTTCTTATCCCCATGGTTACTACAGAATGGTTCCATACATAGCTAGATGTTGTAAATCTTGTGGTGGTGTTTCTATTTAAAAGACTTTCAGACTCAGTTTCTATCTACATATTAACCTTGTTTGTGCAAAACAACACCTCAACTGAGATATTATCTAAAATGGCAACATTTTAGCAACTTAGTATAGACTAACATTTTTCAGAATTTTATTAACGGATTCATTACACCAACAATTCAGGAGAGAACGTTTTTCAGAAAATAATGAGACACCTCAAACACGTGGTAATTCCTTATGAACCTCACCATGTGTTTGGAGAAATTTGACTAGAAGCTTGAGTTTTCAGGCAGGCTTCTGGCAAGGGTAGCTATGATTATGGGTATGTGGCTACCATGCTGGTGTGTACCTGTGGTTGGATGTGCTTATTACTCTGATGGTCAGCTGAGCATGCTTTACTTGCAGACTGAAATCCTCAAGGTGCCATCTAAATAGCAGTTAAACCAGTAAAAGAACCAGAAAAGCCACTCCATTGTTCCTCTGCAACTTCTTTTGCTTTCTGCTCATGATCCTAAACTTAAACTGGTCTCGGGATATTGTTGTTATTAAATTACCCCTGGATTGTATTTTGAGTTCAAATATTTTGTTTGCTTTTTTTTTCATTTTAGAGCAATTTTAATTTTTCTTTGAATTGTGTTCAGAATTCATGATTGACCCATCCATATTTCCTAACGTACAGTGCCTTGCAAAAGTATTCACCCCCTGGGCATTTTTCCTATTTTGTTACATTGCAACCTGTAAGTTAAATGGAATTTCATTTGGATTTCATGTAATGGACATTCACAAAATAGTCAAAAATGATTAAGTGAAATGAAAAAATAACTTGTTTAAAAAAATTATCACAAACCCCAAAAACAAACTAAATGGAAAAGTTGTGTGTGCACATGTATTCACCCTCTTTGCTATGAAGCTCCTAAATAAGATCTGGTGCAACCAATTATCTTCAGAAGTCACATAATTAAATAAATAAATAAATAATTCAATAAAGTCCACCTGTTTTCTAGTATATATACACCTGTTCTGAAAGGCCCCAGAGTCTACAATATCACTGAGCAAGGAGCACCAACAAGCTAATGACACCATGAAGACCAAGGAGCTCTCCAAACAGTTCAGGGACAAAGTTGTGGAGAAGTACAGATCAGGGTTTGAACATCCAATGTTCAAAACTTTGAACATCCCACGGAGCACCATTAAATACTTTATTAAAAAAATGGAAAAAATACGACAACACAACAAACCTGCCAAGAGAGGGGGCCCACCAATACTCAAGTAAGCAGCGCATTAATCAGAGAGGCAGCGAAGACACCAAAGATAACACTGCAGGAGTTCCAATGCTCCACAGCAGAGATTGGTGTATCTGTCCATAGGACCACTTTACGCTGTAAACTCCACAGAGCTGGGTTTTACGGAAGATTAGCCAGAAAAAAAGCCATTGCTTAAAGAAAGAAATAAGCAAACACGTTTGCTGTTCACCAAAAGGCAAATGGGAGACTCCCCAAACAAGGAAGAAGGTACTCTGGTCAAATGAGATTTTTCGGTCATCAAGGAAAAAGCTATGTCTGGCACAAACCCAACACTTCTCATTACCCATTGGCAGGGACTGGAAAACTGGTCAGAATTTAAGGAATGATGGATTGCACTAAAAACAGGGAAATTCTTGAATGAAACCTGTTTCACCCTTCCAGAGATTTGAGGCTGGGACGGAGGTTCCCCTTCCAGCAGGACAATGACCCTAAGCATACTGCTAAGGCAACACTTGAGTGGTATGTCTTGGAATTGCCTAGTTAAAGCCCAGACCTCAATCCAATTGAGAATCTGTGGTTTGACTTAAAGATTGCTGTACACCAATGGAACCCATCCAATTTGAAGGAGCTGGAGCAGTTTTGCCTTGAAGAATAGACAAAAGTGGCTAGATGTGGTAAGCTTATAAAGACATATCCCCAGAGACTTGCAACTACAATTGGTGCAAAAGGTGGCTCTACAAAGTATTGACTTTTCAGGGTGAATAGTTATGCCCGCTCAAGTTTTCTGGGTTTTTTTGTTGTCTTACTTCTTGTTTGTTTCACAATAAAAAAATATTTTGCATCTTCAAAGTGGTTGGCATTTTGTATAAATCAAATGATACAAATCCCCCAAAAATCCATTTTAATTCCAGGTTGTAAGGCAACAAATAGGAAAATTGCCAAGAGGGGTGAATACTTTCACAAAGCACTGTATATATCTGTAAGCTCAACATCAACAGTTACTGCGAGTGAGCTCAACAGCTGTGAAGACCAACTGTTTTGTTCTACTATTGGTTGGCTAAGTGAGCAGAAATTATAATTGGACAAAAATACTCGTTTGGTTTTAATTTTGGGTCAGGAAAAGTTCCACCTTTTGCTAAAATAAGTGCCAGTGTTAGGCCATTTCCATCAACTTCACCTCTAATCCTGTCCCTGTCCTTGCTCATAGGATGATTGACAGTTCTCTTTGCTGAGTCAGAAAGCAGGATGCCTGGTGGGCCCTGCGGGGCCTTGCATCAAGCCCTGCCTATTGCTTGTGCCCTTGTCCTCTCTTGGCTATTACTCTTGGTGCATGCTGCATTCAGCCAGAAACCTGCCAAGCTGCCCCTGGTGGGCCGCAAGCCATTCTTGGCTGCATGGAATGCACCACTCGACTTGTGCTCCATAAAATACAACATGAACATCAGTCTTGACCTTTTTCACATTAGTGGCAGTCCAAGAGCTGTCCATACAGGCCAGGATGTCACCATCTTCTATCCAAACCGTCTGGGGAACTATCCATTCTATACTGAAGAAGGTGAGGCAGTGAATGGAGGCCTTCCTCAGAACTGCAGTCTGGAAGCTCACCTCAGCAAAGCTAGCAAAGACATTGCACACTTCATTCCCTCAGAAGATTTCCAAGGCCTAGCTGTCATCGACTGGGAGTACTGGAGGCCACAATGGAGCCGCAACTGGCAGAAGAAGGAAATTTATCGACAACGCTCACGTGAACTTGTCTCCCGAGCCTATATCAATGTGACAGAAGATCAGATAGAGGAACTGGCACGTCTACGCTTCGAAAAGAGTGCCATGGCATTTATGCAGGGCACGCTGGAGCTTGGCACACGGGCTCGACCAAAAGGCCTATGGGGCTTCTACCTATATCCAGACTGCCATAACTACAATGTGCACATACACAATTACAGTGGCTACTGCCCCATGATGGAAAGTGTCCGCAATGACGAATTACTCTGGTTGTGGAACAGCAGTACTGCACTCTTCCCTGCAATGGCTATACGTAAAGGCCACATGGACAGCATTCGCAACCTGCACTTCTGCCAGAACAGGGTGTTGGAGTCTGTAAGGCTTGCATCCATGACCTCACTGCCCTACGAGCTGCCAACTTTTGTGTACACAAGACTCGGGTACAGAGATGAAGCCATGACATTCCTATCACAGGTAAGTACACATACTGATTTAGCATGTAAATGGTATCCTAACCTTGATCCTAGAGTATTCATTGCCCTGCATATTTTAGTATGTTCCCTGCTCTAACACACCCTACAGGGAAATAAAAATAGTTAAGAAGTTATTAAGTTAATAGTAATAATATAGTTATTTATGCTTGGCAGCTGTTTTGTCACATTTGCATATTAATTCCATACTCAGCACACTTGTTAGTGACCCTTGGGGCATCACTTTCTGTGTATGGCCAATTGTGTCCCATTTTAGCTAATTCTCAGATCCTCTATTAATTGTTTTCACCTGTTCTTCATTTCCCCTGAATGTTGCTATGTCCTGTTTGTTTCTGAAGCATGCCTAAGGTCCAGGGTATTGGTTCTTGGTTTGTCTCTGGTGTAGTGTGTACAGAGCATTCTTGTTGTACCATTGTTGACTGTGTTACCCTGTTTCCTAACCCCAGCTATGTACTCTGACTAGGTTTATGATAAATGCCACAATACAGCACTAAGACTGAATCCATATTGCTTTCCAGAGTTACTTGGATTACATGCTTACATGAGATGTGAAACCAAGTGCACCCTCTTGTGGTGAGACATAGCATTCCTTAGTTCATCTAAGGATGAACAAGATATGCAATTAATAAAAAAATATTTGCATCATAAACAGAGGAAAACAAGCAATTATAAATTATATATATGTGGGTGACATAGGGAAAAAAAGATGGCTCTGTTGCTGTAGGAGCATGGTGATGCATTTCTCCCTGATCATACAGCAAACCCATTCTAACTGCATTTTATTGTATTCCACAGAAGGATTTAATACACACAATAGGGGAAAGTGCTGCTTTAGGTGCCGCAGGATTTGTAATCTGGGGCGACCTTAACCTCACATCTTCTAGAGTAAGTGACCTTAATTGTTTTTTTTTTTTTTTAAACATTCCATTCATATCTGCTGGCTTAAGGCATCAATAGATATCTGTTTCACTTACAGCTGTATCCAAAAATTTGGACACCCTCACAAATGTGCACATTTTATTGATTTTTAGAGTGAAAAGAAGTAAACACTAGTTCGGCAAAAAAAAAAAAAACCCAAAAAACCCCAACAACAACATTTTCTGCAAATGTCAATGCACATTTACTTTATATGTGATTAACTTAGGAAATAGAGGGAGAATATGGCATGTATAAAAATGTGGCCACCCTTTAAAGTCTCAGAACTTAGTTAATTTGTTAGTTTTTAATTCAATCAATAATACTCATTAGGCAGGCCAATAATAGTCATTAGAAATAACAATTCTTTAAACCTTGTCTTAACATTTCGACAACCATGGGCTGACTGAGGATCTGAAAATGCAGCCTACAAAGCAAGGGAATGGTTATATGGAAAAAACAAAAAAACAGAAAAAAAATCTAAGCACGTCCAGCTCACAGTTTCCACTGTTTGAAATAGCATTAAGAAATAGCAGCTACAGGGAACAGTGGAAGTCAAGGAAAGATCTGAAAGACCCAGAAACTCTTAGATAGAAATGCCTGTATGTTAGGCTGAAAGGCAAAGCAATCCTACTCTAAGGACCTGCAGGAAGGTTTAGCTCACAAAAGCCACAAAAATTCATATCTATAGTATGCAAAACAACATCTATATAAGCATGGGGGTCTGTCTATTATGCTATAGGGTTGTGTGGTAGTCAAGGGCACAGGAAACATTACACAAATAAATAGAAAAATGGATTCAGATAAATATTAGCGAATTCTGGGAGCAAATGTGATGCAGTCGGTCAAGAAACTCAAGCTGAAAAAAGATTAACTTATACAACAACTACTGTTCATTATTATCATTATTATTATTATTATTATTATTATTATTATTATTATTATTATTATTATTATAAATGTTTTATATTAAGTTAATCAAACAAAGTATCTGCATCAATATTTTTGATAACATGGCACAATGTCTTTAAAAAATAATAATAAAAAAGATTTGCTTGCATAGCTTATGGGTAAGTAAACATTATATTTCAAATTAATTTAATTTTTTAGAACAGGGACAAAGCATTGAATAGGTTTAGGGGAAAAACAGACAGAGATAAATGATGTTGTTAATGTGATGGTAACATGAAAATAAAGACTGACTGGCTTATAATTAGACTTAATGATCTGAATATCATCACAGTTGCACATGTCATCTCATATTGGAAAGGATTGGCTGCTAATATCTTGGCACAGAGACCTAATCATGACACACAGACATTATCATTAGGCCTAAAAAGTGTGAAAGGTAGGATTCATATGAATTCATTGGTTTAATTGCTTTAATTTAAACATTGTCATGAACATTGCATGTCATGAAAGTATATTTTGTTAGGTACCACAGATCATTTATTTTCTATCATTTAATTCTTTATTTATCTTACACAACATGTGGTTTAATCTTCTTAATTTCATCTAAATATTCCAATATTATCATAAAAAGTCAACATATGCTGTAAGTCGTCTTTACCTTGTAGACATATATCAGTTCATTTTACTCCAAAATATTTAGCATATTTATTAATCCTATTTCAGTGTTTTCTAGATCGAAACACCACAAAAAGCAGTATTCATGCTTTATTCTGTAGGTTATGTTCATACTCCAAACAGCACATGAGCTATATTTCAGTCTGTAGCCCTACTGTATTAACATGCTCTGGTGTCAGTTCCAACTTCCCTCCTGCTACATGGTGTTGGATTGAAAATCTAACTATGTTAATAAAAATTGTTAATCACATAGTTATATGCACCCTGTCCAGGGTGTACCCCGCCTTGTGCCCGTTGCTTCCTGGGATAGGCTCCAGGTTCCCTGCGACCCTGAAGAAGGAATAAGCGGTAGAAGATGGATGGATGGACATAGTTATATGCATGTCATTTGACTACTATTAAAGAATATTTACACATAATATTTTTTAACCTAGTGTCAGAAAAATAGAAATTCAAAGACCCTTCTATTCTGTGCTGCTGTGTATGGGGTCAATGATCTTAAAACAGTGTATACACACTTCACAAATTAGTCTTTATTAATTGGTTTCTTATATGTCATTGCAGCAAAACTGCTCCAGGGTAAGAACTTTTTTGAGCTACAGACTGGGCCAGTACATCACCAACGTGACCCGTGCAGCTGAAGTGTGCAGTGAATATCTGTGCCAATCCAACGGCCGTTGTGTACGGAAAGACCCACGGGCACCACATTTCTTGCACCTGAGCCGCACCAGCTATCGTATCCTCTCAAACCGCAATGGCACATTCGCCGTAACTGGCTGTCATTCTCAGCGTGAACTACAACAAATTGCAGAAAGGTTCTACTGCCACTGTTATGAAGGGTACGAGGGTGAGCGCTGCAACAGTACAGAGTCAACGAACCCAGCAGACTTTGAGGAGAAAAAGGAGGTGGAGGAGGAAGAGCAGGATCGAGGGGCAGAGAGCTCTGCTGAGTCTGTGGGAAATGCCCTTGTCCTGGTGGTGCTGCTCGTTTTGTTTACCTTTGGCTGTATTTAAAGCACTGTGGTACAGCTATCCAATGGCACATGTACTGACCAATGTTTGTATGCAGACACTTGTTATTTTATGCAGACATGCTATAGGTTGATATCACTTGAAGCAACAGGAAAATAGTCAATGACTATAGTTTACTCACATTTACACTTAAGTCAGTGTTTTTACCTATCATCTACCTTTTTAGTACTTGTTAAAATGTTAGCCTTGTTTGCACAAACTATAGTACTTACTTATATTTACTATAGAAACCCTACAGTATTAAAGTAAGTAAATACTATGTATCTAAGAACGTTTTCTGACTGAAATTCTCCATCTATATATCTTTTAATAAAGCACATATATGGTTAGTAAAGTTGCATTCCAGGTGCCACTTGCTTGTAAATTCACTCAATTTCAGAGATTACTGATGATCCCAAATGGTCTGCTTGACCTTTGGCTCATCATTAACAATCTATTACTATCTCATTTAACTTAAAAAGACATACACTTTATGTCATATGCTAATAAAATATTCAGTTCTTGTTTTCATCAACACATATCACTCGAAAATATTACCACAAGTCATGGTACAAGACAAGCTGAATGTTAAAATGATAAATAGACAAATATAAATATAATTCACTAAATCTTTTGCTAAAATGTACAAAATCCTGAAAAGAGGAAAACTGGATATTTTCTACTTTTATAATAATTTTTTAAAGGCAAAACTGCATAATCACTACAAACCAAGCACAAATATTACTACCTTACTTTTTCCAGTACTAACATGTACCCTATGAGTAGCATTACATTTTACAGTCATGTTTTATTTTATTACGTTTTATTGGTTTGTTTATTTTTTACATTTTCTTTTGAAACAAAGCACAGTAATGTTATCAGAAACAGAGGAATTAATACACATACCTCATTTTGAGTAATTTTTCTCAACTTTACTGAATGTCCATTCTACATTACCACACAACACACTAGAACATATTAATGATGTATTGATAATTTGATTGTAATATTCCATTAACTTCATAGCGACATAAAAA